>CM051004.1:17332263-17349689 GCA_027704905.1 Muraenolepis orangiensis
TATCATTACAATTATTATATAAATTGTGGGGAAATACAGAGTAATTTGGCAGTGAATGTTGGAAACTGGAACATTTTAGTATTTGACAGTGGTGGCTTAGAACACCCAACTTGAGACAGTGCGGTTTTCATTTGTCGCCAGTGTTTACGGGGACAATCATTTTGCTTTTCACGCTTTCTTTTGCAAACGTCAACACGATGCCGGCAGTTTCTGTGCATGGTACGCCACCAACACAACATAATTATATCAAACTTTATCGTAATCTCCTTAAACGTCTATGGAGGAGGATTATATTGAGATAATTATCGTTATCGTTTTAGCGCCCAGCGCAACACATACTAATCACACATCGTAGGTTTTCTAGCGAGCCGAAAGGTGAAAGAACGGCTCATCTACGCCGGCTCCCCACCAACATGTGACAAGATGTCTCTGTCCGGAAAGACCCGGAACGAGAGAGAGAGGGAGAGGGAGGGAGGGCATCCTCACAAAGCCAATTCTAACAAGACGGTGCGGTGAGGAAATTGATAGTCTCGCAGCCGGCCGAGGTCCCGCAAAAAGCCAATCTACGGCTTAGAAATAAGCAGGAAAATCATGGTTAGAGTCAGCCTTTTCAGCCCCCGTGACACAATGGAGCATCTCAAGGCCAACGTAAAGATAAGCATTCCAGCACTCATGGACGTACAACATCCATCTCTGCCTGACAACATACGTATGTATAAAACATATGGAAGTAGCCTCTAGTGTGAGTGGAAGTTAAACTAGCAAACGCTTCACATGCCGCTTGACGGCTTTTCTATTGTGCGCACTAATCCAATTAAACGTCCCAAAATTATAAAAAGTCCTGGGAAATTATATCCGGTTTAAATATATGAACCGTTGGGATACTTTGAGTCAATACACGTTTAAAGAGACCATACTGTCTGGCTTTATTGTTGGCTACGGTGAACATGGTGATGTCAGTGTTCCCATCTCACAGTTAGGACATGTCTGTCCAGCCTTCACATGTTGTTCTTCAAAAACGGAACAAAATGCCTTAAAAGCCACAAAACCCCCCCAAATAAATTATCAAAAGGCAAATGGAACCAAACCAACACGTAATAATGGACTGAAGGTTACAAAATCAACTGAACCGACAAAACACAGCAAAAGAACGAAACGGAAAACAGAGTAAAGAAAGGAAATCAAGCTTTAAGCAGCTAGGCTTGGCTACCTCTCTTGTCCCACGGACGGACCCCTTTGCTGCACCTGACCGCCATTTATCAGTTCCAGTTACCTGGAATGATAAGAACCCTAGTTTGTGTATTTCATAACCGTTCCTTGGGAGATGGGGATGTGTGTAACTTCCCTCTGCATCAGGGAGGATAATAAAGTGGGAGCGCAGATCCAGTCGTATACTTCAAAATTACACCGCACACGATTCAAACTGAAAAGGTCGCGTGATTGCGAGAGAATTTCAACCGCCGTTGTTCATCATTTAACTTTTTTTTTTTAATTCCTCTTCTGTCAGGGGTGGTGGGGGGGGGGGGCGACATGTCGCACAAAGACTATGGCTGTAGGGCGTTTGAATGCCGCTAATGGCTTGCGAGAGGCACGCCGGAAAACGTTAAGTGTTCTGTATCAAATGGAAAAAAGAAAAAAAAAAAAACGAAAAGGATGACGCAGCTCAAAACTCCTTATGACACTAAAGGGCTTGTTTCTTTTATCCCCGGTGATGTGCAACTCTTGGAATTGGTCTCCCCTGGGAGTGACATCACCCTGCGACGAAAGGTAGAGCGTGGCCGTCACAGGGGAGCAGGCGTTGCATCACAAAAAAAACAACTACAGAGAAACACGTGGGCATTTTGTCCAGGACGGGCGGTGCTTTGAGAGGATTAGATTGCGAACAATGATGGTGCAATCGCTTGTTAAAGCTTCGCAGGAGAAAGAAAAAGGGCTATGCATGGGTTCAACCTCGTTAAAAAAAAAAAGAAAGAAAGGAAGGTTTTGTTTTTTTTAATTCAGCCAGCATATCGTCGTATAACGTCCAATAGAACAATCAGTTATGGGTTCTGACCACGTAAGAGATCGCAATGGCAAAGTATAGCTATGGTAATGGGGCTAAAGAAAGGTGATGGCTACCGCCGCCTTATCCCGATTTCCGCCTGGAGCTGGCAAACAAATTTCTGCGAGAGGGAGGAGGGGTGTAGCGGGGGAAGGAAAAACATCCAAGCACACCACAGCACACAGCAGAAAACCCAGACAAATAACTGAATATAAGTAGCGAGACACACCAGCCCACACCACCACCCCCCCCACCCCCCCCCCCCCATCAGTTTTGGGCTCATCCAGAGCTAAAGAACTGAGCCAATGACAGGTCAATTTATCTGCTGCTTCTTGGCTTTCATCGTGCTCCGCTTGCCGAGAGCTCCGACCTTTTCCCCACTTCTCTTGACGGGGAAGCAAGGCAAAGCGTGCACGGTTGCTGTGTGCACGTGTGTGTGTGTGTGTGTGTGTGTGTGTGTGTGTGTGTGTGTGTGTGTGTGTGTGTGTGTGTGTGTGTGTGTGTGTGTGTGTGTGTGTGTGTGTGTGTGTGGAGGGGGGGGAGTGGGTTGTTGTGCTTGCGTGTGGCTGTATGTAAAAATAAGCAGGGTTTTTTTCTGTGTAGCTACAGATTTGACATGCAGTGTGTGTGTGTGTTCTCAGTAAGACAACTTAGTGCTTGAGAAACCCTCTTGTTGACAACAGTGAAGCAGTGCCCCACACACACACACACAAACACACACACACACACACACACACACTGAAAGGAACATTACTCAAGAAGACCGCTCATTGTCAAACATCACCTATCCCTAGGCCCAGACTCCCAGAAGCTGACAGGCCAGGATGACTGGCCTGGGCTCCAAAGCTTGGGGGGTAGGGCTGCTGTGTGGGGCTGCTTCCAGGCCACACTGACCCCACGGGACACATACACCATGGACGGTATCGGCTTTGCAAGTCAAGGGTGTGTGTATAAACGGTAACTATACCATCCCCGACTCCCTAGACCCGCTCAAGTTTGCATACAGACCAAACAGGTCTGTAGACGACGCCATCTCCCTGGCACTACACACGGCCCTGGAGCACCTAAACAGGAGGGACGCCTAAGTCAGACTGCTGTTTGCATTGACTACAGCTTGGCGTTCAGCACCATCTGAGGGACCTAGGTCTGGGCGCCCCCATCTGTAACTGGATTAAGGACTTCCTGATGGGCAGGCCTCAAGTTGTGAAGATTGGAAACAACATCTCATCCACTCTGGTCCTCAACACCGGAGCGCCCCAAGGCTGTTGCCTTAGTCCTCGGCTGTACTCTCTACACACATGACTGTACTGCCACGCACAGCAATAATCGGATTATAAAGTTGGCAGGCAACACCAGTCATCGGCCTGATAAGTGAGGACGATGAAACAGAGTACAGATATGAGGTAGTCCAGCTCAAACAATGGTGCATGGACAACAGCCTTGAACTGAATGTCAGCAAGACTAATTAACTCATCGTAGACTTCAGGAGCCACCAGGGCACCCACTTCACCATCAGCCTGGATGGGACACCGGTGGAAATCGTCAGCTGCTTCAGTTTCCTGGGACTACGGATCTCCGAAGACCTGGCATGGTCATGCTGAAGAAGGCACACCAACGCCTCTATGCCCTGCGGTACCTCAGGAGAAGCGGCAAAGGCAAACGTCAGCTGGTGAACTTCTACTGTGGCACTGTAGAGAGCTCCTGACAAGTAGCGTTACCACTGCACAGGACAAGAAAGCCATCCAGAGGGTCCTGAGGACAGTGGAAAAGATCATCGGGTGTGCACACTTGTGACCAGATGTCGGAATAAGGCCATCTCCATCACAAAGGACCACAACCACCCTGGGCACCATCTATTAAACCAACGCATTCTCATGAACCGGTTCGTAGGATTGCCTACGAAAAAACAGTGCACTTTGTTTGGTAGGAATGGTACGTACAGCAATCAGTGCGCATGCGCGTCAATTTCGTTTACGCCCCTTTCAGTCGGAGAACAGAGCAGCTGAAATCATGTCTAAAATAACTCTTATACATGTATGTTTTTATAACTTTTTTTCTCACGATAAAAACACATGTTAAGGTTACTCTAAAATTCAGTTTGATAACATTTCTAGGGAGAAATATGCACTTAAGTTTAAAAATATTTGTTCAATGAATGTATACAATCTTAATTTTGTTAGTTATGGCAAAGATTCTGCAACATGTACTGTATATGTTGCCCTGGTGAAAGTGTGTTTGTGTGGTGCACCCCCTCCCCCCCATTAACGTTCGTGGAAACCAAAAACAAAAGGCTCAGAGAAAGTACACCTGCAAGTAGCCTTGGCTTGGAGCAAGCCAAACTTAGTCGTAGGACAACCACGAAGACATCATTGGAAAGGTCTTGATCTAGAGAGTAACAGGTGTGAAAAGGTATGAAAGGTGTGGTGGAAAGGTTCCTGCTCCTCAGGGGTTGTCCTTTGAACCTGTGCCACCTTTAAAGGTTTTACAGGGAAGTCAACAAAAAAAAAATGCTACAGACATGGGATCAACAGTTTTGGAAAGCTCTTGACCTCTACTACCATAAGCAAGGGCAAACCGATTGGGGGCGTCTCTCAGCAGGGTCACAACCTGTAAAAAAACATGATTTCACCCTCTTACAAATAAGAAAGATCAAATCTGACCATGCACTGTACTGCACTGTATTCATAATGCTGCTGCAGTACTGGAACTTTTAAATAATTTTTAAATGCTTTTTTCACAATTCAACACACATAATTATAATCCATCAGTCACTTTATTTCACTTTCATTTGTATTGTTATTTTTATTGTGTACAGTATTGTTATAGTATAGTATAGTATAGGATAGTATATAGTATAGTATAGGTCATATGTTATAGTATTGTAGGAAGTTAAATTGTAGGAAATTCCTTCTGCAGGAGGGAATGGGGAGAAAGCCATATATAACCCATATATACAACAGCTACGCACATGGGTAAACCCTAACCTTGAGGTCCGGCTGCAGGCGTCAGGAGGGCTTGGAGAGGTGAAGGTGGCCTCAGACCAGTGGGGAGGGGAGGGTTACTGCAGGGGGGGGGGGGAGGGTTACTGCAGGGGGGGGGGGGGGACACAGGGAGATGAGATGGGAGGGATAATGTGATGTATTGTGGGGGGGGGGGGGGAAAAGCTCACCGCACACCGTTTAAAAACAAAACAAAAAAAGCACAGGTGGAAGGCCCTCACGTACAGTTCATATGGTGAATGATGGGACCATCGTGATTGGTTCCGGGACGCCGGTGGCACACAAGCGGGCAGTCATGTGTTTACGAGCTGTAAATACATGACTGCACACTTGTGCGCAACACACTTCTAATTGTTCGTTCCGCCTGCAGTGACCACATGACTCACTCACCCTGTGGTTGTATGTATGTATGTATGTATGTATGTATGTATGTATGTATGTATGTATGTATGTATGTATGTATGCTCTCTCTCTCTCTCTCTCTCTCTCTCTCTCTCTCTCTCTCTCTCTCTCTCTCTGGATAGACCACGGTGGAAAAGCTTTCTCTGGATTGGAAGCAGGAGAAAGTATTTAATTATATCAGCTCTCATGTATATATATACAATACATACACAGTATAGAATAGTACTTTCGGATTCTAGTCTGAGATGTAAATAGTTGTTTGAGGGTGTGCCTATACCTTGTTCATATGCAAATAGTGTATTTGATCTTGTACATATTTAAATAGTTTGTTTGATCTGCTCCCTACCTTTGTAGATACCTTTTTTTTTTTTTTTACTTAAAATGTACGAAGTCCCTGTAGTGACTTTGAGATTTCTCCATCTACCGTTTTTTTATGGCTTCAGATGATCTCTCCTCCCCCTCCATGACACAACCACTAAGCTTTATGCTAATGCATGCATGATGACATCAGGACTATGCAAATTAGTGCATGACATCATCTGGCGACTTTTCAAGCTAGTGTGGTCTACTTTCATTGGAGAATGAAAAAATAAAGCAGTTTTCATAAAAGAGCAGAGAGTGCAGGACATCCCACTGTCTGGGATGTCAACGTCAGAGACACTACGGAATGATTAGAAAAATACTATATAGGAACAGTATCATGCAGCGATGATTTGTAAACAAATGTTATTGTTTGCGAGTACAAGTTGGGGAAACGCTCGACAGCCTAGACTAGGGCTGTTCCCTAAAAGTTGACTAGTCCAGTTGTCTCTCTGTCTCTCAGAGAGACAGAGCTGGGGACTTCATGAAACAGACATGAAAATGGGGACTTGTGAGTTGACTTGGACTCTCCAGCTGTGACACGTAACTTATTCGAGACTTGACCGTTTTGAGACTTGTCCCTGGAAGACTTTAAAGCCCAAAAATTCCCTCATATTCTAATGTTTATGATAAATGATCTTGTTCAGTACCCAGAAAATATAATGTACATGGCTAATTAAGCATATTGACGTCATCATTTGCACAAAACACAAAAGGCTTGAGGTATGTACAGCAGTGTAACCCTGTGATTATCCAAGTATGCAGCTCACGTGTGTGTAACTCTGAAAATGAAACTTTTACATATCCCTTAAGCCCCTTTCACACCATGCAGTCTATCCCAAAAACCTTCGGGAACATTTACTGCATGGGGTCATGCTTAAATGGGAACAGGAATGAGAATCCACGAAAATACGTAATGCCAATTTCCTGCCGATTTACCCACCTAGTGATATTTCTGCCAGGAGAGCACTGAATACGACTGAATGCCACTGTTAAGCTTCAGGCGGCAATACTTTTCGGGTGTTTTTCTAATAACTATATCAATGCAACTTTTTGTGTTTGCAAACAAGCACATTTTTTCAAGAATTCCAGGGAAACGGAGATAAGAGAGTTCCTCTCATTTCTTCTTCCGTTGAGTTGTACGTGTTGCACAGGACACCTGGCGAAACAGACTCCAGAGGTGACCAAGGACAAAGAGGTCACTTAAGGACAAAGATATAGGCAAGTACGCAGGCCACTTGTTAAACTTACGGCAGCTATTTAGTTTTCCGGGCCAGGTTCTTGGCACCACGCCACATGTCCCGACTGTGATGTGTTCCAAGGTCCTTGTATCTGCCTTTGTCTGAGTCTGAGTGGCTAATCATTTAATGTTACTACTACGGTATTTCACTAATCTTTTCCAACACGTATTCAGATATTTCATCAGATCTGTACATGAGCACCTGCACAGATCTCCATTAGCACGTCAAAGATCACCCTTCTCCATGACAACCATGAGTCCCACAGGCTGTCTGCCGTTTGTCTACGGCAGCACAACACCAATGCTCTCCTTGATGTCATCGTCCGTGTCGGCGTACGTCCCTAAGGAGCTAGGAAGGTTGCCTCGTCTGGACAAACTAAACCAAAAGAAATCACGAATGATAGTTTTGGTGCATAAACATCAAATGAATCCTGGTCAAAGCCTCAGTCAACACATTGTCGATTTTGGCTCCCGCTTGAGATCAGACAGCGCTACGACACGAAAAGTGAAAAAGTCGGATTACTATCCTCAATGATCTGGAGTGTCCTATCGTTGTCTGAACGCAGTCGTATAAGTTTGTAACAGAGTCCGACGGATCGGGAAAGGTCCGAGAGGTCGGCCGAGCACTCCCAAAAGTTTTGTGCGTCCCGTAACATTCGGGAAACTCAGCCGATTTTGTCTTGTCGGATTACAATCGTGACTATGTCGTGACAGATTCTGCTGTATCGGATCAAAATGGTTTGGAGAAAAATTTCATTGCCGTTTCTTGCCGATTATGTTCCGATTGCGTCCAGATCTTGCCGATTGTCAAAAGGATGTTGTCCGGTCACTGTCTGATATCTGTCGGATCGCATTCGGGAGAATCGGGACGCTTCCTGAACAATATCTGGTCGTTATAAATAAATGTGATTAAATAAATGTTTTTTACAAATTTGTAAATTTCCCGCCACAAATAACAGGATCTTGATCAGACTTTTGACACATTTTAATCGGGAATGGTCCTATCAAGGACGGCAGTAAAAAATGTGATTGTGTGACTAAGGCTTAAGCGATTTGATATTTTTCAATATTGATCCGGGGAACAGGTTGCTTGTGTGGGTAACTATTGTCTGTGGCTGTGTTCCAGCTAAAGCTACGGCAACATCAGCATCTCCAAGCCTTTGTCCCTCATCAGCAATTTTCAAATGAGAAAGGGCCACACCAATGTTCATCCTCCTTTTCTGTGGTCGTCTGTCCGGGTTTCGCATTTCACTTCTTTGAGTGAAATTTCCATTTTTTTCCTTGTTTTTTCTTATGTAAATAATAACTATAATCCTTCAGTTGTCAAAAATTGACTCACAAACCAAAATAGTTAGCCAGCACACCAGCAACCACTTATTTCCTCTTGTTTGTATTATTCCGGTGCAGCTAATTAAAACATACTTAGGCTTATTGTACTCCAGTTCTGCCCAGTCCGTTGCACTAGACGCCCCTCATTCCCGCTCACTGCACCTTCACCACATTTGCTCCTATGGTTTTTCTCCTTCATGTTATGTTTTGTTTCCAAAATAACTGGAAACTCACTGACTCATTAACTTGATCATTTCATTGCATGATTTTGGCATTTGTACAATGACGAGTGGATATTGTCCACATGGTAGGTGCTTGTGTAATGTCTATATTTGACCATTAACAATTTATGAAGCCTATTTTTCAATCTTATAACCTGCAAATAATTTAGGATTTTCAAATGTGTGTTAAATATGCCAAAGCCAGATATTAGTGAGTGAAATGCTCGAATGTGACCCATTTCTAGTTGACCACCCCTGCCTCTGTATGAGATCATTCAGATGGTAGACCGCTCCCAGCTCATTTCTGACCAATTGGGGCATCTGGTACTCGATTGGTTTGGGGGAATCCATCTTGCCAGTCAATCACAGGTGAGTGAAATGAAACACTTGTCAATGGAAGAGAACCAGAGGGGTGGGGGGGGGGGGAGGAGAGGGAGGAGACTTTTTCTAGATTAGTTGAAAGATTTTACTTTTCTGTTCTCTCGCTCTCTCCCTTTACAACTGCCAAATTCTTACCTATAGCATCTTTAACCAAGCCACGCCATCCAAATGTCTTCCCCGGGGGACACTTTCCATACGTTTACACACCAACCCACCAACCCGATGCCCTCATAAATCCTTGTGTAAACATTATTGAAAATGGCAGCCGTACAATAGAGCAGCTTAAGGCCTTCCCCACCACACAAACCTGCAGTTTGTACGGCCTCCAGGCAGCATCCCAGCATGGTTTAAATTCAGCCACAGAGCAAGCTTATGTAAATATACATCTGCTTTTGCTTTGCATTCAGCACTCAGTCTTCCCTCAAGGGCATCCCTCCATCAGATGTACCTCTACCCTCCCTTCATCATCTGTCCTCGTACCAGGAGAACCACAGAATGCACCCACTATGACGCACTATGCGTGCATATGTTCTGCAGTCAAACCAATTCCACAGAGGCAGAATAACTGATGAATAGCGAAAATGTAAGACATGTTTCTGATTTGTATTTTTAAAATCACTGCTGGCTGGCTGGCTACAGAGATCTAAAGGGGTTAGCAGGCACGGGTGATACACAAAAGACCTTTATAGCGTAGTGTTTGATTAATTAAGGGCTCTCCGTTTGACGCGTGGTACCGGTAAACAGAAAGTGACGTTGGAGATGCTACGTTTTGGTAATTCCGAGATTTACCGTGTTTACCGTTTACCAATGCCAACATTCAAACAAAAGCACCCACATTGACAGGCACAGTGTGAGTTATGCATACATATGTATGAAAATGTATTATTATTATATATATATATATTTTAAAGGGGCTGGAAATTAAAGCAGTCTAGGTGTATGCCCTTGCCCGTCATTACTATGGTAAAACATGTAAATAACCTTAGCGACTCTATGCCTTTGATGTCTTCCAATTTGAGTAAATGCTTGTCTTAGCGAGGAGTCGATTCTTTCCTGCTCTCACCTCACCTCTTTAGGGGCCTATCAGCGCTCTGAGGGCCCCCGGTGCCACCTAGGTATTTTTCTTCATTTGAAACATTGATCCGAAGCCTCGCTCTAACATCCGTCTCTCTCTCTCTCTCTCTCTCTCTCTCTCATCGTCCGCTCTCAGATTTCAGTCCACCTACAGTATGTCTCTCCCCTTCCTCTCCCTCTCCCCCACTCTCTCACAGTCCAATTGGCAATAATTTGTCAGCTCAGTAGACTCGGAAGGATTCTTTCTAAAATGATGGTGGAGCCATTAATGAACGAGGCATGTCTGAAAGGAGAGACAGGAAGAGGTATGGAAGAGAGCGATAGAAAGACGAAGCGAAGAGGCAAAGAAGCGAGGCACCAAAGACTGAGTAACAGAGAGAGAGAGAGAGAGAGAGAGAGAGAGGATGTGTGTCCTAATTAAGTTTTCATCCATGTCAATTCATCGGGGCCTTGTTAGGGAAACATAGACAGACAATGCTGCTTCATTCCAGGGGAAAAATACTGGCAGCTGCTACTACAGGAAATCTATTAATTGATTTTCGGCGACACATCTTTGTTTGGAGAAACATCTTTGCTGTCTGCGGAGAATTCCCCGTGCACACTGCCACACAACGCCCGTTGACAGGTGTGCGCAGTGGTTACCGTTGGCATCATTGTGGTGAAATGCCAACGCTTACAAAAGCTGAAAGGAGAGCCGAGGGTTTTTCTTTTTTTTAAAGCGGGAGTAGCACGATGGGTTGTGTGCCAAGTGGCTCGGAAAACGCTGGCGTCTGGGGCCATTGAAGGCCCACAGCGCTAGATAATAGGCTACACTATTAGGGACATGGATTGGCTCCCAAAAAAACAGCATCTTAAATTGGGTGAATTCATCGACAAAGAGAAATCACAGTTCTGGTTCGTTTATACGGCTCTCGATGGAATCACAGGCCAAAGCTCTGAGCTCTACATTGTCAGTCTCCATTCCATTCACCTCGCTTCCACTGCACCCTACCGGACAGCCACCCCCTCCTCATTCAGTTGTTGCGCTCAGCTGCAGCGCATTGCCAATCAGGCCAGTATTTAAGTCTCCCCCTGTTCACTCACTCGTTGCCAGATTGTTTTCTTGACTAATGCCGGACTCTTCAGCCATTACTCTCGGATCGATCTCCCGTTGTTGACCCTGCCTGCCTTAGACCTGCCGCCTGCCTCGGACCCGTCTTGTCGGTTTCCCCGAACCAGCCTATCCCTGATCTACCTGCCCTGCCTGGTTCCCGATCCTCTGCCCGACCTCGACTACGCATTCTGCCTGCCACTTCCTGATTAGTCCGTGGACAACGTACTCGCCATTCTGTTTTCCCTGTGTGTGCTGCATTTGGGTTCCAACCCGCTACATACCGTTACATACACACTGTAGTTTCGGGGCATATAACTGATGAGCCCTCCAGGGCGGACTCAATGTAAGACCCCGAGAATTGTGAGGTTCATGCAAAAAAGAACATTGTTGTTTTGAAAGACCATGTAGAATTGTATCTATACATACACATGTATACATCCATGCTAAATACTAACATAATTGTCGGTATTGTAGGCAAACATGTCAATCTACTGCGATTGTCTTTTTCAGGAACGAAATTTCATCATTGAACATTGATTAGTAAAGGGGAAGAAGGAAAATCTAGTGGTTCTACCAACAGAGTTGGTTTTCATTTTGCGTGGTTGGTGTATCGTAACCTTTAGCTCCTTGAAATGAACTGTGATCGTTGTTGAAGGAGGATTGATTGAATCACGGAAGCAATTGGTTGTAAAAAGAGGAAGTAGGAAAACAGATCAGTGTTGCTCCAATAGTCAATCAGAGCTCCAGCATCCATAGAGTGGTATTGATCAGAGGAAGGTCAATCACACAGTCTGCCCGGACACATGTAAGCGATCGGTACAGTTCATGCATGATTTGCAATCATAATGACTCATGTAGTCATGTGCAACCAGTGTGAAAACATGGCGCGCACAGTGGTAATGTTGGCTAATGTAAGATCAATTTGTTATCAAAATGATTTTTGTGTTGCCTGAAATACAAAGCCCTCAAGTAGCCATTTTAGTGGCTGCTGGCAGCGTCGACTGCTTCATAGGGATTGTGTGTGTTGAACCCAGAGACTTTGATTAAAATCTACCCGACCCGGAGGAAAACTGGGCCTTACTTTAATGAACCAGGGCAACAGGTAATGGACTTACCTGGTGACGATAACACACATGGACAACAGGCCCTTGTCACAAAGATGGCCACAGCAGGATAAACAGGAGTAGCCGCCCCGACGATTACCATAGCAGCAGGTCGGCCGGCGTTTCATTTATGCGTGTCAAATATTGGCCGGTATTCCCCTGCCAGTCGTTGGCCTTGAACCTGTACACCACTTTAGAGATGACAAGGGCCGCTCAGTTCCTGGCACGTCCAACACTTTATCCAGGGGCCAGGCAGTGAGGAGGGGGAGGGGGAGGGGGGGGGGGGGGGGCAGAGAGATTATCGCCGAGTGCTTTGAAGAGTTGCAAGTAAAGAGGGACAAAAAAGGAGAGCTCCGTTCCCAGCGAGCCGCCATGACACAAATACTAATGCAGCTGAAATTAAAGGCACACTATTCAGAACACGCCTTGACTCAAGAGTGAGCCATCCATCGCTACGACGGCTAACGTGATTATAGTTAAGCTAAGGGCGAAAGGACATTCTGAAAAAATAAAAAACTGAAAAAAGAAACTGTCTGGCTGAAGAAGCACACGGTGGTTTCAGAATAGCATGTTGTTTTGGCACAATCCAGTTAGAGAAGAATAGTTACAGTGAGAGGTTGATTCAAAGTTTGTGTTAATGACAACAAAATTGGCGATTGCCCCCGGTGGTTGTTGAAGGAAGCGCCGCTGGTCTTGGAGCTTGGCCCGCCGTGGCCTTCAGAGCTGGCGTTCACGAGCTCATAAACTCACTCAGAGTGACTCGATCAGATGCGAGTTGTTTGGATGAAGTCACATTGTGTTTAAACATTTAGCTTGGAGATTAAAGCCTGTCTACCATATTATGATTTTGTTTAAATGCCTAATTTTGTCGAGAAGCCGAAATTGCAGCATCACTTTCTCCACAGTGAAACCATGGAACGGGTGGCCCGCAGTGGGCCCCTTCTTTATAGCTGTACCTATAAAATGTGCACAGTAGTTGTAGTTGGGGGCGAGAGGCCTGGAACTGACTGACTGTCCAATGTTAGCTAGGTTTTTTTGTTTTGCTCGTGATTTTGAGTGAATTGTTGATTATACAGTTGATTATTGAGCTGTTAAAACAGATTCAAGTTTATTCATTTAACATTTGTATTTAGTTCATGGCAGAGATAACTTTTTATACACATGCATGTTGTGTTAAATAAAAGCAGTGTTTTTTTATTCATACTGTCACACACACACACACACACACACACACACACACACACACACACACACACACACACACACACACACACACACACACACACACACACACACACACCACACACACACACACACACACACACACACACACACACACACACACACACACACAGCATTAAAGGTCACGTCACACCAATGTAAAAGATAGCAATCCCCACACCGAGATGTTTAGTATACTTCTGTATGTACGCTTCCCTGAACATCACACTTCATTATGCAACACATTTCCCTGGCCTTCTAGCGAAAGAAATCGAATGTGCGAAGATTCATGTTTGTGAATGAAGCAAATGCACATGTTAACAGATATCTGAGGCACTTTAAGACCCTGTATTAAAACCCCCAGAAATGTTTTTTACAAGAGGGGAGAAACCAAGGGACGTGTTTCATACAGTTTGAAACGGTTCTGCTTTAGTACAAGATTAAGGATAGTTCATTGGAGGTATGAAGTTTGAAATGGTCACATTTTGGTATTTTGTTAGATGGTTAAGTTTAGGTTTATGTTTATTTTAGTTAGAGTTTAGTAATGAGGTTAGATTCGGTTCAGAACAGATGAACAGATTCAGTCTGTTGGGACTTGGCTTGGGACCCGGAAGGTCGCCGGTTCAAGTCCCGGAAACACCTGGGCACCATGGCTCAAATACAAGTCACCAATATTGAGGAATAATGAAGCTAGTCTAAGTGAAGGATAAGGTTTGTTTGAATTAAAACCAATTGAATATGAATTATTTTAGTGTGGTTGCCACTGTGGGTGTCAAAGGATTACTTTACTAAACCAAATGTATTTATATATATATACATCTTCCAATGGACTCTCACTTCCAAAAGACTCATGTGATCAAATGTAAATGACTCTAAGACAATAAAGTACATTGGAATTCTTACTCCCCATCCGTCCTGCAGTATGAATTTCCTCAAAACACTTTACTCTAAAAATACTGTACACAATATAAATAACAATAAAGTGACTGATGGATGTGTTGAATTGTGTTATTGAATTGAATAAGTGTTGAATATGTTATATATAGAATATGTGTTGAATTCTAGTTATTAAGTTGAGTTATTAGGTTAGATTTGGTCAGGTTTACGTATTTGGTTAAAGAAATCTATGTTTTGGCATCGGTCAGAGAGTTGAATCATTAAGTTAGAGATGAATTAAGTTAGAGATCGTCAAGTTAAGGTTAGGGATGGTAGTGGGTTAAAAATGGCAATAGGATCGGCAATCAGGTTGTTTAGCCAGATGTATTCCTTTAGCCCAGTGGTAACCAACCTGTTTAAGCCCAAGATAACTTTTTATTCCAAAATGTAAGCCAAGATCTACCAATCCGATGTCTTCCAAAAACCCCACTTAGGAGTAAGACTGTTCATTGTCATATTTATTTTTGCAATCAATTTCTGGAAATAATAAGTTCGTAATAAGTTAGTTTTTTTGAAAATATGAAAATGCTAGGGATGGACAGTGAAGGCTTTAGAGATCTACCAGTCGGTGGTGATGGACCCGTTGGTTGTTCCTGCTTTAGCCACTCCCTTAAGAGTGTCCCCACAGACACGGTGAACAGAAATAAAAATAAAAAAGACTAGACAAATCAAACAAAGTCACTGTCTTAGATCAACTTTGTTCTGTCCTCATGCTCTGTAGTGAAACGGACAAGCTCTGGTCGCTCCAGGACAAGCAGGCCAGACCAGGGGATCCACATGGAGACCTCCAGCCCAGGAGAGACCTCAGTGTCCAACCGCCAACCGGACGGAGAGGATGTTTCATTCTTAAATATGAGCACTTAACATGATGGCCATTTAAACTGCCAGGTGCATGAGTTTAACTGAATTTAACTGCTCCCGCTATAACAGAGCACACGTCATTTAAGGTGTTCCAGGAAAAAATGTCTAGTCTTTGATACATTTGATCTCCCTTTAAGATGTATCACAGCCCTCATCTGGTTCTCTGCACCATGGCCATACTATGTCTGAAGAAGAGTTGATCTCTCCTGGGGGAGGAGCTTGTCGGTCAAGCAGTCACCGTCTGGTTCTTGGAGATATGTAAATGTACACCAATGTTATCCCGCAATGGAAGCCGACTCAAAGACATACACATACAATGGATTTTATTCCACTACTCTTTCAACGCAAATAGCCAGCCATAAAATTGTATCGTATAGCGTAGCAGTAGCTCAGTCTGTTGAAACTTTGGGGCTTTGGAACCGGAAGGTTGCTGGTTCAAGCCCTCAAAACACTGGGCAACTGCAGAGGTGCACTTGAGCAAGGCACCAGACACCCTACACTGCTCCCCGGGGGGCTGTGTATACACAATAGCTGCCCACTGCTCCTGATACTAGGATGGGTTAAAAATGCAAACTAATTTGACTGTGTGTGTACATGTGTGTGACCAATGAAGAGGATTCAATTCTCCAGATTTTGTAAGATTAGATTCATTGTTCTTCTACCTTGATTTGTACAGTTAAAATACAAGTCACCAATATTAAGGAATCGTGAAGCTAGTCCAAGTGAAGGATAAGGTTTGTTTGAACCAGAACCAATACTGCGTGTCGAAGGTGTCAAGGATTAATTCTAAACCAAATGTATTTTCATCTATCCAGCAAGTGAATTCTATATATCAGTTAATCACCTTAGAAAGTGGTAAACTTTACTTGCCTTTGTTTATAAATCTTCCAATGGACTCTCAGTTCCAAAAGACTGATACGTAATGTAAAATGTAAATTACTCAAAAAATGCAATTTGTCGTACCAAAAAGCAGCAGAGGTTGCAAATGAAGATGTTTATGGTTGGCTAATCTAATTTTACAAATGCATGTGCACACTTCACTGCTTCATTTAAATGTGTCCACGGTAGCACCATCTACCAAACTGAAAGTCATTTCAGTTTAAGCTTGCAGAAGGGGCATTGGAGCAAACTAGTTCAACAGAAACCTTGCCAGAAACCAGTCAACATGGTCAGTTGACAGTGGCATGAGGCAAATCAAATAGGCCTACAGCATTGCACAGAATGAAACCACATTGCACATCAATTACAGAATTCGACATCTGCCGGGAGTTGATCTGCAAGCAGCAGTAAAACAGCATCTTCCAATGTTTTAAAAGTAGATAACACAAGATAATGAGTGTTATGTGTTATGGTGCATGTGTTAAATCAGTAAGCACAGCATCTAATAATCCATGACTAGGATCTCCAAATTCTAGCATGCCAAGCCAACATTGTAACCAAGCCAAGCCAACATTGTAACCAAGCCAGCAGCAACCAGATAAACATAGAATGAAAACCTTAAATATGCTCAGTTATTGGTGAAGAGTCTTCAGTCTCTACTTCAACTCGGGGGTAAACAAAACTTTGCTGGTTTTTTCGGTCTGCCAGGTTTCAACCCAAGAGGTTGCGGTGCTTTAGGGCATATACGTGTGTCGAGGGCGCTTTAGGGCGTATACGTGTCTGTTGAGGGCGCTTTAGGGCGTATACGTGTCTGTTGAGGGCGCTTTAGGGCGTATACGTGTGTCGAGGGCGCTTTAGGGCGTATACGTGTCTGTTGAGGGCGCTTTAGGGCGTATACGTGTGTCGAGGGCGCTTTAGGGCGTATACGTGTCTGTTGAGGGCGCTTTAGGGCATATACGTGTCTGTTGAGGGCGCTTTAGGGCGTATACGTGTCTGTTGAGGGCGCTTTAGGGCGTATACGTGTCTGTTGAGGGCGCTTTAGGGCGTATACGTGTCTGTTGAAGGCGCTTTAGGGCGTATACGTGTCTGTTGAGGGCGCTTTGGGGCGTATACGTGTCTGTTGAGGGCGCTTTGGGGCGTATACGTGTCTGTTGAGGGCGCTTTAGGGTGTATACGTGTCTGTTGAGGGCGCTTTAGGGCATATACGTGTGTCGAGGGCGCTTTAGGGCGTATACGTGTCTGTTGAGGGCGCTTTAGGGCGTATACGTGTGTCGAGGGCGCTTTAG
>CM051004.1:17350689-17358189 GCA_027704905.1 Muraenolepis orangiensis
TGAGCCTCACCCTGCCTCTCTGAAGCGACTCACACGGCTCACGGCTTCATGCGAGCTGAGGGATGTGTGGAGAAGTTTCCATGGGGTTCAGAGGCAGTACACCTGGGCTCACACTAGAGACAATAGTTTATCGTTAGCTAGGCTAGACAGGTTTTATTGTTTTAAGCATCATTTTAACGTCTTTAAATGCAGCTCTATTATTCCTGTTGGTTTTACTGATCACTGTTTGGTTCAATGTTCAGTGTTTATAAGCAATGTAAAATCCAAAAGTGCTTTTTGGCATTTTAATAACACACTTTTAATTGATAGGAATTTTAGAGATGCTTTCTTGTTTTTTTGGGGTGAGTACCGAAAAAGGAGGAATGATTTTATCTCCTTGCAGCAGTGGTGGGATGTTGGAAAGTGCCAGATCAAAGACTTGTGTCAACAGTATACTCTCAATGTCAGCAGGGACAGGGCCAGGACAATGAGAGAACTAGAGATTGGAATCGTGGACATGCAGTCATTGGCGGAGTCCACAGGAAATCGAGGCCATATTGAGGAACTCACAGCAAAAAAGACAGCGTTGAGCAGCCTGCTGGGCGTCAAAGCACAGGGGGCGCTGGTCAGGTCCCGCTTTATGAATGCAATGCACATGGATGCCCCGTCACACTATTTCTTTAGCCTTGAACGGAGGAATGGGCAGAGAAAAATCTTTCACTCCCTGTGCACAGAAAATGGAACGACTGTGTACGAGCATGACGAAATACGCAGATATGCAGCAGCCTTCTACAAAGGCTTGTACGCAAGTGAGGTCGTTTCTCACACTGAGAGTGCGCAGCCTTTTTTTGAGGGCCTTCCTCAGGTCCAGGCAAACAAAGTCCTCGAGGAAGTGCTTTCTATGGAGGAGCTAAAGGAGGCACTACAGTCCCTGAAGGTTGGCAAGGCTCCAGGCATTGATGGCCTGCCGGCAGACTTTTTTAAGTCGTTTTGGCCTGTCATCGGTGAGGACCTGCTAGATGTACTCAAGGACAGCCTGGCAACAGGGTGCTTGCCCTTGAGTTGCAGGAGGGCGGTAGTTACGCTGCTGCCAAAGAAGGGAGATCTGCAGCAATTGAAAAATTGGAGGCCAGTCTCCCTGCTGTGTACCGATTACAAGTTGTTGTCCAAGGTGCTGGCTACAAGATTGGGGAGGGTGTTGGCGGAGGTCATCCATGTGGACCAGTCTTACTGTGTGCCCGGCAGGCTGATCACGGATAATGTCATGTTAATTCGAGATTTTTTGGAAGTCTCAGGTTCATTGGAAATAGAGACTGGTCTTATTTCCATAGACCAGGAAAAGGCTTTTGACCGGGTTGAACATCAATACCTGTGGCGTACGCTGCAGGCGTTTGGTTTCAGCCCTGGTTTCATAGCCATGATCCAGGTCCTGTACCGCGACATTGAGAGTATGGTGAAGATTAACGGTGGCTTGAGTGCCCCGTTTAAAGTGCAGAGGGGTGTGAGGCAAGGATGCATCCTGTCAGGGATGCTGTACTCCCTGGCCATAGAACCCCTTCTGCACAACTTAAGACGCAAGTTGGCAGGCGTTTGCGTCCCAGGGTGCAGTGGTCTTTTTAAACTTTCCGCTTATGCTGATGATGTTATAATTTTTGTGAATGACCAGAAAGACGTTAATACAATGGAGGAGGTCACACATTTTTTTGGTTTGTTATCGTCGGCAAGAGTTAACTGGGGAAAAAGCGAGGCTTTGGCAGTTAGCAAGGATATAGCTAGAAGCGTCAAGCTACCAGGGGGGCTAACTTGGAAGAAGGGGGGGATTAAATATCTGGGAGTTTTAGTCGGAACCAAAGATTACATGAAAGGGAACTGGGACAATGTTTTAGAAACAGTTGAGGGAAGAATAAGGAAGTGGGCTTGGGTTTTCCCACAGGTATCCTATAAAGGTCGGGTCTTGGTTTTAAATAATTTGGTTTCTTCTATGTTGTGGCATCGCCTCGCCTGTTGTGAGCCTCCACCCAATCTACTGGCGAAGGTGCAAGCTTTAATCGTGAATGCTTTCTGGGATAAGCTACACTGGTTGCCCCAGAGCATTCTGTACCTGCAGAAGGAGGAAGGCGGGCATGGACTCGTACACCTGGCCAGCAGGGGGGCCACTTTCAGGCTGGGTTTCATAAAAAGGTTTTTAACAGGACCAAAAGACGTGGTGTGGAATCCACTGGCAAGGTCCATCTTAAAGCGGGCTGGTGGCTACGGGCTTGGCACTTCACTGTTCTTATTGGATTTTACTTTGCAGGATTTTAAAAACATCCCAGAGTTTTACCGAAGTGTTTTTAGTGCTTGGAGCCTGTTCAAGAAAGAGAGGGTGGATGGTCCAACCTCATTGTACTGGCTGCTTAATGAACCAGTGGTTCCAGGAGGACGGTTTGCAGCTGAGGGTACATTTGGCTCCACTCTCCAGGAAAATCTCCAGAGGGCCAAGGTCACAACTCTGGGACAGGTGGTGGAGCTGGCTGGACCAGACTTGGACGATGGCGCGGCCTTGGCTAGCCATATGGGAGTGAGGTCTTCAAGGATTATACGGAAATTACTGGACCAATGGAAGAGCAAACTAAGTGGAAATGAGTGTGTCCTTTTAAGAATGTTCTCTAATGGTTTTAGAGTGCCAGATGACAGTGATCCTTTCCCCCCCATTGACATTAGCCCTGATTTTAAAAACTGTACTGGGATCTTTTTAAATACAGGGAAGTTTCGCCTCAATACGCTAAACAGTAAAATAGCCTATGCTGTGTGTGCCAAAGTCCTGAACAAGGAAAAACTAAATGGACGCGTGGACAGTCCCTGGAGGGCGTACCTGGGCTTGACGGAGGAAATCAGGCCTGAGTGGAGGGTAGTGTACAAACCACCGCTGATTAAGAGGGTTGCAGACCTACAATGGAGGGTTTTACATGGTATTGTGGCTGTCAACTCTTTTATCTCGATTATAAACCTTAGTGTGTCGGAAGGTTGTCCGTTCTGCACACGGAGGGAAACCATTTTTCACTGTTTTGTAGAATGCCCCAGACTCTCTCCTTTGTTTGTTTTATTAGAGAGGCTTGTGGTGTTTTTTGGGGATTTTTTTACAACACAGGTTTTTATCATTGGTTTTAAATATAGGAAGTCGACCAGTCAGAAGTGTCAACTTTTAAATTTTGTATTTGGGCAGGCAAAGATGGCAATCTATTCAAGTAGAAAAAGAAAAATTGAAAGTGATCAAGAGGCCTGTCCAAAAATGGTTTTTATCAAGTCCTTAAAGGCAAGGATCTTGGTAGATTATAAGTTCTATAAAGAAATGAATGATTTGGAGACATTTGGCAGCAGGTGGTGCTATAAACAAGCTTTGTGCCAAATAAAAGATGACCATCTGGTATTTGGCGATGGGCTGGTCTGAAGGGTCCCTCGTCTTGTTCTTGTGTTTTTGTTTTGGGTATTTTATTTTGGCTGTTTTATCGTTTATTTATGGTTCTTGTGTGTTTGACAACCTCACTGTGGGGTTTTTTGTAAAAAAAGTATCTCTGTGATGATCTTTTTTTGGAAAATTTGTTGAAGTCAAATAAATGAGTTTTCAAAATTCAATTCAAATTCTCTCTCTCTCTCTCTCTCTCCTCTCCTCTCTCTCCTCTCCTCTCCTCTCTCTCTCTCTCTCCTCTCCTCTCCTCCTCTCTCTCCCCCTCCATCTCTCTCTCTATATCCCCCTCCCTCTATTTCTGTCCCACTCCCTCTCTCCCTGTTCCCCTCTCTCTCTCTCTATCCCACTCCCTCTCTCCCTGTTCCCTCTCTCTCTCTCTCTCTCTCTCTCCTCTCTCTCTCTCTCTCTCTCTCTCTCTCTCTCTCTCTCTCTCTCTCTCTCTCTCACTGTGGCAAGAACACGGGAACCCAAAACCAAAAATAGGATCATTTTTCACTCCCAGCTCCCCGCTGTGGCTGGAATGTACATGAGGTGAGGGATGTCACTTTGACACGCGGATGCTGGGCCAATAATCGAGTTTACTCACAGCGGTGTGCTGACGAGAAACAGGGTGTGTGTGTGTGTGTGTGTGTGTGGGGGGGGGGGGGGTACAACAAACTAATAACAACAGCGGTAAACAAAGACTAGTCATCATCAACATCAACCCCTATGGTGGCTTTAATTGTTAAAAGAATAAAAAAAAATAAAAGGCTAGAAGGTTCTGGGCAACAACGGAAGCAGCTCACACCTTTTGAGACGCAGATAAAACATCCCTCCTGAAGCTCGGTTTACATCCAATGGGACAACTGGTGCTTGGGGTTTTTCATCTTTTATTGATGTTCAGTGAGTAAGTAAACGCTGATTGATTACAGATGGTGAACGGAGCAGGACACGGGGCGGGGGTATTGCCACATACATATTTCATTTAGGCAAGTGCTTTTTTGCGGACATTTGACAGATATTCATCTCACAAAACACACGCATGTACACACACACACAGGCACAGGCACACACACACACACACACACACAGGCACACACACACACACACAGGCACATACACGCACATCTATCTATCTATCTATCTATCTATCTATCTATCGTCTATATAACGTCTATATATCTTGTAGCTCCTATTCACATCCACTCGACATAGACATACAAATATGCTGTATGTGTGTGTGTGTGTGTTATTGGCTGCATGAAAGCCACAATGCACACACACAAACATACACACAGAGACACATACTTACAAACAAACTAATTCAATCACACACACACACACACACACACACACACAACCAAATGCACATATGCACACACACACACACACATACACACAAGCCACTCCTCTGTTCTAAGTCCATGCATCTCTTTAATTGTGCACCAAATGCAACCAAATATACGTGCATGCACACACACACACACACATACACACAACCAAATGCACATGTGCGCACACACACACACACCAATCCTCTGTCCATGCATCGCTGAATTTGGCACATGACATGACGCACCAAACTAAACCAAATGCATGTGTGCAGACACACACACACACACACAAACACACACACACACACACACTCTGACACATACTCACTCGCCACTCCTCTGTTCAGTCCATGCGTGGCTGTAATTGCGACGTGACATGACACACACACCCCCCGGCCCCCCCCCACGCCCCCCCCCCCCCCCTCCTCCTGTGTGACAGCCCGGCCACTGTTAAAACGAGGCACGCAGACATCCCATCATGGCATAACTACCTCCTACGTGACATCGTTATGAGGCCTGACAAATAGGAGAGACACCGGAGCGCAGGTGTCGCCTGTGACAGCGCCGGGCCCACTCGCCGCCGTCTGATTTATGGGGCCAACGGACACCCCTGCACAGTAGCAACCAACCCCCCCCCCACCCACACACACCCAAACACACACACACACACACACACACACACACACACACACACACACACACAACACCCACGTCCCATACAACTCCCCACCCCAGCCCGGGATGGGTGATGTGGGATGTTTGACGCGTGGGCTGTAACACCGACAGGACCAAAAAGAAAACGTGCAGATTATGCTTTTTAATGCTTTAAATGTTTTTTTTGCACAATAATATTATTGTTCTTTTTATGTTTATTTGTTTTGTATTTTTATAGTATTGTACATTTACAATTGAATACTGTGGGAGGGAATGGGGAGCATAAGCATTCCATTGTACTTGTTGCAAATGGCAAATACAATTCTTGAATCTTGAATCTTGATTCGTGCAGGAGGTACTTCTGTTCTTTAAGAGGGTCGGGGTGATGAGCAGGTCACGCTACTATGTTATTCCAAGAGGATGTGTGTGTGTGTGTGTGTGGTGTGTGTGTGTGTGTGTGTGTGTGTGTGTGTGTGTGTGTGTGTGTGTGTGTGTGTGTGTGTGTGTGTGTGTGTACGACTGGGTGATAGTGCAAGGTAATCACTAGTACCCAATACTGGATCAGGGAGAGCACAGCTACCTGCCTGTGGTATACATGTGCATTTACACCGTCAATACAGTTTTGTCTCATTTCATTGGACGTATATATATATATAATTTATATATATATATATATATATACAGTGCTGCTCGAAAGTATGTGAACCCCCTAGACATGGTCATTGTAATTGTACAAAAATGTAAAATAACCTTATTAAATGTATATCCAAACACCAATTTGTAAAGCAGGACTTTCCAAATAATGGACACAAACAAAGAAAAATGATGTATTTTCATTATTTATTCAAAAAAAGTGGTTTCTCCCACAAAAACTGAAAATATGACTTGTGCAAAAGTATGTGAACCCTTTTGGTTAATAGCGTGTGGCACCTCCTTTTGCAGCCATTACTGCAATCAAACGTTTTCTATAGCCACTGACCAGTCTCTCGCATCTGCTGTGGGGGATTTTTGCCCACTCTTCCTTGCAGAACTCAGCCAGTTGAGAAAGGTTGGAGGGACATCTGGCATGTACCCCCCGCTTCAGGTCTAGCCACAACATTTCAATTGGATTGAGGTCCGGACTTTGACTTGGCCAATCCAGAGTACGAATCCTCTTTTTTCTGAACCATTCCTTGGTAGATTTGCTGGTATGTTTTGGGTCGTTGTCTTGTTGAAAAACCCATTTACGGCCCAGTTTCAACTTCCTGACTGATGGCTGGAGATTCTTATCAAGAATTTGCTGATACACTTCAGAATTCATGTTTCCCTGGATGATATGGAGTTGTCCAGGTCCAGAAGCAGAGAAGCAGCCCCATACCTTAACATTTCCACCACCATGCTTCACTGTTGGGATGAGGTTCTTTTCTTCATGTGCTGTGTTGGTTTTTCTCCAAACAAAGCGCTTACGATTATGACCAAATAATTCTATTTTGGACTCATCTGTCCAGAGAATGGACTTCCAGAAGGCCTCTGGTTTGTCCAAGTTCTCTCTGGCAAAGTTTAAACGGGCAGCTTTGTTCTTTTTGGAGAGCAGAGGCTTCCTTCTAGCAACCCTCCCATGAATGTCGTGTTGGTTCAATTTTCGTCTAATTGTAGACGCATGTACATTTACACCTGACGCTGCCAGAGAGCTCTGCAACTCTTTAGAGGTGATGTGTGGGTTGTCCTTTACCTGATTTATTATTCTACGGGTGCTTCTTGATGTTAGTTTTAATGGGCGTCCACTTCTAGGCAAAGATGCGGTCATCTTGGACGCCCTCCATTTGTAAATTATTTGCCTCACCGTGGATGGATGGAGCTGGAATCGTTTGGAGATTGTCTTGTAGCCTTCTCTAGACTGATGGGCTGTCAGTACCATTTTCTTGATTTCCTCGGGTATCTCCTTTCCTCTTGGCATGGTTGATTCGTATGGGTACACCCTGGCACTGCAGTCGTTTGGTTGTTTTTCTCTCTCTTTTAATCTGTGTTGTCCAACCCTTTTCCTAATGATGTCTCATTTGATTGGTTTGCTTAATTGACTAATTAAGCACCCAAAAGTGTTTCACCTGAATCTGTTACCTCCTTGAC
>CM051004.1:17363189-17373189 GCA_027704905.1 Muraenolepis orangiensis
TTGAGGGCGCTTTGGGGCGTATACGTGTCTGTTGAGGGCGCTTTAGGGCGTATACGTGTCTGTTGAGGGCGCTTTGGGGCGTATACGTGTCTGTTGAGGGCGCTTTAGGGCGTATACGTGTCTGTTGAGGGCGCTTTAGGGCGTATACGTGTCTGTTGAGGGCGCTTTAGGTCATATACGTGTCTGTTGAGGGCGCTTTGGGGCGTATACGTGTCTGTTGAGGGCGCTTTAGGTCATATACATGTCTGTTGAGGGCGCTTTAGGGCATATACGTGTCTGTTGAGGGCGCTTTAGGTCATATACGTGTCTGTTGAGGGCGCTTTGGGCCACATTGGGAGTCCTGGAGACACACAGCACTGCAGTCAGGGCCAGTTCAAGGCATTAAGGGCACCAGAGGAAACACCATGATTTGACAGCAGAAGGTGCGGTGCGATTCTTGAGAATCTTATCAAACCCCAGTTAAAACGAAACGTTACCACCAGCACTCTAAAACACCAGCTACAACCAGTACAGCGATGTTAACCCACAGCGAACAGGGATACCAACAGCGTGTGTCTCCGCATGGAGATTGATTGGTTTGAGCATGTCCACACCGACAGCACGGCTCGCCTAAAACCAACAGCCAAATTCGAGCAGCTCATGAAGGAATAACAAAATTGGGGTCACTCACTGCGGTGTTCTTCTTTGAAGCTTCCCCCCCGCCTCGGTGCTCGGTGGTCATGTTGATCCACAATGAGGTTTTTTTGTGTTAAAAACACAAACATTAAAGGGGTCATAAAAAAACACTTAAGTACAATTGATATCCCAAACGTGCTTATCTTGGCTAGACGCAAGGGAGAGACTCACTGGACAGCAAGAGATGGTTAAGTTTAGTCATCAGGTTAAGTTAAGTTATCATGTTAGAGATGGTTAAGTTTAGTTATCAGGTTAGAGATAGATAAGTTTAGAAGGCATGTCTGATAAGAGATGGATACGTTTATCAGGTGAGCGATGGCTACGTAGGTATTTTGAGATGGTCAAGTCAATTTGAATGTGTATAGCCCTTAATTACAGTTCCAGTTTCAAAGGGATTCACAGGTCACATATTTACGACCTGGTTAAGTTTAGATTACGTTTAGGCATGAGGTCAGATATGGTTACGCTTAGGCAGGCCTGTCAGGTTAGAGATGGCTTAGAATTGGTTAACATTCTGGTATTGAATTAGAGATGGATTGTTTATGTATTAGGTTAGAGATGGTTAGGTTTAGGCATTGGGTTAGAGATGGTTACGTTTAGGCATTGGGTTAGAGATGGTTACGTTTAGGCATTGGGTTAGAGATGGTTACGTTTAGGCATTGGGTTAGAGATGGTTACGTTTAGGCATTGGGTTAGAGATGGTTAGGTTTAGGCATTGGGTTAGAGATGGTTAGGTTTAGGCATTGGGTTAGAGATGGTTAGGTTTAGGCATTGGGTTAGAGATGGTTACGTTTAGGCATTGGGTTAGAGATGGTTAGGTTTAGGCATTGGGTTAGAGATGGTTAGGTTTAGGCATTGGGTTAGAGATGGTTAGGTTTAGGCATTGGGTTAGAGATGGTTAGGTTTAGGCATTGGGTTAGAGATGGTTAGGTTTAGGCATTGGGTTAGAGATGGTTAGGTTTAGGCATTGGGTTAGAGATGGTTAGGTTTAGGCATTGGGTTAGAGATGGTTAGGTTTAGGCATTGGGTTAGAGATGGTTAGTTTAGGCATTGGGTTAGAGATGGTTAGGTTTAGGCATTGGGTTAGAGATGGTTAGGTTTAGGCATTGGGTTAGAGATGGTTAGTTTAGGCATTGGTTAGAGTGGTTAGTTTAGGCATTGGGTTAGAGATGGTTAGGTTTAGGCATTGGGTTAGAGATGGTTAGGTTTAGGCATTGGGTTAGAGATGGTTAGGTTTAGGCATTGGGTTAGAGATGGTTAGGTTTAGGCATTGGGTTAGAGATGGTTAGGTTTAGGCATTGGGTTAGAGATGGTTAGGTTTAGGCATTGGGTTAGAGATGGTTAGGTTTAGGCATTGGGTTAGAGATGTTTAGGTTTAGGCATTGGGTTAGAGATGGTTAGGTTTAGGCATTGGGTTAGAGATGGTTAAGTTTAGGCATTGGGTTAGAGATGGTTAAGTTTAGGCATTAGGGTAGAGGTGGTTAAGTTAAGGCATTAGGTTAGAGATGGTTAGGTTTAGGCATTGGGTTAGAGATGGTTAGGTTTAGGCATTGGGTTAGAGATGGTTAGGTTTAGGCATTGGGTTAGAGATGGTTAGGTTTAGGCATTGGGTTAGAGATGGTTAGGTTTAGGCATTGGGTTAGAGATGGTTAGGTTTAGGCATTGGGTTAGAGATGGTTAGGTTTAGGCATTGGGTTAGAGATGGTTAGGTTTAGGCATTGGGTTAGAGATGGTTAGGTTTAGGCATTGGGTTAGAGGTGGTTAAGTTTAGGCATTAGGGTTAGAGATGGTTAAGTTTAGGCATTAGGTTAGAGATGGTTAGGTTTAGGCATTGGGTTAGAGATGGTTAGGTTTAGGCATTGGGTTAGAGATGGTTAGGTTTAGGCATTGGGTTAGAGATGGTTAGGTTTAGGCATTGGGTTAGAGATGGTTAGGTTTAGGCATTGGGTTAGAGATGGTTAGGTTTAGGCATTGGGTTAGAGATGGTTAGGTTTAGGCATTGGGTTAGAGATGGTTAGGTTTAGGCATTGGGTTAGAGATGGTTAGGTTTAGGCATTGGGTTAGAGATGGTTAGGTTTAGGCATTGGGTTAGAGATGGTTAGTTTAGGCATTGGGTTAGAGATGGTTAGGTTTAGGCATTGGGTTAGAGATGGTTAGGTTTAGGCATTGGGTTAGAGATGGTTAGGTTTAGGCATTGGGTTAGAGATGGTTAGGTTTAGGCATTGGGTTAGAGATGGTTAGGTTTAGGCATTGGGTTAGAGATGGTTAGTTTAGGCATTGGGTTAGAGATGGTTAGTTTAGGCATTGGGTTAGAGATGGTTAGGTTTAGGCATTGGGTTAGAGATGGTTAGGTTTAGGCATTGGGTTAGAGATGGTTAGGTTTAGGCATTGGGTTAGAGATGGTTAGGTTTAGGCATTGGGTTAGAGATGGTTAGGTTTAGGCATTGGGTTAGAGATGGTTAGGTTTAGGCATTGGGTTAGAGATGGTTAGGTTTAGGCATTGGGTTAGAGTAGGTGGTTAGAGTGTTAAGGCATTGGTTAGAGATGGTTAGGTTTAGGCATTGGGTTAGAGATGGTTATGTTTAGGCATTAGGTTAGAGGTGGTTGAGTTTATGTATTAGGTTAGAGATGGTTACATTTAGGTATTAGGCTAGAAGTGGTTACGTTTAGATATTAGGTTAGAGGTGGTTGAGTTTATGTATTAGGTTAGAAGTGGTTACATTTAGGTATTCGGTTTCAGATTGAATTGGCTCAGGTGTGTGCACACCACTGTCGCCCTGTCTGGTAAGTCTCTCCCTGTACAGCGGTGTTATTTCCTCGGGTCCCAATAAGCAGCTCTTAATGGAGTTCACCTGTTCACCGTGTGTACCTTCGTACACACGGTGAACAGGTGAACTCCATTAAGAGCCAATTGAGAACACAACCGCACCCTGATTGGCTGTGAGCGAGAAGCTCGAGATGAGCTCAAGAACCACTGAAACAATCTCATTCACGGTTCATTTTTTGTTTGTATGTTTTTATGGCCATTTTCTAACTTATTTAATTTAGTTATCTTATACATCATTTATAATCTTTTGTTTGCATCAGTATCTTGAGGATTGCGCGACAATTTTGTTGATTTTGATGAATAAAGGCATTCTGATTCCGATATATATATATATAGTTAGGGCCTATTTTACCACCAGGTGTGAGTGATTAGCCATTAGACCATTTCAAAATTGTCATATGTTGCTAATCACACTCACACCTGGTGGTATGATAGGTGCCCTTGATGAATTTTAATATTATAAATTTAATTCTCCCCACCTTTCCCCTTCTAACCCTACCTGAATTAAATGTATAAACTTGTTCACGTACAAATATCGCACACCTTTATTTAAACCCAAAGTCAGTCAAAAATGTAGAAGCCACACAGGAGCGCCGCCCACATCCCGTTGCGGTGGGACGCCGTCGGTTGAATTATACATGCGGTAGGACGCCTGGTAGAGGAAACACTGCATGTATAAATTAAATTGTCATGGCAACCAAACTGGATGCACTCTGATCTGATCGTATATACACAAACACACACACATTATATTCTGACTGAGGATATTGGGATGAAACTGGAACGGGCCCCCGCGGGCTCAGGCTTGTGTGAGGAAGAGGACTCTTTTCTATAAAAGCCATTTGCTGAAACTCCAAACAAACCATTAAAGACACATTAAAAGGGGCGTGTCCACAGTAACAGAGGACAGAGCCAACACTTGCATTGCATTTTAAAGAGTTTAAACCACAGATTTACAAGTCATGTAGAAGGTAAACTAGAAAACATTGTTTTGTATGGGAAATATTGCATAACCCCTTATGAAGAGAAGACAAAACAAAACAAAAAAAAACATTGTATGAAATGGACTTTTATTGAAATAAAAGAAGCATTTTCAACCATAACAAGAGTTGGCATAACAACATGAGAAAACAGGACTTATCAAAAATCTTGACGGAAAGTCAGGCAGTATAATGTGACTGAATAAGCTTCAATCTCCAATGTGGAAGTGCATTAAATATTTAACAGACAAAGGGAAAAGAAATAGAGGATTAAAAGCCCACACGAGTCAATATATTCAACAGGACGACAGACTGAAGTACAGACAAAACGGACAGCAAAGAAAAAGAACACAAAGATACCCAAAGACAACATTCATTCTGCAGCCATAAATACAGACTTGGTACAGCGTCTCTTGACTAAATAAAGAGCGAGGTAGAGACTAAATTTACGTGTTCAAAACCGGAAATACACAAACAGAAGGGCAGGGTTACAACTGTTAAAGCCAGCATAAAGCCAGCATAAAGCCAGCTTTATGAAAGCTGGAGGCAACCAGGGCAACAAAATGTTCTAAATCGTTAATTATTTAAGAAAATCATTGTTGTTAGTCGAGATGCCAACTATGCTGACTGTCATGGCTAAAATGTTCATAAAATGTCTATAAATGAATATACAAAAAAACATTAAGCTATGCAAATCGCTAAAAATAAAATGATATAACAAATAAGCAAGAATATCCTTCATTCTCGGGAAAAAAATAATAAAAAAAAGGGGTGGCTAACACCCGGTCAGTGCTGAGTGTTGATCATAAGCTGGCCCCTCTTAACACTGTAACGCAGCACCGCTGGAAGACATAGCGCAGCCGACTAGAGTAGCGCTGTTGGATGGCCACAAAGTGCAGTCAATTGCATGAATGACAGAAATGCATTGAGAAATACATGAAGAAACAGCAAGAGGACGACAAGGAGAGGATGGTGGTGATGGGGGGGGGGGTTGAACTCCATAAGGTCTAATGTAGAACCTATTGTTGTTATTAGTCTGAACGTCGCCGCATGAAACGCCGCCGCCCGGACAAATGCTGATATGACCAAACATCACATTTTAAACCGCACGTTTTGTTTCACTACGGACGAAGAAGAATATATATTATTATTATTATTATTTTTTGTAGTAGTAGTAGTAGTAGTAGTAGTAGTAGTAGATATTCAGATGAGGTGGGTGGAGGATCGACTGAAGGTGTGGTACTTCCGCTCGAACAGGGACTGCAGGTTGACCATCGACGGAGAGTGGCGGACCTGCAGGGGAGAGGAGAGGAGAAAATTTAAATATTAAGATGCAGAGATCTGAATACTTAACATATACCTTCTGGAAATCTTTCCAATGAATGACAGAAATGATCATCAGCGAAGCCCGTGTTGGTTAAGTATTGGCATATTGGCAACCCCCAATTCATGTCCACCAAATAATATGCACATACATAATATGGCCAAAATATGATTTGGGCTGGTGAACGGGGAGGGGGGTACATTAGGAGAAATACTTTTGAGAACCACTGGTGCAAGTAAACCTATAGGGACGGGCGCTGCTACATTCTTGGTTTACAAAACCAAGAATGTTTTGGTAACATGCTATGCTAAGAAAACATGCTACATCATCCAGTTCATAGTTTCATTTCTACGTGGAAAAAAACAAAAAAAAACAGTGATGGAGACCAATGAACAATGACCCGTACAAGATCGTAGCACCCGTCAAAAGCAGGTGTTCAGGTTTGTTTGTCGTTTGGTTCTCACCCTCGCTCTCATTTTAATTACCCCATGACACACGCAAGCCCTCTTGGGGGGGGGGGGGGGGTCTGACTGTCTTCCAAGTGAAACCTGGAAGACAGAGAGGGGGCGAGAGAGAGAGAGAGAGAGCGAGAGAGAAAGAAAGAAGAAGGCGGGACTCACGGCCAGGGTGGAGCTGCTGGCTACGCGGTTCTCCGCGCTCAGCCTGGGACTCTTCCCCTCCGGTGTGCCGCTGGCCATGAACGCCCTCTGGATCACACGCTTGGGCGTCTTGTTGAAGGAAAACACCCTCGTGACCTGGGGGGGGGGGGGGGGGGGTCGCTATTGTCAGAGGTTTACACAAGAAACCGTATTCATAATAGTCACGGTCCAAGTCACATTTCATACACGTTGTACATCAGTTTCAGAGGTGACCGCTACATAGGTTTAAGAATTGTGAAGAGTCACTTTTAGCAGTACATCCAAAATTATATGACAATACTAGGAAGAAACATCCATCCCGATACGACAATACTATGAAGAAACATCCATCCCGATACGACAATACTATGAAGAAACATCCATCCCGATACGACAATACTATGAAGAAACATCCATCCCGATACGACAATACTATGAAGAAACATCCATCCCGATACGACAATACTATGAAGAAACATCCATCCCGATACGACAATACTATGAAGAAACATCCATCCTGATCGACAATACTATGAAGAAACATCCATCCCGATACGACAATACTATGAAGAAACATCCATCCTGATACGACAATACTATGAAGAAACATCCATCCTGATACGACAATACTATGAAGAAAAATCCATCATGATGACAATACTATGAAGAAACATCCATCCCGATACGACAATACTATGAAGAAACATCCATCATGATGACAATACTATGAAGAAACATCCATCCTGATACGACAATACTATGACGAAACAATCATGATGATGACCATACTAAGAAGAAACATCCATCCTGATGACCATACTATGAAGAAACATCCATCCTGATGACCATACTATGAAGAAACATCCATCCTGATGACCATACTATGAAGAAACATCCATCCTGATCTGAAAAGTTGCTCATGAGATCCCCGCCACTCCCTCAGACTACGGTACTCTCGTCTACAGTCTCACACACACGCTCCAAACAGTGACATTAGCGAAAACCTTTAGTCTCATTGAGCAAAATAAGTGTCACATACTAGACCCGTGTGTGTGTGTGTGTGTGTGTGTGTGTGTGTGTGTGTGTGTGTGTGTGTGTGTGTGTGTGTGTGTGTGTGTACCTTCTTGGAGGTCTTCTTGATGGCCCGGGAGGCCTTGCTCAACGTGCTGTCCATGTCTTTGGTGGTGACCTGCAGCGAGTCGGGGTCCGTGCTCTGGATGAGGTCGTCCTAATGGGGGGGGGGTGGACGCCACAGAGGACACGCCAGGGAGGGAAGGGCAGACGGGGGACACAACACAAGTCAACAAATGGATGGCAAAATAGACGCATGACCGTTTTAATAAAAACCTTGAAATAAATGAAGGGGAAAAAAAAAAGAGAAGGGGAGGGGGCATGCCACCGAAGTGCAGACCGACGGAAAGGCCTCCTTTATACTTTACGCAGAGGGCCAAAGACTCAGCCGTGGAGCCTCCTAACCGCGGAAGAGACTAGTAGTAGTGTGTGCAGCCGTGTACACACAAGTCTTTATTCTCCCTCACTGCTCCTCCTCCACCCCTTCTCTGCAGTACACATTTAACAAGCAGGGGCTGCGAGTCATTGGTATTCACCGCGCCGCGTTGACCCAGTAGAGAGAGCATTAGGAATGCAGCTGTTGAACCGCTCGGGCCACACCGGAGGCCAACATCGCCCCCTGTTGGCGGTTGGGCGTAGTGCGGTCCCTGACTGTAGTGGCCAGAGGAATATAATCTGGAATCTAGCGATTCCTTCACAACTGGCGGATGGGCAGAATGGGTGTTGTGTGTTCACTCATATGTTTATAGCTTTGTGCCGTTATGAGCTAAGAAAAAATAACCAAATTGATAAACACTGGGGAGATTTATTTTGTGCAATATTTGCCTCCCAACCAAGGCCTCTTTATTTACCATAAACACATTAGAAAGTTTGCAAACCTCTTCATATTTGCAGAGATCAGCAGCCATAGTTTGATTTGGAATTAGGTCTAAACGCTTGTGTGTGTGTGTGTGTCAAGTTTATTAATAATGCAAGGTACAACCTATTGTCATTGCTGGTTGCTGGAACCTAAAGCTGGAACCGTCTTTCAATGTGTGACGATGCAGGCCACACGTGTGAAGCGGCACCATAGATTGCGCAAGACTAAATGCTGGGACAGCATTAACCTTTAATGTAGGAAAAATATTTAATATGATTTAATATTACAACTGAAGAATGAAGTGGGCTGGCAAGTGAGATCAAACCCCGGTGTCGCGTTGCATGCGAGTGCATGAGGAAGAAACGTTTGGTGAAGCCTGTCGTAAACGCAAATATCAGCGATGACTATCGATGCACCAGTAAAACTCTCTCATGCAAATACACCGGCTACGTCAGCTTCTCTAGGTACAGCGCATTACGTACGCTGTTCATGCAGGAGACATGCATGTTTTTTCATGCTAACCGTACGACAAAATGGCAGGATCACCACGCCACGCCACAACCAACTCCAATACTGTAGTGGTCCTCAAACTATTTCCCCTAATGTACCCTCTTACAAAGTTATGTTTTTGTTTTTTTTACCCTGTTCACCAGCACAAACCATATTTGGGAAGGCATAACATATAAATGAATATAAATAATGTATGTGTGCATGTATTATGTGCATATCATTAGTTGAGCATGGAGCATTAAATGGGTGTTGCAAATACTTTTAGTGGAAAAACACCACCCGCCTCACTTATGATTTCTCTCGTTCATTGGATACGTTTCCAGAACGTGTACAACATTAGTATTCAGATACACATAATATTTCCATTTTTACGTACCCCCCCCCCCCCCCCCTCTGCGATCCTTCAAAGTACCCCCTAGGGGTACGCATACCCCCATTTGGGAGCCACTGCAATAGTGTAATGAAAAGTAGCCTTAGCCATTGAGAGGAGGGGGAGAAGGTGTTGTGCCCAGAGCAGTGAGCTCAGCAATGGTGCACCAGGACCTGCTCTCGTGTGGTTTCATAGTATCGTCAAAATATATTCCGAAGGGCCGGGCCCATCCTCGACTGAGGATGTCCAATCATATATCCAATTTTTTCCATAGATGTGTCTTTTGCATGGTTTGAAGGCTTGAAAATAACCAATTGGCTTGCAGGGTTTCCCCACAGCTAGCTACAGACGAGCCGTCTCCGCTAAGTGATCGACCAGCGCTACATACACATTAACGTCTCACGAGTATGACGACAATGTGCCGTTCATGTCCGCATCGGCACTCAACTTGACAGGAAATGGAGGCTACCATTAGCCTACTATATAGTATAATTAGAGATGTTCCTGGAGACTCATTTTATTGACAGTTTAAAAAGAAAATGCCTGGAAGTCAGTCAAAATCGGACACATTACAATCTAAGAAAGTCAAACACGGCTGGGAAAAAAAAACAAAAACGTGTATTATAAGAGCCATTCCAAATGGCTGAATGTAATGTTTTTACAAGGAAATCCTATTTTTAATGAGGCTGAAAAGTGTGGTACTTAGCGGCGTGCATTAGGCCTATTGCAGTGGGCTCCCGTGGATC
>CM051004.1:17378189-17390809 GCA_027704905.1 Muraenolepis orangiensis
AACACTGTTATTTATTCGGTAACGACACACTAAAGTTTGACATATTGGCTGTAGCCTTTTGCTATGTAGTCGGTGATGAACACTAGGGGATGCTGCGGCCGGCGTGGTGTAAAGAGATGGCCTCCGTCAGAATGATTAAATGTCTGCGAGAGGCCCGGAGGCCACCACTTCAATTACAAAACATATCCACCAAAAGCCAAGCTTATCCGCTTCAACGCAAATCTGCGCTCACATCTGCCAAGAGAGCCGAATGAACGACTGAGGGTGATTGTTACGGCCCCCCGTGTCTGTGTGCCGTCTGTCTCGGTTTTGGTTCCTTTGTCTCCCCTTCAGGTGGTGCTCGTTGTGTGGCCTGGTCTTCCTTCCACCCCCCCCCCCATGAGTCCTGTCCAATCAACCCCCCAGCATTCACCCATCATCATCGTCACCTGTATCATTCCCGGCAGGTCTCCCAGTCCTATAAAAACTGCATTATTTTTGTCTGTGTTGAGGGGAAGCGAGGTGGTGGTCTGGTAACTATTGCGGAGTGTGTTGAATCTTTGACTGCTTGTAGAATTGTAGCTGCTTTTGTTTGTTCCAGACGGTCGTTGGAAAGTCCTGTTTTTGGTTTGGTTGCCTATTGCTGTTTGTTTACCCTTTATTTTGCTTCCCGGGGAGAAGGGCTAAGGTAAGATGGGTTTACATACTGAACGTAGGTAACTTGATGTATATACACACTAGGTAAGAAGTGAACGTGTGTCACCCTGCTTTTTATGTAGCAGACAGTTTAAGTTCCTGGGTAGTTTAGATAGTTAGATTAAATAGGGGTTCGTTTGGTAGATTTAGAGGTTGTAGGGAAGTTCAGGGGTTTTCTTTTGTGTATGGCACCGTTCACTCTGTCCCTCCCTTTCGGTTAGTCTTGCTGTGTTAGTTATGAGTATTGTTGTAACCTGGATTCTTGTCTTTGATCTAATTTGTGTGCCGCTCAATAAACCCTCGTTTCCACCAACATTGTAATTCTATGATTTGACCGTGTATATATAGGCTGGCTGTTGCGTCCTCCTACCCTTTATAACATCAGATAGTGGAGGAAACGTAACAGTAACAATATTAAATATACTATACTTATTACTACTATTACTACTACTGTTAAAAATAACGGAAAAGCGTTGCAGCTTACTGGACAGCCGTCGACTTCGTACACCACGTCAAAGATCTGCTTCTGGCCTTCTGTTTTCCTCTTGTCCTCGTTGATGTGACTACAGACCAGGAGGAGAACAGGAGTACAAATAGGAGGAGTTGGCATTCCATTGTACTTGTTGCATATGGCAAATAAAAAATCTTGAACACATGGTTTGAAATGAACAAGGTCAACACGGGAGGACAAACACAGTGGTCTATCGTTTCCGAGTGTGCTTGGTTGACAACCGTTTAGGAGCACTTGTGGAAATGAGTAATGCCAATTGTGCCATTTCAACAAAAAAATGTTTTGGACTCGACCAAAAAAATAGGAATAAACACCCGGGAATAATAACCTTCAGCCTACGTCCTTCATAGGCGTGACCATTGATTGATAGAGTCTAAGTCATACCGATTTTGTAGGGTTGACCGCAGTGTCGAGGAATTTATGACGACAATTAACAAATTAGACCAAAGCAATAATACTTAACCTTGAAAGTCAAATGTGAGACTTAAGCAGGGTTCTAAACAGGCCAAGTGGCCTTATTGGCCTAGCTGCCGGGGGGGTGGGGGGGTGGATACGGATAACCAAGATGGCCGCAATGGGAATAAGAGCCGGTCGAGGCACACAACTCACGTCATGACTTCTTTCAGAGACTCTATGGCTCTCTCCAGGTTCCTCTTGTCCGGGTTGTCATCAGACGTGTGCTTCTTTATGTCTGCAGGTGAGATGAAGAAGAGCGGGGCTCCGATAGGTTAAACAGGGCATGTGCAAGAACACACAGGTGAGACCAAGGAAAAACCTAACATGACTTTGGGGGGGTGGTGGTGTGTGTGTGCGTGCGTGCGTGCTTGCATAGCACTGGGTTACCATTTAGCAGAAGGCCAACGCTGGGCAGTCTCTGGACTGGCCTGATGAGAAGCTCAACAAGAGTCTGCCTTCCACACTCTGGCTTGGACTGATTAATCTGCAGACCGACACAGGAGGGTTAAGCGGGTTATTGGTCTCAGAAATACCCTTTTCATTTTCACCCCTCATAAGATCCAAGACGGTGGAGTGTGCACATCTGTCCCGCATCACACACCTTGAGACATGCGTGAAAGCGCGGCTTTAGCTTCTCACACTTGACGATGGTTTCTTTGCTCATTTCGAAGAAGTTGATAAAGGACGGGTAGGTCTTGAGCATCTCGTTGGACTGAAAACATAAAACACGGAGGGGGGTTGGCACAGAGACGCAGCAAAGTGTGGATGTTACACAAATGTCTAGTGAATTCTCCAAGAATTTGGCCGTATGAGGTTAATAAAGCACAGAGAGGGTGAAACTGGTTCAGCACAACATCAAAAAAGGCACGGCAGTAACTTTGCAGTGTAACCTTTCAAAACACACTACATGCAAAATTGACATACTATACATTTTTTACAATATTATTGCATTGGCAAATAGAAAACTCATGAGATAAAAAAAAAAAGGTCATTCAGTCATTACTTAAAGATGACAGAAACAACAAGACATTAGGGCATATACATTTTTGAAAAATGCATGCAGCCATAAGATATTTATGAGTCACTCTGGCGCTGGGTTGAGCTTCTATAACAGCCAAACAAGGCAGCAGACTCAGGCAGTCTATCCTCAATGGTAATTGGTGGCACAACAAAGACACGAGGAGCAGTGTAATGTGGAACACTGTGTAAATGGTACAAAGCTTGTCTTCGTGAAATGCACAATGTGCGAAGAGTCCACATTTAGAAGGTTTTTTTTATTTCGTCAATTGTGTGACTAGAGAATACTCCCTTTTCCAGTACCAAAACAATCTTTGAACAAAATAGATTCAGCGTCAAACGTGCCACAAACCGTCAAATACATGACATTAGGACTTAAAGCCAACGGCCGAAAAACTAAATTTTGTGCTCCACAGTGAGTGACCTTGCCATTTTACACTACAGAACAGCTGACAAAAACATATCTAAAAAATAAAAATAAAAAACACATTATGCCCTTACTGCATTTTTACCTCCAAAGTACCTCCAAAATATGATATATCTTTTTTTCATTTGTGATATTTTTATGCTTCTTTGACTATTGCTTTGTCTGCTTTGAGAAGACAAAACAGATGGTATTACGTTATGCATCGGTGCATTTGTGAGGGCACAAGTACTTAGTTTATACCCGACACTGGTATCCGTTTATCGGCGCATCCCAAGAGACTTTGGCAGAATCAAGGGAAATCATTTCGGGCATTACCCGTTACAGTGAATTTAATTAAAGATACAGATTTACCAAGCGCATAGTTTACACCGACAATGGTTTACAGATAAATAGCACATTGCCACCGCTTTGCTGACTGTGTTCAATAAAAAGGGCACTAAATGCAAGACTAAACCTAATTTTAGAAAGGGCCCCTATTTTACCTATAGGGTCCACCCAGATGCATGATGGATAAACAAGCGTGTGTGTGTGTGTGTGTGCGTGTGCGTGTTCAACTGACGTCCCACACGTCAGTCTATACATAAATACATTCTATACTATACAACCCTGCCACAATCTGGTAATGACATCACACATCAACTAAAAAGAAAATGGAAATATACTCACGTATTTTAGGATGACGTTTCCAACACTCTTGTCCTCTGACCAGTCGGTCAAAAGCTCCTCAAGGTCGGCCTTTCAAAAAGACAACATCATCATCATGAATACGTCTTATGGAGACGTATCATACTCGACTCTTTTATTTTACAATGCCTATGGACATTTTAAGTATGTGTGAATATCTTTAGATCATAAACAACAAAAGAACACCGTGGAACAGAAAATAGACTGCTCTGCCAAAATCTAGGGCCTTCCCCAGCAGGGAATAAGTACAGTAATGAGGATGATAGCCCTTCCGATACACCGCGGCCCGGGTAACTTAAACCACGATTCCGATGCAGAACATGCAGAAGCGGAACATTATTAGTGGTGGACCTTTGACGCCAAAACCCTGCAGGCAACACAAGGAATAACCACTTTAGAGAGAGAATGTTTTATGAACGGAGGCGTTTTGCACTTTTCCCTTTGAAAAAAAACCCCTGTGTGTGTGTGTGTGTGTGTGTGTGTGTGTGTGTGTGTGTGTGTGTGTGTGTGTGTGTGTGTGTGTGTGTGTGTGTGTGTGTGTGTGTGTGTGTGTGTGTGTGTGTGTGTGTGTGAGGATTGCGATTGCGTGGGCTGGTCCTCAGTGAGCGGGTGTCTAAGGGTCAATTGCTCTGGCGTCAAAAGTCAAAAATAACATCTTTAAAGGCATCGTGGGGGAAATTTGCCGGTGAGTCCGTAGGCAAAATTAATAGCATATTGGCCTTTGATTCATTATTCTATTTTCACTACAAATATGGCCGTCCTGGAGTTCCTGAAGTCTCGCCGGTTCCACCCGTGTGTGTTCCGATGCCCTCACCGGCCTCTCCACACACCCACACTAAGCAATACGGTTTTACAGTGAGTTAACGCAAGGCAATATTGGGTTTGGGCAGTTCGAGACCGTGAGTAAAATTGCCACATTCTGAACCATACCTTACAGATACCTTCCCAGTTTAAGTCTTAACAAAAAAAAATATAAAAATAAAAATCATAAAATAAAGAGTGGTGAAATAAATGCATATTGAGAGGTCGATGGTAAGTATACAAATATATTTACAGAAGAAGCTTCAACATAATATAAAGTGTGAAATAAAACCCCAAACTGCCGTGGATGTTGCTGCACATCGCAGTGTGTGGACTTACCTTGATCCTTTTGTGAACCTCAAAAATGTCAGGGATACTTCCAAATATGGTCTTTATTTCCTCCTGGGCCAGAATAGGTCCGCCGACCTGCCCTTCTTTCTCCAACGGGATCTTGAAGAGCTGGGAAAAATAAACATATGACACACACACACACACACACACACACACACACATACACACACAGTGTAAAGCATGTGAAAACTTGTCACCCTCTTCAAGGAAACCCAAGGAGACAGGATGGTGTTTGTTTTGTTTCACGCATGGACGGCTCACAGGACACACTTTGCTTTCAGAGCATGTATGGTTTAACGATCTAAAGATGTGCCTCTTCGCCCAGGGCAGGTGAAACACATTTTGTCGTGTGGCTCTGCTTGGCGTGTAGTACGGCAATATTTTCTCACGTGTCACCTCTCGCAATGCACTCTCGCAATGCACTGGTAAAACACACGGCATACGTCTAGCCGCGTGAAAACGTAGCATTCAGGCCATTTGAATGCAACGTTGATAAAGTTTAAACACTTACATGTTGACACAAGGAGAAATATGTAGGTAGGGGTGGGGGGGGGCTGTACAGAGTGCTGTGCATTATCAATAAGCACATAATGCAGGCATCGGACAGCCAACGCGGCCGCCTAAACCGCGGAGATAAGTGCACCGCGGGATGACAAAGTGTCCTCATGCATGTCCTTCGCGCCCAGGAGACGTACGCCGACCGCATGTACAGTGAAAAGGTGTACACGCAAAAAATCGACTACACAGGGACGTCGTCTTGACAAAGCACTGTGGATTGGGATGATGCGATGGTAATGATGATGATTATGACGGTGGTGGTGGCGAGTGCGTAAACTAATGAGAAATCCGCTCGCGCCGTGTATGGTCCGGTCGTATGTAGACTGGAGGAATGCGGAGGGCAAAGGTGTGCTTCTCAGAAAAAGCCCCATTTACAATTGTTAAATGTTTTGGTCCACAATATGGGTGTGTCGCAGGCTCGCTTAATATAGGACCGGCTGAAGTAAGAAGTGGCTGCGGGAGGAGAAGCTTAAAACATTGCTTAATGAAGTGCACCATCTCATATTTACGCTCCAACAGAAACGGGGCGACCAAATGGAAAACACGCCCCGCAAAGACCGAACGTCTGCACATTCATAAACAGAGGGCCTTTCTCTTTTCATTACCTTACCTTTTACCTTTAAATGTCTAAACCTTAAAGGGGCGGCCTCCCCCTCTTTGGTAAATGCCAGGTGATTTGAGAGGAGGAGGAGGGGGGGGGGGGGGGCGGTATTCAGGTGAATGTTAATGCCGGGCGATGCGGCGCAGGCTAACCTTTCAGTTCAAGACACTAATGAGAGAGCAGCCCTCCGAGAAACACCAGGGACGCTGCGCCAGGGAGGGAGGGAGGGAGGGAGGGAGGGAGGCCGCTACCAAGGAGAAGGATCCCAAGGCTTATGAACTGACGAGTGGGCAGAGCAGGGAGACTTTAAACGCCTGGATGAAAAGGTTGTGCTAAAATCGGTATATATATATATACACAAATAAAAGAGATAGAGAGAGAGAGAGAGAGGCTGGCAAACGGATACTAGAAACACTAGAGTGAACAGTAGAGAGAAGACGTTCTGGATGACTGGAATTGTTTATCAAGGGTTTGCACGTCAAGTAAAGTAACCCAGTGTTCCCAAATCATTATGTAGCAACGGGCCAAGCTAATTTGATTGATTATTGATCATCATATGTTCAGTATCAATGCATTTTATTTGATCGATTAACCAAGCACTTCAGGAGGAAGACCGAGAGGGAGAGAGAGAGGGAGGGAGAGAGAGAGAGGGAGTAAGTGAGACAGGAGGAGTGAGTGGGAGGATGAGAGTACGCGAGAGAGACGGAAGGAGTGAGAGAAAGGAAGTAAGGGAGAGACAGGAGTGAGGGTGGGCGAGAGAGTGAGTGAGACAGAGAGAGTGACCCGGAGACAGGAGTGGGTGGGCGAAAGAGTTAGTGATTGAGTAGATAGTAGATGGAGAAAGAGTGAGTAGGAGAGAGAGAGAGAGAGAGAGAGAGAGAGCTAGCAAGCGAGAGAGAGAGACAGAAAGAGTAAGTGGAACAGAGTGAGTGAGAGACAGAAAGAGTGAGTGCGAGAGAGAGAGAGAGAGAAGGGGCACCAGACAGGTTATTTTCCCCCTCACTGGTCACTTGCTTGACTTACCACCACTGGGACCAGCAGATAAGAGAGGCCAGGTAAGGACACACAACAACAATAACACACACACTTGAAACTGTTGTCATGGGAAACCAGGGGGCCAAGCAGGAAGGTGGTTAAAAAAAGAAAATAAATGTCGGTGTGTCTCACACACACACACACACACACACACACACTACCTTCAGTATGGTCCTTAAAATGTCCACGTAGTTGCTCTCTGTCTGATAGAGCTCCTTAGTGACGTGCCACCGGGCAGACTGCTTGCCTTGCACTGGCGTTGAACTCTTGTTGGGCTTAGAACTCTCTGGAAGGATGAGAGGGCGGGGGGGGGGGGGGGGTGAGGGGAGATAAAAGGCAAGACGAGGCGTAATTAGCGGCTTCTCATTACAACTTTGGTGAACAATAGTGAGCATCTGTGGCCCACGGTACTCCTCAGTACACATAGGTGCAGTGGGCATTGCGATAAGTCGGTATCTTCATTTCATAACATTTACATTTACACTACGTTGTATCATTGTATCATAACGATACAATACCATTCAAAGATGATAAATAAGACTAAATTATTATCATCATGAATTATTGCGAATAAAGCAGTGGACTGAATGAACTGATCCCCCCCCCCCCCCCTCCCTCAGCGGCCCATCGTCTCTTCACCCCCTGAGATACGCCTACGCCAAATAGAAAGCTTGGTTAGATCCGTCAGTGCAGTAAATATGCATAGAAAAGTATAGAGTAGAATAGTCTTTTTTTTTCATCATTTGTCTCGAGGATTCTGTGTTTATCTAGGCCCGTCAACGTGTCAATTATTAAGTCCTTTAACCCAAAAATAAATAATCAACTAGTTTCCCCTCAGGAGAGCGCATTTCTCCGCCACACCAAAAAGTTCCCCTGGATCCGGCTTTGTGCCGAAAATCGAAAACCAAATGCTGCCGTTGCCAAGAAATCTAACCACCACGTTTTGTCCAATTCCGTGCATAACCCTTTGAGGCATCTTGCCAACAGACAGACAGATAGACAGACAGACAGACAAACAGGGGCCAACCTCCGCCTCCATCTTCGTCGGCAAAGATAATAAATATGAAGCATTAGCCAAACAATACAAAATGGGGAGAGGGGGGGGGAAGTGTATCACGCTAGAGAGCAAAGAAATACATTTTTTTTAAAGACACGATGACACCAGGATGAGCTTTGAGCGACCCCCCCCGAGTTCAAAACGACTTAACGGAATCGCTCGTCTGTGTTACTTGTCCTCATCACTTTGTTTTTGTTTAATATATATATATATATATATATATATATATATATATATATATATATATATATATATATATATTCAGAATCCCATCTCAGGATTTTTACCACTGCCACTCAAAGAACTGTTCAGAAATGACACATTCTGTTTCTGGGTGGCAAGAATACACTAGTCAAACAGATATACAACTTATTATTATTTTTTTTATCAGAAAAGACCCCACTGATGATGACTTCTGCACCATAATATTTCCTTCTGTGATATCAAAAAAAAAGGCCATAAGTGGGCTGTCAGAAAAGTTGCAGAATACTGATAAAACTGCCAGAAGTTTCAAACTCGGTCGAAGGAGCTAATATTACTTTCATCACTATATATCATCCCAAAGACAAAGTGACGACATGCTACCCAATTCTTCATCTGGGGAAAAAATAAAAAAAATAAGGTTTGCATTGTGGAGAATGAACAGGGGGGGGGGCTTGTTAAGACATCCACACCTGGGCCCTGCACAGGTGTGGATGTCTGTTGTGCATCCCCGGTGGATTCATGTGAGAAAGTCCACAGAACAAAAATCAATGTAAACAGGATTTTAAAACCGTATTTTAAAATGACAGCTAGAAAAAAAAAAAACAAGTTGTCATAAGCCAAGTTACGCCACGTACAACTTTGAGTTTTATAACGTTCGAAATATTGACTTGCTACATACTATCCCCACACACACTAATTGGGTGTCAACCTGCCAGTCGTACAATTTGACCGTCTGCAACCTGCAGGTGTGGATCCAGGAATGCTTCTGCCTATTCCCCCCGACTCTGGCTTTAGCCGTTGTGGGCCGAGAGTTGATCCATGCCCACATGCCTGTTCCCTGTCTGACTTTGAACCACACTCTGGCTTACTCTGCTCCTACCGCTGCTGCTTCCGCCTCTCTTTCTAGCTAATGCGCCTTTCTTCTGACCGCATCACTGCCTTCTCCGTGACCGGCTTGTCTGCCCGCTTATATACTAGCCTCTGGGAAACAAAGCAAGGGTGATAACAAGGCAATATAACTCCTACAATTCCAAAAAACAGAATCATAGGATTTCCAGTTGCTGTGTGTTCCGATGGCTCTGTGTTGGATTATCCACTGTTGTGGTTCAAAAGACTGGATGACCTGTATCCACTCTGGAAGGTGTGCTCTGCTCTGAGCCCCTTAAGAGAACGTCAACAGAGAATTTAGAGACTAGTTTCACCTGGCAGGGCACTGAACCGTGACCGTCTGTACTGGACTGTGAACAAAGGAAAGAGTTGTCTTCATTGCCAATTCCTCCAGCGTCCCGTCACATGCATGAAGCGCTCGTGTCTGGGATTCGGGATTAGGTATAAAACTCACCTGTTTCCGGCCCATCCCCAAGTTAACCTTATGGTGGGTCAAGACTTTCAAGTCAAGATGCGTTCGCCAGTAAATCCTCTACCCTAACGGAAGTGTGCCCCCCGAAGATTGAGGTTCACAACCTTGATATGTATATCTTTTTCTAATTTGCACTACAGTACATAGGGCCACTGCAATATGGTTATCTATTCAATTAGACTCAAATTTGGCAATTTTGAATGTTTATTGTGTACATTTTGTTAAGTATTTTTTTTCAAACTATTTTTACATTTATTTGCGTGTTATTTGCGTGTAAAGAGTGACCGTAAGGAATTGCAATGACATTTTCCACAAAGTTGCATTCACAGCAACATGCCAAAAAACACCACGTCCACCCTACATTACAGCGGGAGTTCAGTAAGGAAGAGCCAGGTGACCGTCGTGGCTCACTCCACTAAGGAGGAGACTGGTGACCGTCGTGGCTCACTCCACTAAGGAGGAGACTGGTGACCGTCGTGGCTCACTCCACTAAGGAGGAGACTGGTGACCGTCGTGGCTCACTCCACTAAGGAGGAGACTGGTGACCGTCGTGGCTCACTCCACTAAGGAGGAGACTGGTGACCGTCGTGGCTCACTCCACTAAGGAGGAGACTGGTGACCGTCGTGGCTCACTCCACTAAGGAGGAGACTGGTGACCGTCGTGGCTCACTCCACTAAGGAGGAGACTGGTGACCGTCGTGGCTCACTCCACTAAGGAGGAGACTGGTGACCGTCGTGGCTCACTCCACTAAGGAGGAGACTGGTGTATATGCAATTAAGGGTATTCCTACAAGGGATGCTCCGATCGATCGGTCGCCCATTATTATCGGCCCGATATTCACTCTCAAAAACGGCCGATCAGAAGAGCCGATCAGATGACAAATACATGAGAATTGTATCGGTGCGTGGCTAGTTAAGTTCAGTCCCCGAAGTTAAAGAAGAGGCTTCTCATAGGAAAGCAGAGGAAAAAGGATCTTCCGTGACAAGACGGTGCGCGGTGGTGGACCCTACCTGCGAGGGACTTGCAGGTGTCGGGCGTGTTGGAGATGTCCAGCAGGGAGCAGCCCATGGACATGGAGTGCTCGGCCGAGGGCCTCTTGCGGGGCGGCGGGAAGGGCGAGATCTCCGTCTCCTTGGTCAGCTGGGCCAGCGTGTCGCGCAGACGCCGCCGCTTGCGGTTGCTGTTGGGCGTGTTGAGGGAATGGAGAGACACCGCCTTCTTCATGGCCGGGCTCTCATTCTAGGGACCGGGGAAATAAATAAATAAATAAATAAAAGAAAGAAATAAAGACAACGCTCACCTAGGGATTGATGTGGTCGAAATCAAATATCACGGAAGCAGTCAAAAATCCCGCTTTACATAAATCAAAATGAGATATGGTCGCATTGAAAACCCTATTTTTAATGCCATGTGTGATGTCCAACAATACTGTGACATTTTAAAATAGGTGGGCTGTCACAAAAGTTGCAGAATACAGATAAAACTGCCAGAAGTATCAAACTCTGTCGAAGGAGCTAATATTACTTTCACATCACATCATCCCAAAGACAAAGTGACGACATGCTATCCGATTCTTCATCTGGAGCTGGACGATGTGGTTGAAATCAAATAAGTAGCTATAACGATTATGCCAAAAATCCCGCTTTACATAATCAAAATGAGATTTAGTCGCATTGAAAAAACAATTTTAATGCAATGTGTAACAAAACTATGACATTTAAAAAATGATATTCTTATCCCAAAAGAAATTATATTTAGACTGTTTTTTGTTTTTTTTAAACCAACTACTATATGCTTGTTATGAGGTAGACAAGATAATTGTGTATAATCAAATACGATACACAATAATATTGAATTATTGTCAAGCGCCTATGCTCATTATCGTCATGCAGGCATTAGGGCCAAAAATGCACTCCTCAGCAAAACTGCATAATGTTGTGGCGGATTTTCAATGCAGATCCACTCTTGCACATAGCCAATTAGCCAAAGAAACAAGGTCCTCCTCGACACACTTGCCTTATCTCTTCACATCTACACCATTCTAACAAGTTAGCTGTTCTCTGCATGTCTATGCTCTCTCCATGTACTTTGTTTTTATTTTCCAAAAATCGATATTGTTTTTAATCCTGAATAAGGATACGAAAAGACAATACACGCTTTGTTTGTTGGTTGTCGAGAGCTCGTCTTTTACTTCTGTTAAATGTTGCACTTTTCTTTTTTTTTTGAGCACGACCATCCACATACACGGCAACACACTTGGCCTCTAATATTAGGGCTCCTTATCCAAGCTTCAGGTTGACAATTATGCGGATATGCATAACAGTGTGTGTGTATGTATGTATATGTGTGTGTGCGTGTGCCTCTCACCTTCTCATAGCAGTACATGGACTCCCCTGCTCGCGCATCCATCTGAATGCTTCCCCAGAACCACTAGCAAACAGAGAGATGGGGATGGGTTGGGGGGGGGGAAATGAGAATCTTTTAACCTCCGTTTGTCAATAAGGGACCATTCATGTTTCATGAAAATATGACAGAAATACTTAGAAAGGCATCCGAGTTGTCTACCGAGGCATTTTCCCCCCAGAGCGAGAAAGAGAGACTTTTTTCTTTTTTTTTTCTTTCCCAACTGAAAAAGTTTAATCGAAAAAAAACAGAGGAAGTGTGGAATGGCAATATTTAACCAGGAGCACCTTAAGGTAATTCACACGGGGGGGGGGGGTTTAGGGTTGGGACGACTCGACAGGACGGTCAACTTATGGCACACATGATTGCAACCCGGCGTATAAAAACAGGAGGTGCCGGGGGTGGAGCCCTACCTCCTGTTTGACCACGTAGAGCATCCTGGAGGGCGTGAAGGGCAGCTCCTTCACAGAGTTCTCCTC
>CM051004.1:17391809-17425168 GCA_027704905.1 Muraenolepis orangiensis
GAGCGAGAGAGAAAGAAAGAAGAAGGCGGGACTCACGGCCAGGGTGGAGCTGCTGGCTACGCGGTTCTCCGCGCTCAGCCTGGGACTCTTCCCCTCCGGTGTGCCGCTGGCCATGAACGCCCTCTGGATCACACGCTTGGGCGTCTTGTTGAAGGAAAACACCCTCGTGACCTGGGGGGGGGGGGGGGGGGTCGCTATTGTCAGAGGTTTACACAAGAAACCGTATTCATAATAGTCACGGTCCAAGTCACATTTCATACACGTTGTACATCAGTTTCAGAGGTGACCGCTACATAGGTTTAAGAATTGTGAAGAGTCACTTTTAGCAGTACATCCAAAATTATATGACAATACTAGGAAGAAACATCCATCCCGATACGACAATACTATGAAGAAACATCCATCCCGATACGACAATACTATGAAGAAACATCCATCCCGATACGACAATACTATGAAGAAACATCCATCCCGATACGACAATACTATGAAGAAACATCCATCCCGATACGACAATACTATGAAGAAACATCCATCCCGATACGACAATACTATGAAGAAACATCCATCCCGATACGACAATACTATGAAGAAACATCCATCCCGATACGACAATACTATGAAGAAACATCCATCATGATGACAATACTATGAAGAAACATCCATCCCGATACGACAATACTATGAAGAAACATCCATCCTGATACGACAATACTATGAAGAAACATCCATCCTGATACGACAATACTATGAAGAAAAATCCATCATGATGACAATACTATGAAGAAACATCCATCCCGATACGACAATACTATGAAGAAACATCCATCATGATGACAATACTATGAAGAAACATCCATCCTGATACGACAATACTATGACGAAACAATCATGATGATGACCATACTAAGAAGAAACATCCATCCTGATGACCATACTATGAAGAAACATCCATCCTGATGACCATACTATGAAGAAACATCCATCCTGATGACCATACTATGAAGAAACATCCATCCTGATCTGAAAAGTTGCTCATGAGATCCCCGCCACTCCCTCAGACTACGGTACTCTCGTCTACAGTCTCACACACACGCTCCAAACAGTGACATTAGCGAAAACCTTTAGTCTCATTGAGCAAAATAAGTGTCACATACTAGACCCGTGTGTGTGTGTGTGTGTGTGTGTGTGTGTGTGTGTGTGTGTGTGTGTGTGTGTGTGTGTGTGTGTACCTTCTTGGAGGTCTTCTTGATGGCCCGGGAGGCCTTGCTCAACGTGCTGTCCATGTCTTTGGTGGTGACCTGCAGCGAGTCGGGGTCCGTGCTCTGGATGAGGTCGTCCTAATGGGGGGGGGGTGGACGCCACAGAGGACACGCCAGGGAGGGAAGGGCAGACGGGGGACACAACACAAGTCAACAAATGGATGGCAAAATAGACGCATGACCGTTTTAATAAAAACCTTGAAATAAATGAAGGGGAAAAAAAAAAGAGAAGGGGAGGGGGCATGCCACCGAAGTGCAGACCGACGGAAAGGCCTCCTTTATACTTTACGCAGAGGGCCAAAGACTCAGCCGTGGAGCCTCCTAACCGCGGAAGAGACTAGTAGTAGTGTGTGCAGCCGTGTACACACAAGTCTTTATTCTCCCTCACTGCTCCTCCTCCACCCCTTCTCTGCAGTACACATTTAACAAGCAGGGGCTGCGAGTCATTGGTATTCACCGCGCCGCGTTGACCCAGTAGAGAGAGCATTAGGAATGCAGCTGTTGAACCGCTCGGGCCACACCGGAGGCCAACATCGCCCCCTGTTGGCGGTTGGGCGTAGTGCGGTCCCTGACTGTAGTGGCCAGAGGAATATAATCTGGAATCTAGCGATTCCTTCACAACTGGCGGATGGGCAGAATGGGTGTTGTGTGTTCACTCATATGTTTATAGCTTTGTGCCGTTATGAGCTAAGAAAAAATAACCAAATTGATAAACACTGGGGAGATTTATTTTGTGCAATATTTGCCTCCCAACCAAGGCCTCTTTATTTACCATAAACACATTAGAAAGTTTGCAAACCTCTTCATATTTGCAGAGATCAGCAGCCATAGTTTGATTTGGAATTAGGTCTAAACGCTTGTGTGTGTGTGTGTGTCAAGTTTATTAATAATGCAAGGTACAACCTATTGTCATTGCTGGTTGCTGGAACCTAAAGCTGGAACCGTCTTTCAATGTGTGACGATGCAGGCCACACGTGTGAAGCGGCACCATAGATTGCGCAAGACTAAATGCTGGGACAGCATTAACCTTTAATGTAGGAAAAATATTTAATATGATTTAATATTACAACTGAAGAATGAAGTGGGCTGGCAAGTGAGATCAAACCCCGGTGTCGCGTTGCATGCGAGTGCATGAGGAAGAAACGTTTGGTGAAGCCTGTCGTAAACGCAAATATCAGCGATGACTATCGATGCACCAGTAAAACTCTCTCATGCAAATACACCGGCTACGTCAGCTTCTCTAGGTACAGCGCATTACGTACGCTGTTCATGCAGGAGACATGCATGTTTTTTCATGCTAACCGTACGACAAAATGGCAGGATCACCACGCCACGCCACAACCAACTCCAATACTGTAGTGGTCCTCAAACTATTTCCCCTAATGTACCCTCTTACAAAGTTATGTTTTTGTTTTTTTTACCCTGTTCACCAGCACAAACCATATTTGGGAAGGCATAACATATAAATGAATATAAATAATGTATGTGTGCATGTATTATGTGCATATCATTAGTTGAGCATGGAGCATTAAATGGGTGTTGCAAATACTTTTAGTGGAAAAACACCACCCGGCCTCACTTATGATTTCTCTCGTTCATTGGATACGTTTCCAGAACGTGTACAACATTAGTATTCAGATACACATAATATTTCCATTTTTACGTACCCCCCCCCCCCCCGCCCCTCTGCGATCCTTCAAAGTACCCCCTAGGGGTACGCATACCCCCATTTGGGAGCCACTGCAATAGTGTAATGAAAAGTAGCCTTAGCCATTGAGAGGAGGGGGAGAAGGTGTTGTGCCCAGAGCAGTGAGCTCAGCAATGGTGCACCAGGACCTGCTCTCGTGTGGTTTCATAGTATCGTCAAAATATATTCCGAAGGGCCGGGCCCATCCTCGACTGAGGATGTCCAATCATATATCCAATTTTTTCCATAGATGTGTCTTTTGCATGGTTTGAAGGCTTGAAAATAACCAATTGGCTTGCAGGGTTTCCCCACAGCTAGCTACAGACGAGCCGTCTCCGCTAAGTGATCGACCAGCGCTACATACACATTAACGTCTCACGAGTATGACGACAATGTGCCGTTCATGTCCGCATCGGCACTCAACTTGACAGGAAATGGAGGCTACCATTAGCCTACTATATAGTATAATTAGAGATGTTCCTGGAGACTCATTTTATTGACAGTTTAAAAAGAAAATGCCTGGAAGTCAGTCAAAATCGGACACATTACAATCTAAGAAAGTCAAACACGGCTGGGAAAAAAAAACAAAAACGTGTATTATAAGAGCCATTCCAAATGGCTGAATGTAATGTTTTTACAAGGAAATCCTATTTTTAATGAGGCTGAAAAGTGTGGTACTTAGCGGCGTGCATTAGGCCTATTGCAGTGGGCTCCCGTGGATCCAATGTGTTCCTCATCGCACCGGTTGAACCGTAAGGTAGGAGGGGACAAGCAGCTCAAAGTCGTCTAGCTTTGAAAGTTTAAATCGACAACAAACCGTGCAAAAATCGTGCAAATAAAACTCTGTCCGTCAAGTGACGTGGCAAGAAGGATCAGTCAGTAAATCTTCTAATGTCTCGTTATCAATTAACGCCACGTCAGTGAGCAAGCAGTTCTCTTGAGCGGTCGTACGCTCAAACTCGGTAGTCCTAAAGGAAGAGATAAGAGATAACTATTATTAGCTGTGAAACGGTCTTGATTGATTGAACAGCCGAGGACCGCGATGTGGCGCATCTTCAAAGTCCAACCCTTCAGCGAGGCGAAGGGCGCTGTTGAGAACCGTGAACCACATTCAATCATTAAATGAATGACAACATGCGTCGGCCTGTTTAAAGCCGTGGTCAAATGATTATAAATCGATCAATAGTGCACGGCGTGCGTCTGGGATTTAGCGTACATTTCGGCAGAAGCGCTTTTCTCAGAGAAGAAGAAGAAAAAAAAAAAGACTAGTCGACTAAACGACTAGTCCCGCACATGCCAAGTGCTCTATAATACAGGGCAATATAGTATACTGTAATTTATGATTTATAGCTTTGAAATCAGTGGCCAGTCTCTGTGGAGAGCTCCGTCTGATTAGCACGGTATTCACATCGCATCATGACAAACCCCCCCCCGCCCCCCACCATCATCAATAAAGATTTCACTGATTAAAAATGTCAAATACTACGCAAATTATGTTTCATAACAAATGCAGCACCATTCGATTTAGCATAACGCCCAAATGCTCTACCGAGTACCGACGGAGAGAATCCTCCTCCCCGGCGTGAGCGGGATGAGAGGACAACTGCTGCTGTTGACACATTTAGACTTTTTCTCTTATCTTTTGGCTCATCTTAAATGGTTTTGAAATGCTGCCATACTTCAGAAGTTGATGACGTTAACCTACTAGACTAAACGGCCCAGAATGTGCGCTATTTGGTAAAGGAAATGATTGGGATAGTGCCACTGCCATTACACAAAAGGGCTTAACAAACAAACATTAAGGGCATTTGTTGAAAGCAAAACATTGCGGCACATTGCACACCGAAGACACAGAGTCAATCCCCCTAATAACTTCTAGGATTTTCCTTCTAGAAGCAAAGCAGTGCTGTGACATCACTCATTTAGCACCCACACCCTCCCAATGGAATTTTACACATGCACTACGAAAGACGGTGTTGACTTAACAGCTGTCTATCAAAGACGAGGAAGATTCGAGGTAAATCCCGAGACCTCCTTCGAACCCCCGAAAATCACTAAACCACAACCCACCTCCTCTAGGGGGTACAGCCCTCTGTATACGCTGGGGTCAGGTGAGATGCACACAATCCAGTCCGAGGTAGCCAAAACTGTTCTAACCGAGTCGATTAGCATATGTGCTTATTACTGTACTTTACTGTACTTTCACCCGAGCACTGGTTCTGCTCTTGGGAGGCTTGGGAAGAAGGGAAATGCACGATGCACGAATACTGGTGACTAGTAGTTCTTATGCTTTGTTGAATGCACTATTGTAAGACTTGTGTAATGTAATGAGCATAGCATCGATGGGTCTAGTTGAGCTGGATGAGAACAATTATAGGAGGAAGCAATGCGAGGGTGAGGTGTGTGTGTGTCTCACCGAGTCTGCCCTGCAGATGGTGTTGGCCACGTGTCGTGTTAGCATGCGCAGCCAGTCGCTCTTCACCGTCTCCTCGCCCGTCAGCTGGAAGCTGAACAGCAGGTTCTGCTGCTCGGTAGGCAGATGCACCACCAGGGCAAAGGCATTCACACATTCTGCACGCACACACACACACACACACACACACACACACACACACACACACACACACACACACACACACACACACACACACACACACACACACACACACACACACACACACACACACACACACACACACACACACACACACACACACACACACACACACACACACACACACACACACACACGGGGGGATCAGACCGTTGGGAGAGGGACCATGAAGGACAAAACTCAAGGTAAAAAATAAATTTAAAAAAAAGTTGAATTCCAAAATAAGAGTGTAAAATATTGTTCATATTAATAAAATAATCCAACAATAGAGAAAAAAAGATTCAGATTCTTGTTAAGGTGTGGGAAAACTTTGTTAAACTAAACTACGTGGCATCGGTGACGTGGGGGGGGGGGGGGGAGTGTGAGGCATAAAACTCGTAGGAGGTTTTCCTTGCTAAAACAAGGCTTTAGTGACCCTTTCAGGGCCTCGGAGGCTGCGACAACACGGCCGGTTTAAAGGGGGCTCTCTGGTAAAACTGACTTTAACGTCGCCCTTGCACGCATGAGGAGTTAAGACACCCGAACGCTGACCGGTTCTTCTTCTCCAGAGTCCCTTTGGTCGAGTTGTTCGGGAGAAACATTTCAAACCGTTTTGAGGTGAGCCAGAAGTAAGGTCATTCTCCTCAACAGCGCTAACCGGTGTGGAAAAACCACACGGACGACCACTCGTGATGCTAAGGTTCCTTGAGATGAAGGGGAAACGGAAGCTGTATAATTCCCCCAAAACACTGCAACGAGGAGAGCGGTCGCAACAAGGAAAACACCCCCACTGAAAACAGCCCGTGCTCAGGCGCTGGATTACATATTAAATAGTTTAGAAGATGTGGTGATGATAAACCGGTTCTGTTTACATGTGGGAATCCTGGAACGGAAAGGCTGTGTGTGCGCTTGCACATTGGAGGAAAAACTAAAAAAGTCTTGTAAATGCAAGCTCAGTGTGTGTGTGTGTGTGTGTGTGTGTGTGTGTGTGTGTGTGTGTGTGTGTGTGTGTGTGTGTGTGTGTGTGTGTGTGTGTGTGTGTGTGTGTGTGTGTGTGTGTGTGTGTGTGTGTGTCTTACCCTCAGTGTCCTGTAAGTCCAATACTCTGCGTATCTGGGACAGCGGCATCAGCATGATGTGCTTAAGATGGGCCGGTGGCCGGGCCGGGCCCACAGGACTCTTAAAGGTGCTGATTACCTTGTGACGCTTCCTGGCAATCTACAAATATATATACATATATATATATATATACACATACATACATATATATATATACATATACACATACATATATATATACATATACACATACATATGCACACACACATATATATATATATATATACATATATATACACATACATATATATATACACACACATACTGTATATATATACACATATACATACATATATACACACATATATATACACACACACATATATATATATATATACACATACATATATATACACATATATACTGATATACATATACATATACATGTATATATACACACTGTATATATACATATATTAAACGTGGTTGGGCAGTTGGTTGGACAAAAAAAAATAGCACTTTGAAAACAAATGAAAGTCTAGCATGATACAAACACGTCTCTCTCTCTCTCTCTCTCTCTCTCTCTCTCTCTCTCTCTCTCTCTCTCTCTCTCTCTCTCTCTCTCTCTCTCTCTCTCTCTCTCTCTCTCTCTCTCTCTCCTCTCTCTCTCTCTCTCTCTCTCTCTCTCTCTCTCTCTCTCTCTCTCTCCTCTCTCTCTCTCTCTCTCTCTCTCTCTCTCTCTCTCTCTCTCTCTCTCTCTCTCTCTCTCTCTCTCTCTCTCTCTCTCTCTCTCTCTCTCTCTCTCTCTCTCTCTCTCTCTCTCTCTCTCTCTCTCTCTCTCTCTCTCTCTCTCTCTCTCTCTCTCTCTCTCTCTCTCCTTACAAATTAGATTAAATATCTGGGTGTCCGAGATGGGCAGCGAGTTGCAATCGGTTACTTGGCAGCACATCAATGGAGCCTCATAGAAGGCCTCATTAATGTCAGATTAATTAGCAGCTGTGCGTAGGTCTTTTGTGTGTGTGTGTGTGTGTGGTATTGAACCGGGAGACCGACGGGGCCTTGGGTGGGCTCTTAATTATCCATTCATAACATGTGCTTTCATATAAACCAATCCAGGCTTTTCCTTCCGCTTTGTTGTCGGCTACTTTCTGAGAGCACACATACATACACACACTTTGACAAATGATAACACACAAAAAGCACATAAATGTATACCCCTGGCGAGAAATGGCTACATGTATGGCGACAGAGAATACACACACCATACACAAACCTCATTAGGAGGAGCCACCGACACATTCAGAATCAGCAAAGACGCTTTCCTCCCAGCGTTCCTGATTGCCTACCCCTTCCCTAATTATCACACACACTAGACTGGGCCAACATTAATTATTCACCTTTTCTCTCACCAGCCTCCATCAACAGGAGGCTGCCTGTGAGGTTCTTAAATGAACACACACACACAGAGAAAGAGAGAGAAAGAGAGACGTCCACAGTCGTAATGACCGGGGAACGTCTGACATACGCGCGTGTGTGTGTGTCTGCCTGTGTATGCGTGTGTATATGTGTGTTACCTCAAGGCAGTCGTTGAAGAGGAATAGCGTGACCTGTTCCCCTCGGTCACACGGCTGGTCTCCCAGGGCGATGGTGTCCACGCGGTGCACCAGGCTGCGGTGAGACGACAACAGGTTGGCCTTGGGAGGGGGGGGGAGAAAGAGAGAGAGAGAGCGAGAGCGAGAGAAATGTAAGGACTGATCCACACAGAAGAGCTACACTTCAGTTACAGCTTCACTTGGTTAAAAAAAAAAGCAACACACACGCGCGCACGCACACACGCACGCTTCCGATAGATGGATCACAGCAAATATCCGGCCATATAATATCCTCTGCTCGCACATTACTCGTCTTAGATTAGTTTGTTCCATCAGATGAGCAGCAAAACACATTTAACGACGCAATATGCAGCACATATTGTGTACTGTAGAGACGCGATACGATATATTATAACTTATGTCTGGCAACATGCGTTTAAGTGTGAATACATACACGCGGAACAGTTTGTTGTTGTTGCTATTCTCTCATCTCCCCTTACCCAAAACACTGTTATTTATTCGGTAACGACACACTAAAGTTTGACATATTGGCTGTAGCCTTTTGCTATGTAGTCGGTGATGAACACTAGGGGATGCTGCGGCCGGCGTGGTGTAAAGAGATGGCCTCCGTCAGAATGATTAAATGTCTGCGAGAGGCCCGGAGGCCACCACTTCAATTACAAAACATATCCACCAAAAGCCAAGCTTATCCGCTTCAACGCAAATCTGCGCTCACATCTGCCAAGAGAGCCGAATGAACGACTGAGGGTGATTGTTACGGCCCCCCGTGTCTGTGTGCCGTCTGTCTCGGTTTTGGTTCCTTTGTCTCCCCTTCAGGTGGTGCTCGTTGTGTGGCCTGGTCTTCCTTCCACCACCCCCCCCCCCCCCCCATGAGTCCTGTCCAATCAACCCCCCAGCATTCACCCATCATCATCGTCACCTGTATCATTCCCGGCAGGTCTCCCAGTCCTATAAAAACTGCATTATTTTTGTCTGTGTTGAGGGGAAGCGAGGTGGTGGTCTGGTAACTATTGCGGAGTGTGTTGAATCTTTGACTGCTTGTAGAATTGTAGCTGCTTTTGTTTGTTCCAGACGGTCGTTGGAAAGTCCTGTTTTTGGTTTGGTTGCCTATTGCTGTTTGTTTACCCTTTATTTTGCTTCCCGGGGAGAAGGGCTAAGGTAAGATGGGTTTACATACTGAACGTAGGTAACTTGATGTATATACACACTAGGTAAGAAGTGAACGTGTGTCACCCTGCTTTTTATGTAGCAGACAGTTTAAGTTCCTGGGTAGTTTAGATAGTTAGATTAAATAGGGGTTCGTTTGGTAGATTTAGAGGTTGTAGGGAAGTTCAGGGGTTTTCTTTTGTGTATGGCACCGTTCACTCTGTCCCTCCCTTTCGGTTAGTCTTGCTGTGTTAGTTATGAGTATTGTTGTAACCTGGATTCTTGTCTTTGATCTAATTTGTGTGCCGCTCAATAAACCCTCGTTTCCACCAACATTGTAATTCTATGATTTGACCGTGTATATATAGGCTGGCTGTTGCGTCCTCCTACCCTTTATAACATCAGATAGTGGAGGAAACGTAACAGTAACAATATTAAATATACTATACTTATTACTACTATTACTACTACTGTTAAAAATAACGGAAAAGCGTTGCAGCTTACTGGACAGCCGTCGACTTCGTACACCACGTCAAAGATCTGCTTCTGGCCTTCTGTTTTCCTCTTGTCCTCGTTGATGTGACTACAGACCAGGAGGAGAACAGGAGTACAAATAGGAGGAGTTGGCATTCCATTGTACTTGTTGCATATGGCAAATAAAAAATCTTGAACACATGGTTTGAAATGAACAAGGTCAACACGGGAGGACAAACACAGTGGTCTATCGTTTCCGAGTGTGCTTGGTTGACAACCGTTTAGGAGCACTTGTGGAAATGAGTAATGCCAATTGTGCCATTTCAACAAAAAAATGTTTTGGACTCGACCAAAAAAATAGGAATAAACACCCGGGAATAATAACCTTCAGCCTACGTCCTTCATAGGCGTGACCATTGATTGATAGAGTCTAAGTCATACCGATTTTGTAGGGTTGACCGCAGTGTCGAGGAATTTATGACGACAATTAACAAATTAGACCAAAGCAATAATACTTAACCTTGAAAGTCAAATGTGAGACTTAAGCAGGGTTCTAAACAGGCCAAGTGGCCTTATTGGCCTAGCTGCCGGGGGGGTGGGGGGGTGGATACGGATAACCAAGATGGCCGCAATGGGAATAAGAGCCGGTCGAGGCACACAACTCACGTCATGACTTCTTTCAGAGACTCTATGGCTCTCTCCAGGTTCCTCTTGTCCGGGTTGTCATCAGACGTGTGCTTCTTTATGTCTGCAGGTGAGATGAAGAAGAGCGGGGCTCCGATAGGTTAAACAGGGCATGTGCAAGAACACACAGGTGAGACCAAGGAAAAACCTAACATGACTTTGGGGGGGTGGTGGTGTGTGTGTGCGTGCGTGCGTGCTTGCATAGCACTGGGTTACCATTTAGCAGAAGGCCAACGCTGGGCAGTCTCTGGACTGGCCTGATGAGAAGCTCAACAAGAGTCTGCCTTCCACACTCTGGCTTGGACTGATTAATCTGCAGACCGACACAGGAGGGTTAAGCGGGTTATTGGTCTCAGAAATACCCTTTTCATTTTCACCCCTCATAAGATCCAAGACGGTGGAGTGTGCACATCTGTCCCGCATCACACACCTTGAGACATGCGTGAAAGCGCGGCTTTAGCTTCTCACACTTGACGATGGTTTCTTTGCTCATTTCGAAGAAGTTGACAAAGGACGGGTAGGTCTTGAGCATCTCGTTGGACTGAAAACATAAAACACGGAGGGGGGTTGGCACAGAGACGCAGCAAAGTGTGGATGTTACACAAATGTCTAGTGAATTCTCCAAGAATTTGGCCGTATGAGGTTAATAAAGCACAGAGAGGGTGAAACTGGTTCAGCACAACATCAAAAAAGGCACGGCAGTAACTTTGCAGTGTAACCTTTCAAAACACACTACATGCAAAATTGACATACTATACATTTTTTACAATATTATTGCATTGGCAAATAGAAAACTCATGAGATAAAAAAAAAAAAAGGTCATTCAGTCATTACTTAAAGATGACAGAAACAACAAGACATTAGGGCATATACATTTTTGAAAAATGCATGCAGCCATAAGATATTTATGAGTCACTCTGGCGCTGGGTTGAGCTTCTATAACAGCCAAACAAGGCAGCAGACTCAGGCAGTCTATCCTCAATGGTAATTGGTGGCACAACAAAGACACGAGGAGCAGTGTAATGTGGAACACTGTGTAAATGGTACAAAGCTTGTCTTCGTGAAATGCACAATGTGCGAAGAGTCCACATTTAGAAGGTTTTTTTTATTTCGTCAATTGTGTGACTAGAGAATACTCCCTTTTCCAGTACCAAAACAATCTTTGAACAAAATAGATTCAGCGTCAAACGTGCCACAAACCGTCAAATACATGACATTAGGACTTAAAGCCAACGGCCGAAAAACTAAATTTTGTGCTCCACAGTGAGTGACCTTGCCATTTTACACTACAGAACAGCTGACAAAAACATATCTAAAAAATAAAAATAAAAAACACATTATGCCCTTACTGCATTTTTACCTCCAAAGTACCTCCAAAATATGATATATCTTTTTTTCATTTGTGATATTTTTATGCTTCTTTGACTATTGCTTTGTCTGCTTTGAGAAGACAAAACAGATGGTATTACGTTATGCATCGGTGCATTTGTGAGGGCACAAGTACTTAGTTTATACCCGACACTGGTATCCGTTTATCGGCGCATCCCAAGAGACTTTGGCAGAATCAAGGGAAATCATTTCGGGCATTACCCGTTACAGTGAATTTAATTAAAGATACAGATTTACCAAGCGCATAGTTTACACCGACAATGGTTTACAGATAAATAGCACATTGCCACCGCTTTGCTGACTGTGTTCAATAAAAAGGGCACTAAATGCAAGACTAAACCTAATTTTAGAAAGGGCCCCTATTTTACCTATAGGGTCCACCCAGATGCATGATGGATAAACAAGCGTGTGTGTGTGTGTGTGTGCGTGTGCGTGTTCAACTGACGTCCCACACGTCAGTCTATACATAAATACATTCTATACTATACAACCCTGCCACAATCTGGTAATGACATCACACATCAACTAAAAAGAAAATGGAAATATACTCACGTATTTTAGGATGACGTTTCCAACACTCTTGTCCTCTGACCAGTCGGTCAAAAGCTCCTCAAGGTCGGCCTTTCAAAAAGACAACATCATCATCATGAATACGTCTTATGGAGACGTATCATACTCGACTCTTTTATTTTACAATGCCTATGGACATTTTAAGTATGTGTGAATATCTTTAGATCATAAACAACAAAAGAACACCGTGGAACAGAAAATAGACTGCTCTGCCAAAATCTAGGGCCTTCCCCAGCAGGGAATAAGTACAGTAATGAGGATGATAGCCCTTCCGATACACCGCGGCCCGGGTAACTTAAACCACGATTCCGATGCAGAACATGCAGAAGCGGAACATTATTAGTGGTGGACCTTTGACGCCAAAACCCTGCAGGCAACACAAGGAATAACCACTTTAGAGAGAGAATGTTTTATGAACGGAGGCGTTTTGCACTTTTCCCTTTGAAAAAAAACCCCTGTGTGTGTGTGTGTGTGTGTGTGTGTGTGTGTGTGTGTGTGTGTGTGTGTGTGTGTGTGTGTGTGTGTGTGTGTGTGTGTGTGTGTGTGTGTGTGTGTGTGTGTGTGTGTGTGTGTGAGGATTGCGATTGCGTGGGCTGGTCCTCAGTGAGCGGGTGTCTAAGGGTCAATTGCTCTGGCGTCAAAAGTCAAAAATAACATCTTTAAAGGCATCGTGGGGGAAATTTGCCGGTGAGTCCGTAGGCAAAATTAATAGCATATTGGCCTTTGATTCATTATTCTATTTTCACTACAAATATGGCCGTCCTGGAGTTCCTGAAGTCTCGCCGGTTCCACCCGTGTGTGTTCCGATGCCCTCACCGGCCTCTCCACACACCCACACTAAGCAATACGGTTTTACAGTGAGTTAACGCAAGGCAATATTGGGTTTGGGCAGTTCGAGACCGTGAGTAAAATTGCCACATTCTGAACCATACCTTACAGATACCTTCCCAGTTTAAGTCTTAACAAAAAAAATATAAAAATAAAAATCATAAAATAAAGAGTGGTGAAATAAATGCATATTGAGAGGTCGATGGTAAGTATACAAATATATTTACAGAAGAAGCTTCAACATAATATAAAGTGTGAAATAAAACCCCAAACTGCCGTGGATGTTGCTGCACATCGCAGTGTGTGGACTTACCTTGATCCTTTTGTGAACCTCAAAAATGTCAGGGATACTTCCAAATATGGTCTTTATTTCCTCCTGGGCCAGAATAGGTCCGCCGACCTGCCCTTCTTTCTCCAACGGGATCTTGAAGAGCTGGGAAAAATAAACATATGACACACACACACACACACACACACACACACATACACACACAGTGTAAAGCATGTGAAAACTTGTCACCCTCTTCAAGGAAACCCAAGGAGACAGGATGGTGTTTGTTTTGTTTCACGCATGGACGGCTCACAGGACACACTTTGCTTTCAGAGCATGTATGGTTTAACGATCTAAAGATGTGCCTCTTCGCCCAGGGCAGGTGAAACACATTTTGTCGTGTGGCTCTGCTTGGCGTGTAGTACGGCAATATTTTCTCACGTGTCACCTCTCGCAATGCACTCTCGCAATGCACTGGTAAAACACACGGCATACGTCTAGCCGCGTGAAAACGTAGCATTCAGGCCATTTGAATGCAACGTTGATAAAGTTTAAACACTTACATGTTGACACAAGGAGAAATATGTAGGTAGGGGTGGGGGGGGGCTGTACAGAGTGCTGTGCATTATCAATAAGCACATAATGCAGGCATCGGACAGCCAACGCGGCCGCCTAAACCGCGGAGATAAGTGCACCGCGGGATGACAAAGTGTCCTCATGCATGTCCTTCGCGCCCAGGAGACGTACGCCGACCGCATGTACAGTGAAAAGGTGTACACGCAAAAAATCGACTACACAGGGACGTCGTCTTGACAAAGCACTGTGGATTGGGATGATGCGATGGTAATGATGATGATTATGACGGTGGTGGTGGCGAGTGCGTAAACTAATGAGAAATCCGCTCGCGCCGTGTATGGTCCGGTCGTATGTAGACTGGAGGAATGCGGAGGGCAAAGGTGTGCTTCTCAGAAAAAGCCCCATTTACAATTGTTAAATGTTTTGGTCCACAATATGGGTGTGTCGCAGGCTCGCTTAATATAGGACCGGCTGAAGTAAGAAGTGGCTGCGGGAGGAGAAGCTTAAAACATTGCTTAATGAAGTGCACCATCTCATATTTACGCTCCAACAGAAACGGGGCGACCAAATGGAAAACACGCCCCGCAAAGACCGAACGTCTGCACATTCATAAACAGAGGGCCTTTCTCTTTTCATTACCTTACCTTTTACCTTTAAATGTCTAAACCTTAAAGGGGCGGCCTCCCCCTCTTTGGTAAATGCCAGGTGATTTGAGAGGAGGAGGAGGGGGGGGGGGGGCGGTATTCAGGTGAATGTTAATGCCGGGCGATGCGGCGCAGGCTAACCTTTCAGTTCAAGACACTAATGAGAGAGCAGCCCTCCGAGAAACACCAGGGACGCTGCGCCAGGGAGGGAGGGAGGGAGGGAGGGAGGGAGGGAGGCCGCTACCAAGGAGAAGGATCCCAAGGCTTATGAACTGACGAGTGGGCAGAGCAGGGAGACTTTAAACGCCTGGATGAAAAGGTTGTGCTAAAATCGGTATATATATATATACACAAATAAAAGAGATAGAGAGAGAGAGAGAGAGGCTGGCAAACGGATACTAGAAACACTAGAGTGAACAGTAGAGAGAAGACGTTCTGGATGACTGGAATTGTTTATCAAGGGTTTGCACGTCAAGTAAAGTAACCCAGTGTTCCCAAATCATTATGTAGCAACGGGCCAAGCTAATTTGATTGATTATTGATCATCATATGTTCAGTATCAATGCATTTTATTTGATCGATTAACCAAGCACTTCAGGAGGAAGACCGAGAGGGAGAGAGAGAGGGAGGGAGAGAGAGAGAGGGAGTAAGTGAGACAGGAGGAGTGAGTGGGAGGATGAGAGTACGCGAGAGAGACGGAAGGAGTGAGAGAAAGGAAGTAAGGGAGAGACAGGAGTGAGGGTGGGCGAGAGAGTGAGTGAGACAGAGAGAGTGACCCGGAGACAGGAGTGGGTGGGCGAAAGAGTTAGTGATTGAGTAGATAGTAGATGGAGAAAGAGTGAGTAGGAGAGAGAGAGAGAGAGAGAGAGAGAGAGAGAGCTAGCAAGCGAGAGAGAGAGACAGAAAGAGTAAGTGGAACAGAGTGAGTGAGAGACAGAAAGAGTGAGTGCGAGAGAGAGAGAGAGAGAAGGGGCACCAGACAGGTTATTTTCCCCCTCACTGGTCACTTGCTTGACTTACCACCACTGGGACCAGCAGATAAGAGAGGCCAGGTAAGGACACACAACAACAATAACACACACACTTGAAACTGTTGTCATGGGAAACCAGGGGGCCAAGCAGGAAGGTGGTTAAAAAAAGAAAATAAATGTCGGTGTGTCTCACACACACACACACACACACACACACACTACCTTCAGTATGGTCCTTAAAATGTCCACGTAGTTGCTCTCTGTCTGATAGAGCTCCTTAGTGACGTGCCACCGGGCAGACTGCTTGCCTTGCACTGGCGTTGAACTCTTGTTGGGCTTAGAACTCTCTGGAAGGATGAGAGGGCGGGGGGGGGGGGGGGGGTGAGGGGAGATAAAAGGCAAGACGAGGCGTAATTAGCGGCTTCTCATTACAACTTTGGTGAACAATAGTGAGCATCTGTGGCCCACGGTACTCCTCAGTACACATAGGTGCAGTGGGCATTGCGATAAGTCGGTATCTTCATTTCATAACATTTACATTTACACTACGTTGTATCATTGTATCATAACGATACAATACCATTCAAAGATGATAAATAAGACTAAATTATTATCATCATGAATTATTGCGAATAAAGCAGTGGACTGAATGAACTGATCCCCCCCCCCCCCCCTCCCTCAGCGGCCCATCGTCTCTTCACCCCCTGAGATACGCCTACGCCAAATAGAAAGCTTGGTTAGATCCGTCAGTGCAGTAAATATGCATAGAAAAGTATAGAGTAGAATAGTCTTTTTTTTTCATCATTTGTCTCGAGGATTCTGTGTTTATCTAGGCCCGTCAACGTGTCAATTATTAAGTCCTTTAACCCAAAAATAAATAATCAACTAGTTTCCCCTCAGGAGAGCGCATTTCTCCGCCACACCAAAAAGTTCCCCTGGATCCGGCTTTGTGCCGAAAATCGAAAACCAAATGCTGCCGTTGCCAAGAAATCTAACCACCACGTTTTGTCCAATTCCGTGCATAACCCTTTGAGGCATCTTGCCAACAGACAGACAGATAGACAGACAGACAGACAAACAGGGGCCAACCTCCGCCTCCATCTTCGTCGGCAAAGATAATAAATATGAAGCATTAGCCAAACAATACAAAATGGGGAGAGGGGGGGGGAAGTGTATCACGCTAGAGAGCAAAGAAATACATTTTTTTTAAAGACACGATGACACCAGGATGAGCTTTGAGCGACCCCCCCCGAGTTCAAAACGACTTAACGGAATCGCTCGTCTGTGTTACTTGTCCTCATCACTTTGTTTTTGTTTAATTTATATATATATATATATATATATATATATATATATATATATATATATATATATATATTCAGAATCCCATCTCAGGATTTTTACCACTGCCACTCAAAGAACTGTTCAGAAATGACACATTCTGTTTCTGGGTGGCAAGAATACACTAGTCAAACAGATATACAACTTATTATTATTTTTTTTATCAGAAAAGACCCCACTGATGATGACTTCTGCACCATAATATTTCCTTCTGTGATATCAAAAAAAAAGGCCATAAGTGGGCTGTCAGAAAAGTTGCAGAATACTGATAAAACTGCCAGAAGTTTCAAACTCGGTCGAAGGAGCTAATATTACTTTCATCACTATATATCATCCCAAAGACAAAGTGACGACATGCTACCCAATTCTTCATCTGGGGAAAAAATAAAAAAAATAAGGTTTGCATTGTGGAGAATGAACAGGGGGGGGGGCTTGTTAAGACATCCACACCTGGGCCCTGCACAGGTGTGGATGTCTGTTGTGCATCCCCGGTGGATTCATGTGAGAAAGTCCACAGAACAAAAATCAATGTAAACAGGATTTTAAAACCGTATTTTAAAATGACAGCTAGAAAAAAAAAAACCAAGTTGTCATAAGCCAAGTTACGCCACGTACAACTTTGAGTTTTATAACGTTCGAAATATTGACTTGCTACATACTATCCCCACACACACTAATTGGGTGTCAACCTGCCAGTCGTACAATTTGACCGTCTGCAACCTGCAGGTGTGGATCCAGGAATGCTTCTGCCTATTCCCCCCGACTCTGGCTTTAGCCGTTGTGGGCCGAGAGTTGATCCATGCCCACATGCCTGTTCCCTGTCTGACTTTGAACCACACTCTGGCTTACTCTGCTCCTACCGCTGCTGCTTCCGCCTCTCTTTCTAGCTAATGCGCCTTTCTTCTGACCGCATCACTGCCTTCTCCGTGACCGGCTTGTCTGCCCGCTTATATACTAGCCTCTGGGAAACAAAGCAAGGGTGATAACAAGGCAATATAACTCCTACAATTCCAAAAAACAGAATCATAGGATTTCCAGTTGCTGTGTGTTCCGATGGCTCTGTGTTGGATTATCCACTGTTGTGGTTCAAAAGACTGGATGACCTGTATCCACTCTGGAAGGTGTGCTCTGCTCTGAGCCCCTTAAGAGAACGTCAACAGAGAATTTAGAGACTAGTTTCACCTGGCAGGGCACTGAACCGTGACCGTCTGTACTGGACTGTGAACAAAGGAAAGAGTTGTCTTCATTGCCAATTCCTCCAGCGTCCCGTCACATGCATGAAGCGCTCGTGTCTGGGATTCGGGATTAGGTATAAAACTCACCTGTTTCCGGCCCATCCCCAAGTTAACCTTATGGTGGGTCAAGACTTCAAGTCAAGATGCGTTTAGCCAGTAAATCCCTCTACCCTAACGGAAGTGTGCCCCGAAGATTGAGGTTCACAACCTTGATATGTATATCTTTTTTCTATTTGCACTACATACATAGGGCCACTGCAATATGGTATCTATTAAATTAGACTCAAATTCTGGCAATTTGAATGTTTATTGTTGTACAGTTTGTAAGTTATTGTTTTTCAAAAACTATTTTTACATTTATTTGCGTGTTATTTGCGTGTAAAGAGTGACCGTAGGATTGCACTGACGCAAAGTTGCCATCACAGCAACATGCCAAAAAAACACCAGTCCACCCTAATACAGCGGAGTTCATGTAAGGAAGAGCCAGGTGACAGTTCGTTGGCTCACTCCCACTAAGGGGAGGACTGGTGACCGCGTGGCTCACTCCACTAAGGAGAGAGACGGTGACCGTCGGGCTCACTCCACTAAGGAGGAGACTGCGTGGACGTCGTGGCTCACTCCACTAAGGAGGAGACTGGTGACGGGGATCACTCCACTAAGGGGAGAGACTGGTTACCGTCGTGGCTTCACCCACTTAAGGAGGAGGACTGGTGGACGTCGTGGCTCACTCCACTAGGAGGAGACTGGTGACCGTCGTGGGAGCACTCCACTAAGGAGGAGACTGGGTGTATATGCAAATTAGGTATTCCTACAAGGGATGCTCCGGATCGATCGGTGCCATATATCGGCACGATATTCACTCTCAAACACGGTCGATCAGAAGAGCCGATCAGATGACAAATACATGAGAATTGTATCGGTGCGTGGCTAGTTAAGTTCAGTCCCCGAAGTTAAAGAAGAGGCTTCTCATAGGAAAGCAGAGGAAAAAGGATCTTCCGTGACAAGACGGTGCGCGGTGGTGGACCCTACCTGCGAGGGACTTGCAGGTGTCGGGCGTGTTGGAGATGTCCAGCAGGGAGCAGCCCATGGACATGGAGTGCTCGGCCGAGGGCCTCTTGCGGGGCGGCGGGAAGGGCGAGATCTCCGTCTCCTTGGTCAGCTGGGCCAGCGTGTCGCGCAGACGCCGCCGCTTGCGGTTGCTGTTGGGCGTGTTGAGGGAATGGAGAGACACCGCCTTCTTCATGGCCGGGCTCTCATTCTAGGGACCGGGGAAATAAATAAATAAATAAATAAAAGAAAGAAATAAAGACAACGCTCACCTAGGGATTGATGTGGTCGAAATCAAATATCACGGAAGCAGTCAAAAATCCCGCTTTACATAAATCAAAATGAGATATGGTCGCATTGAAAACCCTATTTTTAATGCCATGTGTGATGTCCAACAATACTGTGACATTTTAAAATAGGTGGGCTGTCACAAAAGTTGCAGAATACAGATAAAACTGCCAGAAGTATCAAACTCTGTCGAAGGAGCTAATATTACTTTCACATCACATCATCCCAAAGACAAAGTGACGACATGCTATCCGATTCTTCATCTGGAGCTGGACGATGTGGTTGAAATCAAATAAGTAGCTATAACGATTATGCCAAAAATCCCGCTTTACATAATCAAAATGAGATTTAGTCGCATTGAAAAAACAATTTTAATGCAATGTGTAACAAAACTATGACATTTAAAAAATGATATTCTTATCCCAAAAGAAATTATATTTAGACTGTTTTTTGTTTTTTTTAAACCAACTACTATATGCTTGTTATGAGGTAGACAAGATAATTGTGTATAATCAAATACGATACACAATAATATTGAATTATTGTCAAGCGCCTATGCTCATTATCGTCATGCAGGCATTAGGGCCAAAAATGCACTCCTCAGCAAAACTGCATAATGTTGTGGCGGATTTTCAATGCAGATCCACTCTTGCACATAGCCAATTAGCCAAAGAAACAAGGTCCTCCTCGACACACTTGCCTTATCTCTTCACATCTACACCATTCTAACAAGTTAGCTGTTCTCTGCATGTCTATGCTCTCTCCATGTACTTTGTTTTTATTTTCCAAAAATCGATATTGTTTTTAATCCTGAATAAGGATACGAAAAGACAATACACGCTTTGTTTGTTGGTTGTCGAGAGCTCGTCTTTTACTTCTGTTAAATGTTGCACTTTTCTTTTTTTTTTGAGCACGACCATCCACATACACGGCAACACACTTGGCCTCTAATATTAGGGCTCCTTATCCAAGCTTCAGGTTGACAATTATGCGGATATGCATAACAGTGTGTGTGTATGTATGTATATGTGTGTGTGCGTGTGCCTCTCACCTTCTCATAGCAGTACATGGACTCCCCTGCTCGCGCATCCATCTGAATGCTTCCCCAGAACCACTAGCAAACAGAGAGATGGGGATGGGTTGGGGGGGGGGAAATGAGAATCTTTTAACCTCCGTTTGTCAATAAGGGACCATTCATGTTTCATGAAAATATGACAGAAATACTTAGAAAGGCATCCGAGTTGTCTACCGAGGCATTTTCCCCCCAGAGCGAGAAAGAGAGACTTTTTTCTTTTTTTTTTTCTTTCCCAACTGAAAAAGTTTAATCGAAAAAAAACAGAGGAAGTGTGGAATGGCAATATTTAACCAGGAGCACCTTAAGGTAATTCACACGGGGGGGGGGGGGTTTAGGGTTGGGACGACTCGACAGGACGGTCAACTTATGGCACACATGATTGCAACCCGGCGTATAAAAACAGGAGGTGCCGGGGGTGGAGCCCTACCTCCTGTTTGACCACGTAGAGCATCCTGGAGGGCGTGAAGGGCAGCTCCTTCACAGAGTTCTCCTCCACCACCATGTGTGTGCACCGCTCGTCCCTGGCATCCAGGGAGGTGCCCCCTGCGACCAGAGACACACACACACACACGTTAGGTGATCCCAATTCATTTTAGCTTGAGATCAAAACTTCAGCATTAAGAAAATTTGCGCGCGTGCGTGTGTGTGACGGACCATGTTTGAGCGTCCTCTCCTGCATGTTGGCCTGGTCTTCCTCAGAGAAGCCCAGGAAGCTGAGGACACAGTCCTGGAACGGAGGCACTTTGAATTCCGTACGGAAGGTCTCGTCGTCAGCGTGGAAAGAGCTTGGTAAGAAAATAAAAAAATTTAATAAAAGAAGACACCAACAAGCTTTATTCACCCACTCACAAAAGCTAATGTTTTGACAAGCAAATCAAGTCAGCAAAACAACAGATTCTTCAATGGGCAGACAGATGGGTAGATTTGTATTGCTGGTTTAGGTTTACACGTTGTGAGACGTGTAACACGCACTTAATAACATCTCCCAGAAAAGAGCTAGCGGGCCGAACTGGCAGAGTAAACAATAAAACAACTCTGATGACAGTCCATCGTCTCTATGGGACAGGTGTGATCGGTTGATCATTACACTGACGCAGCAGCAGCAGCAGCATCTGAAGAACCTCAAAAACAGCTGAATTCAGCTTTGCTATCCCTTCAGAAAAAGGGCCACTGTATACAATGACGGGAGGGCATGTCTGAGCTGCAGTTTAATTACCAGCCTCACTTGCCTCCACTCGCCCCAGTGGGAGTGGCATCACCCTTCAGATCAGATGGCGCTAACCCCGTGTGTTAGTCAACACAGCCATGCACCCACTGGATGAAATAGATTAAATGGGGAGGATTCAGGTTGAGCTCCAGATTACGTATCTTGGGGGGCGTGTGACAAAAGTAAAGTTGAGTTGCTTCGTTCACACAAAAACAACGGTCCCCCCCATGGTCTGTAGAAAGAACCCGTTCACCACCAGGAACCCACTCATCACTCACATTGAACAGTCCAGTCACTTTCGCATCACTCAGCTATAGCGGATAAGTACACAATCCTCCATACTGAACTTACACATGGTCTTTCCTCTCCCAGGCCTTGTGTATCCAGGACGGGGTGAGGATGGGTGTGCCCATGCATACTGCCAACTGAAAGCAGCACATTCAGGGGAATCAAGAGAGGGAAACACACAGATACAGTGTGAAACACATTGATTGACTGAGAGAAAGAAAAATATATATATAAACAGAGCAGATAAACAAAACGGTCAGAGAGAGAGAGAGAGAGAGAGAGAGAGAGAGAGAGAGAGAGAGAGAGAGAGAGAGAGAGAAGAGAAAGAGAAGAGAAGAGAGAGAGAGAGAGAGAGACAAGAGCGAGAGAACAGAGAACAGTCAGACAGAAAAGCAGCACAGCAACGACTAGTGTAACAATGTTCCACCGTGCGACTACAAAGATGTTTGGAATCACTTCACAGAGCGCGTACTCCCAGTGTAACGCCATCTCCCCAGCGTCCCTGGGTCGAACTGCGACTCACCATCACAACAATAAGACGGATACAAACGGTGTTCGCTTAAGGTGTACTGCACGAAAATAAAATAAAACGTCGGCATCATTTGAAAACAAATTCTAAACCTATTCCTGATCCCCAGCCTCCTTATCTCTCCATTTTTTTTTCAAAAACTAAATGTCAAACTCTAAAACGGCATAGAGCCGAGCAAGTGACACACCAAACCAACTACTTTTCGGACAGATTGGTTCGGTTGGTTTATTTGTTTTGTTTTTTTTGGCTGCAAAAAACTCAATCATATATATATATATATATATATATATATATATATATATATATATTATATATATATATATATATATATATATAAAAAAACACTCCCAACAACTAGTTGCAGACCACGCCACAACACACTGACCTTGTACTTCTCGCCGTGCGTGGAGTAGGCGATGAGGTGGGTGACCTTGGTGCTGAAGTCTTTCCGGATGGTGCCGCCCATGTGGTGGACCAGGTTGACCAGGTTCTTCTGCAGGGAGGGGAGGACGGTGATACCACTCAACAATGAGAAAATGGTATATTATAAATCACATTACATCAACCCTCCCCAATCACTTGTATTTTGCCCCTCGACCTTTAAAGTAAAAACAAAAAAAGGTTCTACTTCCAACAAAAATATATTCTGTTGATATAACTTTATTTTTCAGATTGTTTAAGTCACAGAATGATTATACCCTATAAAAGGGCACTCATCGTATACCACAATGCATTGTGAAAAGAAGTGTACAATCAATGGTCACTAACCAAGCATATATAATCCATCATGCATTGCGCGGAAAGAAAAAAAACAACCACAGACGGACAAGCAATCCCTCCACCGACGTAGACCTAACACGTTTAATTATGAGACAGCAATGACATCATTAACGGAGACTCCATTATTTTACCAAAGTGCAGATGAGGAGTGTATTAGTCGTCTACATTGAACTCCCTATAGTAGGGAAGTAGGGGATGAGGGAGTGATTTCGGACCCAGTCATTGCCTGGGGCAACATGAGTGGCCGAAACTAAAAATCTATCCTAAACTCTGTTCTCCTAGTTTGTAATTGTTTTTCTCCAGATGATTTAAAATCACTGATCAGTGATTGTCAACACTTGGCCATTTGGAACAGCGTTCCGGAATTAGCGGAAGCTCCCGTGGTGTGGATTTATGAGCTCATTGAATCATCAACGGACACTACGGCCCAAAATGACACGATGAAGAACACTTTGTGTCAACAAAAGACACACAAGGGACTTGGGCGCGGTCCAGACCCTCGTACTGAGGTGCCGTGGGAGGAACCAGTGGCGGCGGCGGCGGTAGTGGAACTCACCACCTGGTCCTTGTTCCTGAAGCCGGTGAAGCACAGCGACAGGTTGAGCATGGTGGTGCTGTAGAGAGGCCGGCAGGAGAAGGGCAGCGGCTGGAATGCGTTCTTTATGAAACTGGTAGGATTTATTCAAATCCAGACCGTGAGAACTGTGAAACACACACATGAAATACAATAAATCACAGATCAAACAATAACAACATACATTCATATTATTTCTACTTCGTCTCCTAGTGTCACATGTCTTTACAATATTGTTAACCAAAATGAACTTAACCTACAAAACACATTAAATCCTTCTGCAATAATAATAATAATAATAAACTCACTTAACAAACATTTCGTTAGCACTTTAGCTACCTGGCTTGAGCTTACACACAGCTAACAACCACAACACCAAACGTACCTTATTGGCTGCATGCAATCAGAGAGGAAATTCTGGAACTTCACTGACTGAACTGATCGACAGAACTGACTAACTGTGACGGAACTTTCTCTTATATAGAGATTTCTACACGCGTCGGCATAAAACGTCCCCGGAACACTGTGAGCTTCAACCATTAGTTCCGCTCTTACTCTACAGCATTTAGGTAGGAACCAAAAACTGGTAGGAACCAAAAACTCAAACTGAACACAGAGGCAGTTACAACTGTATGTGGGCGAAATGTTCTTTCCGTCAAGAGCGTTCCATTTTAGCCATTTTCAATATAATACAAAATCATATGAGCCTCGTTGTTCTTCAAAAACGATTTCAACCGAGGCAATAAAATGGTAAAAATAACTTGGCAAATATGGATTGTGACCATGATTGTATCATAGACTGACACGTGTGTGTGAGTGCGCGCATATATATATATATAAAAAATGTGTTGTAGCTGGTAAAATAATATACCAACCTTCTACACATTGGCGGAAAAGTAAACTAAAGCAACTTTAAATGTAGCAAGAACTAGCTGAAAGCAAGTTCATAAAATGATAAATGTGATGTAATGAAAGATTGCGTCATTGCGTTGGTATTGCAAAAGAATAGTCTTCTTTACAGAGAGTCAAAAAAATTCCAACAATGTAAATCCCGAAACACCAAGCTCATGTGTAAAATGTTTCGACAATGTAAACTATTTGAAACATGCCTTTTCATAAGATGACAAATATGTTGTAAGACGTTACACAAGCACAGTACGGTCAGAACGTCAAGCAAGGTCGGGTGAACCCAAAGCTGAAACAAAAAAAACATAAAATTAATTAAAAAAAAGACATTTAACCCAACTGTTACTCATCTGCCCATAACATAACTAATGAAGAACGAAACATATTTTATATTTCAGCATCAGAAAAAGAATGCCTTTATTATCATTGCACCAAAGTACAACAAAATTGTACAGCAATTCTTACGGTCACTCTTTACACACGCGCGCAATTACATATATATCTTTTTAAAAATGTTCAATTGATAAATGAGTCAGATTATATATTAAATTAAATATACACATACTGCAGTGGCCCTATGTACAGTAGCGCAAATTAGAAAATGTATATACACATACAAAGATGTGATGTGATGTAAACATGGAACCGAGTCATGTAGTATTGATGCAATACAGCAGTTACACCGAACAGCATGTTGTCAAGTCATGTGGGTTGTATTTGGCTGACGAGGATGTGTCACCGTGTGCACCGTGTTATGGTGGAAAGCTGTCGAAGACAGAGTGGACTGAGCACCGCTCACTAAAGGGCATTAAGGTCCCATCTGAGAACGGTCAGTCAGACGGAAGGGAAGGGAAGGGAGAGACGGACGGCGAGCAAGTGAGATGGAGGAGGCAGAACCCCGTTTGTCATCAGCACTATACGGCAGTCAGGGTTTATTCCTCCCTCTCCCACTCGTCTCTCAAACTAACCCTGTGTGCGTGTGCCTGGTAGTGTGTGTGTGTGTATGTATATAAAAGGGCCATTAGATCAGTCTTTTGGACAGACATAACCTTGCTTTCCCTTTCCAGCCCCCCCCTCACCCACACCCACACCCACAATGGTTGGCGCTTCCGTTTTTAAACGGTTTGTAATATATATAAGAAGTACGGTCGGGGGAACACGTAAAATAGTTGTTTTACAAGTGTTTACTCTGTAAAAGGTTATGACCCACCTCCTCCTTGGCAGCGCAGTGCAGAATGACGGGGGGCCCGACGATGCGGTTGTCGCATTTATAGAGGTAGCTGTAGTCCGGCGTGTCGAAGCTGGCGAGGACAAACACGGACTCAAACTCTGCGTTCTCCCCGTCCGCAAACTCCTGGACGCTGTCCGTCGTTATGCAGGGTTTGTTAATGTCCTGCCGGGAAATGGAAAAGGTAGGGGAGGGTGTGCCAGCGGAATTAGTAAGTCTATAACAAAAACTCTCGTAGATACTGAGCTGGCTCGCAGCGTACGCGTTAACAAGGGCCCACAGAGGAAACCCTTTAGGTGAAATTGGAAAATATTAGAAGACAACACTTGGATTTACTTTTGTGAGTGGCCGGCGATGAGGAAAGATTAGTCGATTAATTCATTAGTCGATTGACAGAAAATGTTTGGGTTATAATTTTGTAGATTGACGATTGCGTTCGGTAATATGTCTCCATAACTATATATAATCACGATATAGCACATTCTGGTCATTTGATAAATGGTCTATATAAAATAACCACGTGGCAACACCGAAATGTGAATTAAATTCTGGAACATTCCAACAGTAATGCAGCCTTTAAAACCAGGAAAAGACCATGTCCTAAGTCTCATCTCACAATATCAATATAATATCGATACACGGACCAAGTCAAGTCTGTTGTAAAGCAAATAGCATTTACTGCTTAAAGCTTATGACATGGAAATGTTTCTCCTCTGACAAGAACATTGTCGACATTCCTCTGGGCTCTGGTAATAGGTGACTAGTAGTTAAAGTATAGGATAAGACAAATATAAATAAACATATTCATATTAATAAATGGGGTAGATTAATCAACCATAAAGAGATTAACTTATTCCCTCACATTGAAAACTTTGGATGAACCCCAAAAACCCCAAAAGATGATTGACCCGCGGCGTGGTCCCCGAGCGGCAGATTAAAAGAGTTCTAAGCTCCAAACTCGCTGCTGCTCAACATCCTGCGGGGGCGTATCCCTCTGGCATATTCCATTAAGACAGAGGACGATACCCACCCACTTACACACACATTCACGTGTGCATAAGCACAAGCACACACACACACACACACACACACACACACTTTAAGCTCTCCCTCTGGGTTCCTCAAATACCCCCAGGCTCCGCGCAAACTGCCCAGAAACTGCTATAGTACGGTCGGAGCTGCCCAGCACACGCCGTTTGTGTGATAGAGAGAGACGACGGGGCTGGAGAGAAACAAAACAGCGGGACAATGAATCAGGGCAACAGGGCTATTTGAATCAATGGCCTCAATTAAATCACAAACTAACGGCAAGGCTGCGCCGGGGCTCAAGCTGGCCTGCAATAGCCGGGGTGAAATTATGTGAGCTACCTGTAAACCCGCTCATAAAACAAATTACCTCAGGTGAATTAGTTCCGCTAGGTGACAAGAGGACAAAAGGCAATAGGAGAGAAACATTGGCGGTGTTACTTTCTCGCACGCACACGCACGCAGGCCGAAGTATGGGCATACATCATTCTGCATACCAACTTGGGTCTGGATTGACGAGTGTCTGTAGAGTATGTAGTAGACACCATTCAGTTGACGCGTCACTGATCTCCCTCAACACAATATTTTGAAGACCAATTGGAAGTGGTTATGGTGTTTTTGTTGTATTTCAACAACAAAAAAAAATCTAAGATAATGTATTCTGTTGATTTAATACAGTATTCAAGTTCTCGTTCTGCTCATGGCATTCCAGTGGTCATTTTCGGTTTCTTTGAAAACAAACAATTGCAAAGATTAACACCAAACCCTGTTCCAATAAAGACCAACAAAAACCACACGACGACTGAAATATCTACGCTTTTAGTTTCTCATTCTAAATCACATCGATTTGAAGTCGTAGACCGTGTGCAGCCCATCCAAAATGTTTATTTAGATCCATGAAGTAGATTCAGGAGGTAAAAGTGCTGTCCCAAATGCTTCCCCCACCCCCCAAGGTCAGCGGAAAACAAAAGGCCTGCAAAAACATCACACATTGTGTTCAACAACATAATAAACACCAGCGTAGCATGTAGCACGTAGCATGGGAACCTCCAGAGAACCATGTGACCATGATGAGAGATGTCCACTCACCCACTCATCGATTAGTCAATGAGAATGAAATGAATATTGCTCAGCAATTAAGAGTTTTTTTTTTAATTTTTTTATATGAAATATTTGCTGCTTAAATGAAGTAATGCAATTGGTTTCTCAACATTGAGAAATCTTTTTTTTCTTGGCTGCTCGTTTCAGACAAAGCAAGCACATTCAAGATGACAATTAAAATGAATAGAGGGGTTAGTTGCAGCCATCAAGTGGCATTAAGCTACGAGAGGCTACCAGAGGTTAGTGTCGTTCTTGTCAAACCGTTCTTGGTCCTATGCTTCTGTGACCCACGAACAGGGATGTTTCAGAATGAAATAACACGTGGCAGGATACAGTGGCGGCCCCTTCTAGTCCAATCACTCAAGTGCGGTTCACTGGTGGAAATTGTTGTGCTGAACACAATGCATCACGTTTAATGGCACCCACCTACCATGTGCACAGTGGTCTTGGGGTGGTGCAAGTGAGAAAATCCACACACAGACTCGGAGTGCAAGAAAAACACCCATGCAACACCGACAACTGCCAAAAAGTTCACCCTCAAGTGTTGAAGCCAGACGGGCGACTCAGACAGACATACAGGTAGGCAGGTACTATACCATATTGACTATAGATTTTATCATCAATTTCTCCTGGGCACCAGACTCGCCTCCTCTTATCTTTACAACCAGGACTTCCATTACGCAGACGGCCTGTAAAAAAATATACAATAATGGAATACATCCGAACAGAAGTCTGGATGTCAAATATCACATGGGGAGAAGGTGAGAGGAAAAAAAAGGTAAAATGGCTGGCCAGCAGGGCAATAAAATGAGAGATAGAGAGAGGTGAGACATTTTAAGAGGCCAACAGAGAGAGGCGATGGGGGTGGGGTGGGGGAATCAAGGATAGAGAAGGCAAAAATCTATTCTGACAGATTGAATTCAACTGGATGGCGACTGCGGTGGAAGCGAGGACAACCAGGTAATGCAGGCCAGGGCTGCAGGGTCTGGGGGGTAGCAACAATGCCAATTATATTGGCAGCTTTTGCTTATTTGTTTGACTTCATGTCCTTTCAAATCTAATGTGAGCCGTGAGCCGATTGGTCTGTACAATCACATACATTATATGTGCATCTGAAACCAAACCACAAGTGTGGTGGACCACCACACTAGTTTGGTGGTAGCCGTCGTACAGTGCATGATGTAGCCGTACAGCATACATTAGACGGACTAATGTACCACTGGAATAACTTGGCGTTATCAGGTATAGGCCCGAAATACTGAACCCAAAAAAAAAACCAAGACTGTGTCACAGCGGTTGAGCTGGGGAGAGCGGAATATCCTCTGGGGGGGGGGGGGGGTAGCGATGTGAAAGTCAGGGAGAGGAGATAGCAAGGCTGTCGAACAGAGCCAGCGCCTGGCAGCTGTAAACAGAATCAAGGAAGCCCACTGATTCTTTATGCACAAGTTACATTTTAATGCTCAGGTGTGTGGAGGGGGCTCTCTGTATGCAGGGGGAAATATTACAGCGTGTATTAACAGGCCTTATCTCCAAGGACAGGCAGGTGTGCGAGTGTATGCGTGGATAGGGACGCCGTCCTCGGTTCAACTACAAGGACTCACATTTCACAACAGCAGGGATATGTGGCTCAAAGAACTCTACACCCATTTTGTTTTGTTGATATCCAGGATGCTATAGTTGAACTACTACTTGAGCGCTGAAATGTCTGCCAAGTGACAGAGAAAGTCCCATGATTCTGGGTGTGGCTTGCTTCCCAAGAGAGTGTGTGTGGGTGTGTGTGTATATATATATATATATATATATATATATATATATATATATATATATATATATATATATATATATACACACACACACACACACACACACACCAGGGTAGTACAGAAAACCTGTAACAAAGTGTTCCATGATAGTTCTTGCTTGGGATAGATGGCTTGTCTACTTATCGCTGTTCCCCTGGCTTTGAACACCAGTATTAGGAACAACCCAAGACTGTCCGGGACCAGCTTAGACTATAAAAATCCATGTTTCAGGTAGCTTGTTCCTTGTATAAGCAAGGGATTGTCAAACACAGCATTTCCTCCAGGAACCCAAGGCGACTTACGAATGGAGGTGAAAACAGAAGGGTCCCGGGCCGGGTTCTTTATCAAGGTTGCATCAAACACTGACATAAGAAATGGGCTGGGCACTCCAGTGGCCTACCTTCAGAGCTTGGACCAGCGCAGCATTTCTGGAGGCCTCTCCCACAAGAATCACTCGGGTCTCCACCCTGGGCATGTCTGAGAGGTGGAATAGAGTGAAAAGGCCACATTAACCCTGAAACCAATACGACCAAACGGTTCCTTCTAAATCTAAGAACGGCGATAAGGCAAAAAGACACTGGCATAGTGTGTTCAACTAAAGTCACGTCTTAAAAAAAAACTTAACGCCATCATGAAATTCCTTTCACAAATAAGAGTGTAGTCATTACAGAAGCTCAGTGACATTTTAAAACAGCAAGGCAAGAAGGCTAATCAGACCATCTGATGCAACGGGGAGATGGGAGATTCACTTGAAAGGCAGGAAGCTTGTTTCAGCATGTAGTAAAGTGTGTTAGCTCGGTCGGTGCGTACCATTTAAACAGATTTTTTTAAATTGCCATTAAAACATATTTGCATGCCTACAACTGAAAAAATTATAGAATGTGAAACAGAAATAACAGCACTAACCTTTACATTTCTCAGAGATGCTGTTGCACTGCATTGTTTTAGTATAGTGTCGTTTCTAGTATATAGTATACATTAGTCATTTAGCAGACTACTTTATCCAAAGCGACTTACAATAGTGCGTTCATCAAAGGTAGGCAAGAGAACAGCTCGTCAACAGAAGTCAACAAGTTTCTATGAACTGAACCACTGCTCAAGTAAAAGTACAATAAGTTGGCAAACACTAGACCAATTAATAACTAACCAACAAGCAAACCATCTACTTAGTGAGAAAAAGAGTGATTGATAAGAGGACGCCCTAGGAGGAAGGATCCGGGTAGTGTTTCCTGAAGAGGTGAGTTTTCAGCCCGTGGTGGAAGATGGGCATTATAGTATAGTATAGTAGTACAATAGTACTAGTAGTAATAGTAGACAGTATAATATATAGTATTGCAAAGTGTATATCGTAGCATTATGTAGGTAGTATATAGTGTTGTTCATAGTATAGCATTGTTAAGTATAGTATTTGTATAGTTTAGTATAGCATTTAGTATAGCATTGTCCATACTGTGGGAGGGAATTCAACTACGGGAGGGAATGGAGACTAAGCATTCCATTGTACTTAAAAAATAAAAACATCTCAAATCAGCAAGAAAGCACTTTTGCTCATTTGTTGCCTAAAGATGATTTTGAGGAAAGATCTACACATTTTGGTGTTTTCCATAAATAGGGGTACCCATTTATGATCCAACAATGGATTAAGAAGGGGATAATGCAAAAGGGGGGTGTTTGGGAATTTAGAGTGGAGGGAGATGTAACTCTCCCCCTGTGTGTGTACGTATCTGGGTGTGGATGTGATACACATAATGGCCTGGATGTTTTACTAGCACAAGTGGCAAGGAGGGAAAAGGTTGTCTGGGACAGAGGAGAAGCAGGACCGGGGCAGGGCTAACCTCCGGCATCATCCATCGCGAGACCCTGATGGTCCTTGGTGGTTTCCGCCATCCTCGAGTCGTAGACCGAGGTATCCATGCTCCTCGCCATCCCCGAAGTCACTATGCTGCTGTCAGCCATGACAGGAAGCAACCGGAGGCACCAAACTGTCCAAACTATCAAAAGTTAACAGGAGTGAAGAACAGGGACACACTCAGAGTACAGAACAAGTGGGGGCTGGAAGAAGAAGAAGAAGAAAACTGAGAAGAGGTGACAACTGTCAAACTAGGAGCCAAGAGGAAAAAGCTTGGCATGCCTTAAAACAGCCAAGACTGTGCCCAAGTCTGACATCAGCTGTGGAGAACTCACAAACCGAGCCCCAACTTTACAAGACTTGGATGCAAATGTGGTTTAAGACTTTGTTTGTTATATGCACTGTGAATGCGTCCCATTGTATATATCTATCTATATATATCTATATATAGATAGATATAGACAAACAGATGTATAGATATATATATATAGATCAACAGATTTATAGATAGATAAACTGATTTATAGATATAGATACATATATATATATATAGATAAATGTACCAGTAAATGTACATGTATTGATGATCTAACTATGGATTAAGAAGGTGGTAAAGCGAAAAGGGGATGTTTGTATACAAATGGGGGATATATATACACACGCACATATATATATGATATATATACACACATATACACACATAAATAAATATAATTGTATTTAAGTATTTGTCAACTCGTTGAATCCGATGCAGTCTCCAGTTAAGACGTGTGGATAATGTAGTTATGTCAAAGATCAAGACTGAACCCACTGTTCTATAGCATGTCGTTGTCTCATGTTGAAGTTAAAGTTAAATTGTCGAATAAAAAACATCAGTTTTAATATAAATATAAACTGTAACACAACTACCTGCGCTGTGTGTGTGTGTGTGTGTGTGTGTGGTGTGTGTGTGTGACTTCGTACTCAAAACCTTTAACGCCAGAACGAACAGTTAGTTACGTTAACACAATGAATGAAGTTATAATCAAAACGTACTCACCGTTGTCTTTTATAAAAAATTATAATAAATAAAAAATAATAAAAAATAAAGTGTACAACAGCCGGCTAACGATAGCCTGCTGTGTGTGTGTGGGGGGGGCTAGTTAGCAGCTAGTAGCAGTTCCCCTTCACCAAACTACCGTCGACTTTAAATAAAAATAAAAAAACGAAATCAACATTTATCTGCGGATTTCAAACTCGTAACGTAAACACATAGTCCACCGTGAGCGATGTAATATTGCAGTTATAAGTTATAAATAGGGCCGACTGTGTGTGTG
>CM051004.1:17426168-17431168 GCA_027704905.1 Muraenolepis orangiensis
AACATCCGTGGCTTTCTGCGTGTGTGTGTGTGGGGGGGGGGGATAAAACAAACCAGTAACATTGCAATCACGGATATAGAGCTTGCATGTGAGAGTTGTGTTGTTTGAATGAATGAATGAAACATTACCGTTTGGGAGAATCCCATCATCCCATCAGCGCCCTTTTTCAACAGACAATACTCCTCTGTCCTCCTCCTCCTCCTCCTCCTCCTCCTATAGACGTCCTCTCAGGGGCTAAGACGCATCGCATCCCCACACAAAAAAATCAGTATCCTAAAATCCCGACGCACACGACCGACCGACCGACCGACCGACCGGAGACCGACCGACCGACCGGAGACCGACCGACCAAGTGATGAGGAGGCTCCAGCCACTTTCCACTTCCACAAGACGATCGACGAGGACGACCAACAGAAGGTTACAAACTCGCCATTCTCCAACGCATAGTCACAGGGAACACAAAATAGTGGAGAAAAAAAAGCCTTTTAGTTAGTTAGTCCCCCCAAAAAAAGAAGAAGAAGTCCCTCGTAAAATCCAAAATGATATGGAGGATCACAGGGATTGACAGGGATATATGGAGCGTATATATATATATCTATCTCCGTGGTGAGTTGACCGAGTATCGGATGTTGAGAGAGAGAGAGAGAAATGTACCTTACACTCTCCACCCAGGCTGCACTCGGCTGATAAAAGGCTCTCTCTCTCCTCTCCTCTCTCTCTCCTTGCTCCCTCCTCTCTCTCTCTCCTTTCTCTCTCCTCTCTCTCTCCTTCCCAGCTCCGTCTCTGGATGGAATGGAATGGGAACGTGGACCATTCGTGGAGCAAATACGCGCCTAGCGGCCGGTGACGGTACTACTCCTCCTCCCCCCGGTGCGCCTTTTGTTTTAAAGCAACACCGCGGGGGTTTCGGATGGGGGGGTTTCATAGCTCTAAACTATGTGTGTGTTAATTACGTGGGAACACGCCAAAACGAAAAACAACAAATACACAACCTAAATGTTCCATGTCATCATTCATATCTATATAAAAACATGGTTTATTTAAGGCAGTGTTTTAAACGTTCCTATTAAGACTTCCAATTGGGTGTTGTTTACTAGTGGTATAGTAGTCTATACATAAAAGCATGGTTGGTTATTAATTACAATAAAACTGTATTATTATTAATATTATTATTATTATTATTATTATTATTATTATTATTATTATAGATATTTAACTGAAGGCCATATGTTACTCTTGATCTCGTCCATATTGCAACCTATAAACTCTAACACTCATATACTACTTCACTGTAATCATAACTACCTTTTTACTATACCTACCGAATATATTGTAATCTTGAACTGTTGATAGAACGGCATCTCCCTGTTCACTACCCGCTGTGTATACATTTAGATATATTTATCCTGTTTTTTATAATTGCATACCCCTGATCACTACCTGTTGAATACTTACCTGAATATATACCTATTATTATGCACATATCTCATACCTACTCTATAAATTATTTTATAACTGTTTTTATACCTAGTAGACTTTTAGTAGTCTTTTAACCACTGTAATCTGTAAAATATATATTACCATGCACTTTACTGCAACATTTGCACTGGTAAGATGCCAAAAAAATGTTCACTGTACTGTACTTGTGCTGTGCAATGACAATACATTTTAATCGAATCTAATCTAAACTAAACTACTATTACTATACTACTATACTATACTATACAATTTGGTGGAGCAAACTCCCCACGGAGGTCACGACCCATCTCTTCAGGACACACTTCCCGGATCTCTCTCGTAGCGCTAAGTTGATTATCTAAGTAGATTACATATTATTGATAGGTAGATATTGTTCTAGATATTGTTATATATTGTTCTCCAACTTATTGTACTTTTCCCTTACACTTTTGCCTGAATTATTGTACTTCTACCTGAGCACTGGCTCAGTTCTTGGAGACTTGTTAGAAATTAAATGCACTTTAGACTTCTGGTGACGAGATGTTACCTCTTACCTTCCTTTGTTGAAACACACTATCGTAAGTCGCTTTGGATAAAAGCGTCTGCTAAATGACTGTAATGTAATGTTATGTAATGCAGACGTTGCCTATACAACATCTGAATCCAGCAATATTGGAGCAGTACTCTAGAGCGCACGTTAGCCTTTTGGCAGCGCTGAAGGATGTCCTGTAATGAAGTAATAGGGGTTTACGAGGGTTTTTCACCCTGAAGGCATCTAAATCTAAATGGAGGTTATAGTTGGCTCGGACCATGTCAAGATGTCATCACGGACTGTGAGGAAATCAAACCAGTGGTTCAATACGAATCTCCTGCAACTGCATGCAGGAGATTAAACGCATCACTCTGCCAAGATGTGGTCATCCAAAAACAGTGTGTGTGTGTGTGTGTGTGTGTGTGTGTGTGTGTGTCTGGTGTGTGTCTGTGTATGTGTATGTGTATGTGTGTGTATGTCTGTCTGTCTGTCTGTCTGTCTGTCTGTCTGTCTGTCTGTCTGTCTGTCTGTCTGTCTGTCTGTGTGTGTGTGTGTGTGTGTGTGTGTGTGTGTGTGTGGGGGGGGGGGGTTATATCACTGTGGTTGGGTTGGTATCAAGAGGGAACAGCATAAACCATGACAGGAAGGAAGTGAAGGGCCAAAGAATATTTTCTTTCTTGTCAGCAAACGGGAACATTTTCGCAATTAGTAGTTCACAGTTACCATTCACAGTTTTTCATTTTAGGATTAAAAGTGTGAGAGTAGTGTGCTGTAGTGTGCTGTACCTTAGAAATTGATTGTGATGTCCATCGAATATATTATGATACAATCAACGCGAGAGCGAATATATATACATATATATATATACATATATATATGTATATACTCAGCGAATGATAAACAACCCTGGGATAAAAACTTGTTTACCGGAATGGATCACTTGGATCTCATCGGTGCGTTCTGTCCCTGGAGTTTCATGTGGTTCATTTTCAGCCATTTTCCCCCCACGTATCATCTATTTCTTTCATGGTTTTTGTTCCATTTCTCTTTTACCTTCCACTCTCTCGGCTCTGCTCATTTCCACTTCCACTTGCATTCTTTGTTTTGCAGCTGAATTAGAATAAGGTTTTTCCCGGTTCTCCTGTATATCTCGTTTGAACCGCACCTTCCTCCATTTGCATTCCACCGCATGTTGGAATGCATTGTTGTACTTTTACCTATCTGTACTTTTACCTGAACTAATTGTACTTTTTACCTGAGCACTGGTTCAGTTCTTGTGAGACTTGTTAAAAATGAAATGCATGCTTTTGACTTCTGGTGACTGAGTGGTTGTCTTCTTTCCTTCCTTTGTTGAAACGCACTATTGTAAGTCGCTTTGGACAAAAGCGTCTGCTAAATGACTATAATGTAATGTAATGTTATGTTCTTTGTCATGGCTTCCACATCCCCATACTCTTTCTCAAATGTCCTTCCATGCCAAGCTCAACACAGAGTCTGAGGTATGAGGGATTGCCAGGCTGGCTTTGGAGATACTTCCTATTATTCCAGTTTGGTAAGTAGGCACTTCTATCTAAAAAGCTACTTAGAGTGCATTACAGGGCATTAGGGGGACGGTAGAGCGGTTATCTTTCACATGGATGTGTACCGCTATAGTCGGACAACGGGGCCAGGGTTGGTGATTGAATTCTAATGTTGTGATATTATTCTTAAAAAAAGGATGGAAATAGAGTTGAGTAGAAAAAATGAAAGCCAATGAGAAGCAGAAAAAAGCAGAACACTTAAAGAAGAACTTAAGAGATCTTTAGAGTAGTAGATCTATTCATTAAACAAGGCTGTATTTTTTTTTCTTATTTGCAAAAATGAATGCCTGGGAAATGGAGGGGAATTGATATTTGTTCATTGATATATACTACCCACTTCATGATGGTACAAGCATGGTCGAGAACTGGCGTATGAAGTATTTCTATAAATCTAAAAAAGATTGACAATGACATTTGAAATGTAAAGTCTTGAGTCTCATTAAAGGGCAAGTTAACCCTCGCAGTAGAACTTCTGCCTACAAGTGAAAATAAATGCAATCTGAGTGGTTGTAAAGGCTTTTGAACAAGCCAGAACAATTGGGTTCCAGAGGATCAGGTGTGAGGGCCATGGTCAGACGTCGCCAAAACACACTCGCTCAAGCCGTGCTGCGCAATAGAACATGACTGGAAAAGCATTTGGTAATCCTTCCTTTTACAGTCCCCTAATAACCATGTATTTACCTGGTAAATACATGGTAACTACAGTATATTATGGGTTATTACCACGGGTAACAAGCAGGTAAATACAGAGAAACTACAGCTGAAATACTAAGAAAAACCTCCACTTTTACCCATCAACTAAACTCAACTGAGTACCATGTAATTGTGAGCATTTTTAGCTGGAAGTATCAAGCTTCTTGTGTTTTACAGAGAATGTCCCCCGTTTAACAACCTTATTGTTGCTTATTGCTTATTGTTGTAAAGAATAACAAAGAAAACATTTGTAAAAGACTCAAATGGAACAATTTTTTGTTGCACTGCAAAAAAGTGATTTGGGGGTTTGATTACCAATTAACAAGGTTTTGATTAATAAACTGCACACACACACACACACATTGTTTTTGTATTCTCTTGTTGTACAAACGTTTTTCTACAATGCTTATAGGTACAACAAAATAAATTATATTCGGCTATTTGTATAACCAGATAGACATAACATGATTACAAGATACACTTAGTTCAGTCATGTTTGGACTTGATTGTGTCTCAATTCAATTGCAATAGCAATTTCAACAAAATAGGTTTGTGATATTTCTAATTGGACTATGCTCCTCGATGACCAAAACAGAAAAATGAAACACAAAACTCTGTGTGTGTGGTCAACACCAGTGACCACCGGAACGACCAGAGAGCCATACCAAGTGGTAGGATCGCAGCAGGGGGGTGAGGCCACATGGAGAGATAAACAGACTCTCAAAAACAGCTACAAT
>CM051004.1:17436168-17453668 GCA_027704905.1 Muraenolepis orangiensis
TGGTTATATACTAGAACCAGTGATAGTTATATACTAGAACCAGTGATAGTTATACACTAGTACCAGTGCTATGTGGTTATATACTAGAACCAGTGATAGTTATATACTAGTACCAGTGATAGTTATATACTAGTACCAGTGATAGTTATACACTAGTACCAGTGATAGTTATACACTAGTACCAGTGATATGTGGTTATATACTAGAACCAGTGATAGTTATATACTAGTACCAGTGATATGTGGTTATATACTAGTACCAGTGATAGTTATATACTAGTACCAGTGATATGTGGTTATATACTAGTACCAGTGATAGTTATATACTAGTACCAGTGATAGTTATACACTAGTACCAGTGATATGTGGTTATATACTAGTACCAGTGATAGTTATACACTAGTACCAGTGATATGTGGTTATATACTAGTACCAGTGCTATGTGGTTATATACTAGAACCAGTGATAGTTATATACTAGTACCAGTGATAGTTATACACTAGTAGCAGTGATAGTTATACACTAGTACCAGTGATAGTTATAAACTAGTAGCAGTGATAGTTATACACTAGTAGCAGTGATATGTGGTTATATACTAGTACCAGTGATAGTTATACACTCGTACCAGTGATATGTGGTTATATACTAGAACCAGTGATAGTTATACACTAGTACCAGTGATATGTGGTATATACTAGACAGTGATAGTTATACACTAGTACCAGTGATATGTGGTTATATACTAGTACCAGTGATAGTTATATACTAGTACCAGTGATAGTTATATACTAGTACCAGTGATAGTTATACACTAGTACCAGTGATATGTGGTTATATACTAGAACCAGTGATAGTTATACACTAGTACCAGTGATATGTGGTTATATACTAGAACCAGTGATAGTTATACACTAGTACCAGTGATATGTGGTTATATACTAGTACCAGTGATAGTTATATACTAGTACCAGTGATAGTTATATACTAGTACCAGTGATAGTTATACACTAGTACCAGTGATATGTGGTTATATACTAGAACCAGTGATAGTTAAACACTAGTACCAGTGATATGTGGTTATATACTAGAACCAGTGATAGTTATACACTAGTACCAGTGATATCTGGTTATATACTAGTACCAGTGATAGTTATATACTAGTACCAGTGATAGTTATACACTAGTACCAGTGATATGTGGTTATATACTAGTACCAGTGATAGTTATACACTAGTACCAGTGATATGTGGTTATATACTAGTACCAGTGATAGTTATATACTAATACCAGTGATAGTTATATACTAGTACCAGTGATAGTTATATACTAGTACCAGTGATAGTTATACACTAGTACCAGTGATAGTTATACACTAGTACCAGTGATATGTGGTTGTATACTAGTACCAGTGATATGTGGTTATATACTAGTACCAGTGATAGTTATACACTAGTACCAGTGATATGTGGTTATATACTAGTACCAGTGATATGTGGTTATATACTAGTACCAGTGATAGTTATATACAGTACAGTGATGTTATATACTAGTACCAGTGATGTGTGGTTATATACTAGTACCAGTGATAGTTATATACTAGAACCAGTGATATGTGGTTATATACTAGTACCAGTGATAGTTATACACTAGTACCAGTGATAGTTATACACTAGTACCAGTGATATGTGGTTATATACTAGAACCAGTGATAGTTATATACTAGTACCAGTGATATGTGGTTATATACTAGTACCAGTGATAGTTATATACTAGTACCAGTGATATGTGGTTATATACTAGTACCAGTGATAGTTATATACTAGTACCAGTGATAGTTATACACTAGTACCAGTGATATGTGGTTATATACTAGTACCAGTGATAGTTATACACTAGTACCAGTGATATGTGGTTATATACTAGTACCAGTGCTATGTGGTTATATACTAGAACCAGTGATAGTTATATACTAGTACCAGTGATAGTTATACACTAGTAGCAGTGATAGTTATACACTAGTACCAGTGATAGTTATAAACTAGTAGCAGTGATAGTTATACACTAGTAGCAGTGATATGTGGTTATATACTAGTACCAGTGATAGTTATACACTAGTACCAGTGATATGTGGTTATATACTAGAACCAGTGATAGTTATACACTAGTACCAGTGATATGTGGTTATATACTAGTACCAGTGATAGTTATATACTAGTACCAGTGATAGTTATATACTAGTACCAGTGATAGTTATACACTAGTACCAGTGATATGTGGTTATATACTAGAACCAGTGATAGTTATACACTAGTACCAGTGATATGTGGTTATATACTAGTACCAGTGATAGTTATACACTAGTACCAGTGATATGTGGTTATATACTAGTACCAGTGATAGTTATATACTAGTACCAGTGATAGTTATATACTAGTACCAGTGATAGTTATACACTAGTACCAGTGATATGTGGTTATATACTAGAACCAGTGATAGTTATACACTAGTACCAGTGATATGTGGTTATATACTAGAACCAGTGATAGTTATACACTAGTACCAGTGATATGTGGTTATATACTAGTACCAGTGATAGTTATATACTAGTACCAGTGATAGTTATATACTAGTACCAGTGATAGTTATACACTAGTACCAGTGATATGTGGTTATATACTAGTACCAGTGATAGTTATACACTAGTACCAGTGATATGTGGTTATATACTAGAACCAGTGATAGTTATACACTAGTACCAGTGATATGTGGTTATATACTAGTACCAGTGATAGTTATATACTAGTACCAGTGATAGTTATATACTAGTACCAGTGATAGTTATACACTAGTACCAGTGATATGTGGTTATATACTAGAACCAGTGATAGTTATACACTAGTACCAGTGATATGTGGTTATATACTAGTACCAGTGATAGTTATATACTAGTACCAGTGATAGTTATATACTAGTACCAGTGATAGTTATACACTAGTACCAGTGATAGTTATACACTAGTACCAGTGATATGTGGTTATATACTAGAACCAGTGATAGTTATATACTAGTACCAGTGATATGTGGTTATATACTAGTACCAGTGATAGTTATATACTAGTACCAGTGATATGTGGTTATATACTAGTACCAGTGATAGTTATATACTAGTACCAGTGATAGTTATACACTAGTACCAGTGATATGTGGTTATATACTAGTACCAGTGATAGTTATACACTAGTACCAGTGATATGTGGTTATATACTAGTACCAGTGCTATGTGGTTATATACTAGAACCAGTGATAGTTATATACTAGTACCAGTGATAGTTATACACTAGTAGCAGTGATAGTTATACACTAGTACCAGTGATAGTTATAAACTAGTAGCAGTGATAGTTATACACTAGTAGCAGTGATATGTGGTTATATACTAGTACCAGTGATAGTTATACACTAGTACCAGTGATATGTGGTTATATACTAGAACCAGTGATAGTTATACACTAGTACCAGTGATATGTGGTTATATACTAGTACCAGTGATAGTTATACACTAGTACCAGTGATATGTGGTTATATACTAGTACCAGTGATAGTTATATACTAGTACCAGTGATAGTTATATACTAGTACCAGTGATAGTTATACACTAGTACCAGTGATATGTGGTTATATACTAGAACCAGTGATAGTTATACACTAGTACCAGTGATATGTGGTTATATACTAGAACCAGTGATAGTTATACACTAGTACCAGTGATATGTGGTTATATACTAGTACCAGTGATAGTTATATACTAGTACCAGTGATAGTTATATACTAGTACCAGTGATAGTTATACACTAGTACCAGTGATATGTGGTTATATACTAGAACCAGTGATAGTTAAACACTAGTACCAGTGATATGTGGTTATATACTAGAACCAGTGATAGTTATACACTAGTACCAGTGATATTGGTTATATACTAGTACCAGTGATAGTTATATACTAGTACCAGTGATAGTTATACACTAGTACCAGTGATATGTGGTTATATACTAGTACCAGTGATAGTTATACACTAGTACCAGTGATATGTGGTTATATACTAGTACCAGTGATAGTTATATACTAATACCAGTGATAGTTATATACTAGTACCAGTGATAGTTATATACTAGTACCAGTGATAGTTATACACTAGTACCAGTGATAGTTATACACTAGTACCAGTGATATGTGGTTGTATACTAGTACCAGTGATATGTGGTTATATACTAGTACCAGTGATAGTTATACACTAGTACCAGTGATATGTGGTTATATACTAGTACCAGTGATATGTGGTTATATACTAGAACCAGTGATAGTTATATACTAGTACCAGTGATAGTTATACACTAGTAGCAGTGATAGTTATACACTAGTACCAGTGATAGTTATAACTAGTACCAGTGATAGTTATACACTAGTACCAGTGATATGTGGTTATATACTAGTACCAGTGATAGTTATACACTAGTACCAGTGATATGTGGTTATATACTAGAACCAGTGATAGTTATACACTAGTACCAGTGATATGTGGTTATATACTAGTACCAGTGATAGTTATATACTAGTACCAGTGATAGTTATATACTAGTACCAGTGATAGTTATACACTAGTACCAGTGATATGTGGTTATATACTAGAACCAGTGATAGTTATACACTAGTACCAGTGATATGTGGTTATATACTAGTACCAGTGATAGTTATACACTAGTACCAGTGATATGTGGTTATATACTAGTACCAGTGATAGTTATATACTAGTACCAGTGATAGTTATATACTAGTACCAGTGATAGTTATACACTAGTACCAGTGATATGTGGTTATATACTAGAACCAGTGATAGTTATACACTAGTACCAGTGATATGTGGTTATATACTAGAACCAGTGATAGTTATACACTAGTACCAGTGATATTGGTTATATACTAGTACCAGTGATAGTTATATACTAGTACCAGTGATAGTTATATACTAGTACCAGTGATAGTTATACACTAGTACCAGTGATATGTGGTTATATACTAGTACCAGTGATAGTTATACACTAGTACCAGTGATATGTGGTTATATACTAGTACCAGTGATAGTTATACACTAGTACCAGTGATATGTGGTTATATACTAGTACCAGTGATAGTTATATACTAGTACCAGTGATAGTTATATACTAGTACCAGTGATAGTTATACACTAGTACCAGTGATATGTGGTTATATACTAGTACCAGTGATAGTTATACACTAGTACCAGTGATATGTGGTTATATACTAGAACCAGTGATAGTTATATACTAGTACCAGTGATAGTTATATACTAGTACCAGTGATAGTTATACACTAGTACCAGTGATAGTTATACACTAGTACCAGTGATATGTGGTTATATACTAGAACCAGTGATAGTTATATACTAGTACCAGTGATATGTGGTTATATACTAGTACCAGTGATAGTTATATACTAGTACCAGTGATATGTGGTTATATACTAGTACCAGTGATAGTTATATACTAGTACCAGTGATAGTTATACACTAGTACCAGTGATATGTGGTTATATACTAGTACCAGTGATAGTTATACACTAGTACCAGTGATATGTGGTTATATACTAGTACCAGTGCTATGTGGTTATATACTAGAACCAGTGATAGTTATATACTAGTACCAGTGATAGTTATACACTAGTACCAGTGATAGTTATACACTAGTACCAGTGATAGTTATATACTAGTACCAGTGATAGTTATACACTAGTACCAGTGATATGTGGTTATATACTAGTACCAGTGATAGTTATACACTAGTACCAGTGATATGTGGTTATATACTAGAACCAGTGATAGTTATACACTAGTACCAGTGATATGTGGTTATATACTAGTACCAGTGATAGTTATACACTAGTACCAGTGATAGTGGTTATATACTAGTACCAGTGATAGTTATATACTAGTACCAGTGATAGTTATAACTAGACCAGTGATAGTTATACTAGTACCAGTGATAGTTATAACTAGTACCAGTGATAGTTATACACTAGTACCAGTGATATGTGGTTATATACTAGAACCAGTGATAGTTATACACTAGTACCAGTGATATGTGGTTATATACTAGAACCAGTGATAGTTATACACTAGTACCAGTGATATTGGTTATATACTAGTACCAGTGATAGTTATATACTAGTACCAGTGATAGTTATATACTAGTACCAGTGATAGTTATACACTAGTACCAGTGATATGTGGTTATATACTAGAACCAGTGATAGTTAAACACTAGTACCAGTGATATGTGGTTATATACTAGAACCAGTGATAGTTATACACTAGTACCAGTGATATGTGGTTATATACTAGTACCAGTGATAGTTATATACTAGTACCAGTGATAGTTATACACTAGTACCAGTGATATGTGGTTATATACTAGTACCAGTGATAGTTATACACTAGTACCAGTGATATGTGGTTATATACTAGTACCAGTGATAGTTATATACTAGTACCAGTGATAGTTATATACTAGTACCAGTGATAGTTATATACTAGTACCAGTGATAGTTATACACTAGTACCAGTGATAGTTATACACTAGTACCAGTGATATGTGGTTATATACTAGTACCAGTGATATGTGGTTATATACTAGTACCAGTGATAGTTATACACTAGTACCAGTGATATGTGGTTATATACTAGTACCAGTGATAGTTATATACTAGTACCAGTGATATGTGGTTATATACTAGTACCAGTGATAGTTATATACTAGTACCAGTGATATGTGGTTATATACTAGTACCAGTGATAGTTATATACTAGTACCAGTGATAGTTATACACTAGTACCAGTGATATGTGGTTATATACTAGAACCAGTGATAGTTATATACTAGTACCAGTGATATGTGGTTATATACTAGTACCAGTGATAGTTATATACTAGTACCAGTGATATGTGGTTATATACTAGTACCAGTGATAGTTATATACTAGTACCAGTGATAGTTATACACTAGTACCAGTGATATGTGGTTATATACTAGTACCAGTGATAGTTATACACTAGTACCAGTGATATGTGGTTATATACTAGTACCAGTGCTATGTGGTTATATACTAGAACCAGTGATAGTTATATACTAGTACCAGTGATAGTTATACACTAGTACCAGTGATAGTTATACACTAGTACCAGTGATAGTTATAAACTAGTAGCAGTGATAGTTATACACTAGTAGCAGTGATATGTGGTTATATACTAGTACCAGTGATAGTTATACACTAGTACCAGTGATATGTGGTTATATACTAGAACCAGTGATAGTTATACACTAGTACCAGTGATATGTGGTTATATACTAGTACCAGTGATAGTTATATACTAGTACCAGTGATAGTTATACACTAGTACCAGTGATATGTGGTTATATACTAGAACCAGTGATAGTTATACACTAGTACCAGTGATATGTGGTTATATACTAGTACCAGTGATAGTTATACACTAGTACCAGTGATATGTGGTTATATACTAGTACCAGTGATAGTTATATACTAGTACCAGTGATAGTTATATACTAGTACCAGTGATAGTTATACACTAGTACCAGTGATATGTGGTTATATACTAGAACCAGTGATAGTTAAACACTAGTACCAGTGATATGTGGTTATATACTAGAACCAGTGATAGTTATACACTAGTACCAGTGATATTGGTTATATACTAGTACCAGTGATAGTTATATACTAGTACCAGTGATAGTTATATACTAGTACCAGTGATAGTTATACACTAGTACCAGTGATATGTGGTTATATGAGAGAGAGAGAGAGAGAGAGAGAGAGAGAGAGAGAGAGAGAGAGAGAGAGAGAGAGAGAGAGAGAGAGAGAGAGAGAGAGAGAGAGAGGATGAGAGAGGATGAGAGAGAGAGAGGATGACACACACACAGGTGTGGTGAAGGTTGAAAGGATATAAACGAGTAAGGTGGGCACCTTTTATTCCTATGTGTGCATCTCATTACTGGAAGGAAATACAAGCACAGAACCAAACACACGTTTGGTTCACGTTTATTGTCCTTTGGGTTATTTGTGTGACGCTCTCCTAACGTACGCTAACCCTGCTGCTGCTGCTGCTGCTGCTCTTTTTCTCCCTTTTTTCATTTAAATAAATCCAAAATACCTTTACCAAAATGCCACTTGTATCTTAAGTCACACTGAGTCTTGTATCTTGAGTCACCACTTGAGTCACATTGTGTGTGTGTGTGTGTGTGTGTGTGTGTGTGTGTGTGTGTGTGTGTGTGTGTGTGTGTGTGTGTGTGTGTGTGTGTGTGTGTGTGTGTGTGTGTAGGCTAAACAATGGTGTGTGGATTGATTGAATGCTGTTATGCTGTTTTGCGTTCTGATTTGGTGGGATTGTGTTATGAAAGGTGTTTTGGAAAAAAAACCCAACTGAACAATCATCGCCAAGCACAGAGCGTCGTAAGTGCAAATTGTCAAGAACAATGGAACACCTTTTTTTCTCACCTAATTATTATACTTAGACAGCCCAACGCACAAGGAGACACTCTGAGAGAGAAAAAATTCCGGAAGGATCCGTAAGACAACAATTTTGCTTCATTTTATCATTGTCTTACTGTTCCCATTATGACACGTGAAGGGATATGCAGACAAATCATACATGACTAATGTTCACATTACTCACATGGGGTCTGGAACGCAGTGGATTTACCTGACGTTGGATTTATCTATCAGCCGTCTCAGAGCTAATTGACTCGAAAAAGACAGAAACAGTCATTATCTTTTACAGTCTGAGTGTGTCTGCCTCAATTAAGTGTGCCATTATTCCACACTTGGTACATCTAGGTGTCTGTACCAAAATGGTAGGGTTACCTTGGAAAAAAATAGAGCTACAAAATGTTTTGTTTCACCTAGCCTTTCACCTTAAAATAATTATTTCAATGCCACCATATAAAGTAACAGCTTTAACACTTGACGTTAATAGATTATTACCAAAACCAAATGACATTTTGTCTTTTAGTTGTCCTTGTTTAGCTATAACTAGCTAAATAGTAAATACTAAATATGTTTAGTAAATACTAAATATAGTAGAACCCAGGTCAAATAATCAACTAATCATTTCTGTCAATTTTCAAAGCTGGTGTACAGTATTTATTGGCTGAAGTATGAATGCTAAGAATGAGATTTGACTTCCTATATTAGTTTGGAGAGAATAACCATGACCACACAGACAGACAGACAGACAGACAGACACCCACTTACACACACATTCACACTCATCCCTCCCCACCCACCCACCCACACACACATACTGTACAGCAGGATTATTCTAATATATATTGTGTGACTTTTCCTCCACTCCTGTGCTTTGCTAGCTCAGGAGCAGCTCCAGGTCACTCCGTGCCTGAGAAAGATCCAGGTGTTTCTGACAGAAAAGCTGACAGCAGACGACTACTGCTAAGGCCCCTGCTTCTAACTATACCCACACCCCCTCCCAAGCTAGGCAAGCTGTGTGTAGACCACTCTGGTCCACTGACCAACAAACCATGTGCAGAAGACCACAAAGCAAGGGGCTCACCGATCACAACCACACTCGTGGAGTTGAAGACCCTTAAGAACCAGTTGGACCTAGCCACCACCCCTGGGGAATGGCCTGCAAGGTGTGGCTTCTCATCAGGAAACGCTGGTCGTTTAGAGGGGACACGGAGAAGGTCACCTTAAGAGGTCAGGAGGAACCGCAATGCCAGTGTGTGTGTGTGTGTGTGTGTGTAGCAGGGACCAGCCTTTGTACATGGACAGGGTGGGTCGTGAGGCCCCAGAGCTGTGGTGTGGGTTGAGCTAGGGGCCCCTTCTTTTCTGGTAAGATCCACAAGGTCAACTTAAGGGTCAAGGCCCCCCCCTCGGTACAAACCTGGTAATGTTATTGGTTGCTTTCTACTGGGGGAGCTCTGCGTAACTAACTGGCGGTGGTCTTGTTGAGATGTAGCCATTTGCTTCCTCTAAATATATGATAGTGTTTCTACCTTGGGGGGTCTAGGACTTATGATTGGCCACTGGGTTCTCCTGTGCATTGTGTGTGCCCACTGCGTTTGTTAGCTGTGTGCTGCTGTGTTATCATAGTTCCAACAGTTACAAAAAAAAACAGCCATTCGGTCAAGGTCAAAGCGTGGTAGTGACAGACATAAAAAAAAAAACTACTACAATCTGCGGACAAAATTGCTTTTTTCTTTTTCCGTGTCTAATCTCTAGTCTAACGGAGAGAGGTTTGGAAAAAAAGGGGACAAATTACTGTCACTGAAAATGCTCTAAATGTCATTCCCCACCCAGCCTCCTCCTTTGGCGATTAGTTAAATCTCCCTGGCCCTGGCTATGTGGGAATGAGCTCTGGAGGTTTGCTCTGAAGCCACACAGCGCATGATGAAGGTAAAGCGGGCAGGGGTCCCCCCCGCTGCATATCGACTGGCCACTAAATCCACTTTATACCCACGCCATGAGGTCAACAAGCAAGCAGTGCTCCGGGGCCCGCGACTCGGCCAAACTTATTACCACTTGAGAGATGGAGCGGGGGTGGGGGAAGAGCGGAAGGGGAGGATGAGAGAGAGAGAGAGAGAGAGAGAGAGAGAGAGAGAGAGAGAGAGAGAGAGAGAGAGAGAGAGAGAGAGAGAGAGAGAGAGAGAGAGAGAGAGAGAGAGGGAGAGAGAGAGGTGGGGAGGAGGGGGGAGGGGGGTAGAGGGCTGAGATTCATATGGGATAAGAGCCTAACAAGCCACCTATGGAAGGAGAGGATGGCCGCTGCCGTGAGAATGAGGGTTGGGGACAGATGAGGGGACATAGGACAGGGGATAGAGAGGAACAGAAAGAGGGAGGGGACAGACAGAGAGGAGGGGACATAGGACAGGGGATAGAGAGGAACAGAAAGAGGGGAGGGGACAGAGAGGAGGGGACATAGGACAGGGGATAGAGAGGAACAGAAAGATGGGAGGGGACAGAGAGGAGGGGACATAGGACAGGGGATAGAGAGGAACAGAAAGAGGGGAGGGGACAGAGAGGAGGGGACATAGGACAGGGGATAGAGAGGAACGGAAAGATGGGAGGGGACAGAGAGGAGGGGACATAGGACAGGGGATAGAGAGGAACAGAAAGATGGGAGGGGACAGAGAGGAGGGGACATAGGACAGGGGATAGAGAGGAACAGAAAGAGGGTAGGGGATAGAAAGGGACAGACAGAGGGGAGGGGACAGAGAGGAGGGGACATAGGACAGGGGATAGAGAGGAACAGAAAGATGGGAGGGGACAGAGAGGAGGGGACATAGGACAGGGGATAGAGAGGAACAGAAAGATGGGAGGGGACAGAGAGGAACAGAAAGAGGGTAGGGGATAGAAAGGGACAGACAGAGGGGGGGGGACAGATAGGAGGGGGAAGACAGATACGGAGGTAGGGAAGAGAGGATAAAGAGGGACAGACAGATGGGAGTGGACAGACAGAGGGGAGGGGACAGAGGGAGGGGATAGAGAGGGACAGAGAGAGGGGAGCGGACATAGAGCAGGGGACAGACAGAGGGGAGGGGACAGAGGGAGGGGATAGAGAGGGACAGAGAGAGGGGAGCGGACATAGAGGAGGGGACAGACAGAGGGGAGGGGACAGAGGGAGGGGATAGAGAGGGACAGAGAGAGGGGAGCGGACATAGAGGAGGGGACAGACAGAGGGGCGGGGACAGAGGGAGGGGATAAAGTGGGACAGACAGGGCAGAGGGGACAGACAGGAAGGAACAGACAGAGGGGAGCGGACATAGAGGAGGGGACAGACAGAGGGGAGGGGACAGAGAGAAGGGGGAAGACAGATGAGGGGATAGAGAGGGGCAGACAGAGGGCAGGGGATAGAGAGGGGAAGACAGAGGGCAGGGGATAGAGAGGAACAGACAGAGGGCAGGGGATAGAGAGGGATAGACAGAGGGCAGGGGATAGAGAGGAACAGACAGAGGGCAGGGGATAGAGAGGAACAGACAGAGGGCAGGGGATAGAGAGGAACAGACAGAGGACAGGGGATAGAGAGGAACAGACAGAGGGCAGGGGATAGAGAGGAACAGACAGAGGACAGGGGATAGAGAGGAACAGACAGAGGGCAGGGGATAGAGAGGAACAGACAGAGGGCAGGGGATAGAGAGGAACAGACAGAGGGCAGGGGAGTTCGTTCCATCCGCCGTTCAAACAACTCTGCACAGATTTATCAAGAACAACGCATCAAATAACAACTTCACACTCAACGCTGCACTCGCTTGGTTGCCATGAGCAATACACCCGGCGAGTGGAAAGTCAAGCGGATGAACGGTTGTCGGGAAAATCGAAGGACAGACACACAGCGATTCCTCTGACTATAATTTGATGGCGCGGTGTGTGTATATCTCATTCACTCTCATTCGTCTGTCCAGATATCGGTATGACTTTGAAATAAAAAGAAGAAAAAAAGGATCATAGTAAAAATACACCGACCTATGTTCATTGACTAGGCAGAAAAAACGAAATGAATAAATATACAAAACAAACAAATGTGTTTATGGAAAGGAGGAGTCAGGGTGATTACTCCCTGTCATTTTTAATAAGCAAGGTCAATACGATAGCACTGTTCTCTTTCACAATGTCTGTCCACTTCTCCTCTGCCACTTTCCTTCTCGTGGCGTCTCCTTCGGCGTCAACAACATCCAAGCGTGAGCTCATCCGGGGGCCACGGATTTCGGTTTTAGGGATGCAAGACGAGCCACCAGCGGAGGAATGCTGTACCTTTTCGGGAAACGATTGCATCGCACAGTCGTCCCATATTGGAGCAGCTCGCAGAGCCTAGGCGCAAACAGCTGTTCCCCGGGCCAATCCCCGAGATGTTTGATAGGGTTAAGCCCCCGCCAAGCCCTGCAGGCCACTGAAGCAATGAAAAACTCCTGGAACCAGTCCATGATGATACATGACACGGCGCATTATCGGGCTTGGAAGGCGTCTGCCCGAAGTGAGAATAAAGTGGAGTCAAGACGGGACGAATTTAGCCAGCAACAATATGCCCGTCACACTGCCACTAGCAGCCGGTATACGGCAGGATAGCTCAGTCTCGTTGGGACTTGGCTTGGGAACCGGAAAGGTCGCCGGTTCAAGTCCCCGAAACACCTGGGCACTGCCAAGGTTCCCTTTGAGTAGTCGGGGTCTGTTAGTAACCTCCTTCCACGTCATATGCGCCACTAGACCCTTCTGGGGTCGGTTTGAATCCATAATGTTGCCAATCACTGGTAGCGTAAGGCTTTTTGTGTAAATCAAGTCAACCTTAAAGTGGTTTGTGCATGAAAGACGGCTTTGTGCCCGTGTTCATAGTTGTATTATTGTGAAGCTTAGCCACAAGACAGACGCAAGGGTAAGAGCAAGGAAATAATCGTGTTCTGCCTTGAAGTTTTGCTTTAGCAGAGAACTAATGGCTGACAAGAAAGGAACACAGATACCCCTGTTTCAAATTTTTAAAACGTGAGATTATTTGTCTCTCTCTTTATCCGCACCACTACACCTCTCTCCATCCCTCCCTCCCTGCCGCCCCTCTTGAAGTAATTGGGCCAGGCTTTCTTGTTGCCATTGTCATCAATGTCGGATCATTAAAAATATTCCAGTAAGAAGACAGTACTTCAGAAAAGCCATACAAATGACAAACTTATGGTCCTAATCCTAACGGTTCTGCTTTCAGAGTTCATCCTCATATAACAACAAAAAGATACCAGGCACTGCCGGGTACTTTTTTGATATAAGAAATACATTTTCACTAATGCCCAGGCTTTCAAATCTTTGGTGTCAGTGTTTACCCATTTTCACACTGGAAATCACAACTATTTCCTTTCCATTATTATATAATTATATACAGAGTACACAGGAAGACTGGGATCTCTATCTGGATGACAGCCTGAGCAATACTCGGTATCAGATTAAGAAGATCAGTGGTATCACGCGCCCCTCCTAATGGCAATCTGACGTGATTCAGAGGAGACCGGGAGAGAGAGAGAGAGAGAGAGAGAGAGAGAGAGAGAGAGAGAGAGAGAGAGAGAGAGAGAGAGAGAGAGAGAGAGAGAGAGAGAGAGAGGAAGAGGAGAAGGAGAGAGAGAGAGAGAGAGAGAGAGAGAGGAAATGATCTGCTTAGTATTCTTAGTTGAGAGTACCTACAAGTGAAGAAGGGATCCCGCCTCAGGGCTGTGTTTATACAGAACAACGCTCAGGATCAGTCGGAGCACAGATGAAGGAGGCGCTAATAGCTTCTTAGCTTCTCTTAACGCTAATATACCGTGAACCTCTCGCGGAGAATCGAAACACTTGGTAATTTACACTCGCCCCTTTAAGATATGATGATCTATTGCTTGCATGGTCTTCTACTTGTCTTTTTTGTTGCTGTTGCATTTTTATGGACTGTTACGGTGCAGAAGAACCAGGCAACCCGGTACAGAGAGAGAGAGAGAGAGAGAGAGAGAGAGAGAGAGAGAGAGAGAGAGAGAGAGAGAGAGAGAGAGAGGAGAGAGAGAGAGAGAGAGAGAGAGAGAGAGAGAGAGAGAGAGAGAGAGAGAGAGGAACCAGGTCCCGGTACAGGGAGAGAGAGAGAGAGAGAGAGAGAGAGAGAGAGAGGAAGCAGGTACGGAGAGGGAGAGAGAGAGAGAGAGAGAGGAACCAGGCAACCCGGTACAGGGAGAGAGAGAGAGAGAGAGAGAGAGAGAGAGAGAGAGAGAGAGAGAGAGAGAGAGAGAGAGAGAGAGAGAGAGAGAGGAACCAGGTCCCGGTACAGGGAGAGAGAGAGAGAGAGAGAGAGGAGACCAGGTCCCGTACAGGGAGAGAGAGAGAGAGAGAGAGGAACCAGGCAACCCGGTACAGGGAGAGAGAGAGAGAGAGAGAGAGAGAGAGAGAGAGAGGAACCAGGTCCCGGTACAGGGAGAGAGAGAGAGAGAGAGAGAGAGAGAGAGGAACCAGGTCCCAGTACAGGGAGAGAGAGAGAGAGAGAGAGGAACCAGGCAACCCGGTACAGGGAGAGAGAGAGAGAGAGAGAGAGAGAGAGAGGAACCAGGTCCCGGTACAGGGAGAGAGAGAGAGAGAGAGAGAGAGAGAGAGAGAGAGGAACCAGGTCCCGGTACAGGGAGAGATAGAGAGAGAGAGAGGAACCAGGCACCCGGTACAGGGAGAGAGAGAGAGAGAGAGAGAGAGAGAGAGAGAGAGGAACCAGGTCCCGGTACAGGGAGAGATAGAGAGAGAGAGAGAGAGAGAGAGAGGAACCAGGTCCCGGTACAGGGAGAGATAGAGAGAGAGAGAGGAACCAGGCAACCCGGTACAGGGAGAGAGAGAGAGAGAGAGAGAGAGAGAGAGAGAGGAACCAGGTCCCGGTACAGGGAGAGATAGAGAGAGAGAGAGAGAGAGAGAGGAACCAGGTCCCGGTACAGGGAGAGATAGAGAGAGAGAGAGGAACCAGGCAACCCGGTACAGGGAGAGAGAGAGAGAGAGAGAGAGGAGAGAGAGAGAGAGAGAGAGAGGAACCAGGTCCCGGTACAGGGAGAGAGAGAGAGAGAGAGAGAGAGAGGAACCAGGTCCCGGTACAGGGAGAGATAGAGAGAGAGAGAGGAACCAGGCAACCCGGTACAGGGAGAGAGAGAGAGAGAGAGAGAGAGAGAGAGGAACCAGGTCCCAGTACAGGGAGAGAGAGAGAGAGAGAGAGAGGAACCAGGTCCCAGGTACAGGGAGAGAGAGAGAGAGAGAGAGGAGAGAGGAACCAGGTCCCGGTACAGGGAGAGATAGAGAGAGAGAGAGGAGAGAGGAACCAGGTCCCGGTACAGGGAGAGATGAGAGAGAGAGAGAGAGGAACCAGGTCCCAGTACAGGGAGAGATAGAGAGAGAGAGAGGAACCAGGCAACCCGGTACAGGGAGAGAGAGAGAGAGAGAGAGAGAGGAACCAGGTCCCAGTACAGGGAGAGATAGAGAGAGAGAGGAACCAGGCAACCCGGTACAGGGAGAGATAGAGAGAGAGAGAGGAACCAGGTCCCGGTACAGGGAGAGATAGAGAGAGAGAGAGGAACCAGGCAACCCGGTACAGGGAGAGATAGAGAGAGAGAGAGGAACCAGGTCCCGGTACAGGGAGAGATAGAGAGAGAGAGAGGAACCAGGCCCGGTACAGGGAGAGATAGAGAGAGAGAGAGGAACCAGGTCCCGGTACAGGGAGAGATAGAGAGAGAGAGAGGAACCAGGTCCCGGTACAGGGAGAGATAGAGAGAGAGAGAGGAAGCAGGTCCCGACAAATCTTTTGATGGCATGGTTAACCCACTGCGCTCCCAGACCTGGTGGGTTAGCGCTGATGTTTTCCATTCTCTTAGACTGAGGCTTAGTCCAGTCGAGCCAATGTGTGGGCATATCTCTAGGGCCTCTGTAATAGCTTCTCTGGCAACGACACATTCTGATCCCGCTTGAGCCCTCTGCAATCCACAAAATGGTCTCTTAATACAAACACATGCTTGGATAACCTGTCCTCAACCTGTCGACCGGTACATGGAACATCCACCCCCCCCTGTATCAGCTTTACAGCACACATCAGACAGAAAACACAGACCGTTTTCAGACAGAACACACAGCTGTATGGACAGAGAGTGCTCGGGCCAACTCCAAAGTCCTCTGCCTGCTACTGCAATGTTGGCACGGAAATCTTCCCCTTCGTATAACATTGGAATAATATTCAGACTCATTTCAATAATAATAACTGCATTTGTAGATCACATAACTAGGTAAATAGCATCCTGTGATGAAAATATTTCTCACCAAAAACACGACACCGCTGAGTTCGTGGCCACCTTGTGTACTTCTGTATTGTTGGCTTTTTCTGGATTGATATTTATCATCTGATAGATTCAAAAGGGTGTCAAGGGGGACCTTTACTCCCAAAACACAGTGAGAGACAGCGAGAGATGGAAAAAGAGAATTTTCAAAAATAAACCATTTTGAGCTTACCAAAAAAAGGCATCTCTTGTGAAACCCAGAGAATGAGTTCGTAATATTGGAGGCTCTAGGTCTTTCGCAGCCTTCACCAATGTCAATACTCAATCTGCTTGGAGATGAAATTGCACATATATATACAGACACACACACAAACTATTTACCATGTGGAATGAAGCGTGGCGTTTGAGATCTAATGTTTTGCTTTTGGCAGCAAGAGCAGCACCTTAAAGATTGGCTATATCCAGGGTTGTGTTGAATACGCCTGCTTATGTTGGCAGTAAACATATAAAGAAGATGCCGTTTCCCTGATAACATCTTCAGTAATTGTGACATTTAAGCGACAGGTGTAACATTTACAGTTTACAAAGTAGAATCGTGGGCTACTCAAAGGGAGAGGCTTCTGCCATTGCAAATTGCACCAGTGTGTTCATCGACACAACAA
>CM051004.1:17458345-17473839 GCA_027704905.1 Muraenolepis orangiensis
CACACAAACTCCTCGTTAGCCGCAAAAATCTAGGCTATTTCAAAACACCTGTAACATCTGTAGTCCGTTTTAACATAGGCTACATGGCATCACATTTACCCTGTAGGCTACCAGGCAACTTTTTGCTTTCTCCTTAATTTCATTGCGGCAAAGTCCTCTGAGCCGAGCTGAAATCAAAGGTGTCTAATGTGTCTTTGCAGCTTGCAATACGCATAAGTCATCACTCTCTCCTCCTCCAGGCGACTCCGCAGTGATGTTTTCAAACGATTCTGCAGGGAGAAGCTCCTCTCTGCTGGTCGCTTGACACGGGCAGAACACAGGCAATTTTAGCCAGTGTGGCCCAGTCGGGGTACAGCTCGCTGAACTCAGAAATGAGCACTTGGCAAGCTGTCGCTAACATTAAAGCCCCATAGCCGTGGAGCGCTAACATTAAAGCCCCATAGCCGTGGAGCGCTAACATTAAAGCCCCATAGCCGTGGAGCGCTAACATTAAAGCCCCATAGCCGTGGAGCGCTAACATTAAAGCCCCATAGCCGTGGAGCGCTAACATTAAAGCCCCATAGCCGTGGAGCGCTAACATTAAAGCCCCATAGCCGTGGAGCGCTGCCATCACTGCACCTGCATCTCGTCGGGCGCGCTTGACGTCATGAGAGGTGCGGCAGCTGATTCGTCACTAATAATGACTAATAGCGCACCCTTTCGGGGGGGAGGGGGCAGTAATAAAGCTGTCAAAACTCAAATGTCCAGGATCTATGTTTTGTATGAGCATTATTACCGGACATTTTGACCGGCACGTTTTAAAATGACCGTTTTTTATAATTTTTACCCGCTAAAAATACCGGCTAACGGAAACCCTGATACACACACTTCTTACCACTCTGCTCTGGATGCTACGTCCTTCCAACTGTCTTATAAACGGTTATACGACATCTCCCTGTGTCCTGTGTGTCATCGAGCGGTCCCAGCGAAGTCACTTGCACATGGCTTGTGGCAGGGTTCCCTCCCGCATGGACATCTTGAATCCACCTTTTCATGTTCTCGGGACAGTTGTCCGACAATCATTTGGAATATTGATGACCTTTTTGTGCTTTTAACCTGAACTTATTGTACTTTTACCTGAGCACTGCCTCAGTTCTTGTGAGACTTGAGAGGAATGAAATGCACTTTTTGACTTCTGGTGACGAGTTGTTCCCTTCCCTCTTACCTTTGTTGAACTCACTATTGTAAGTCGCTTTGGATAAAAGCGTTCGCTAAATGACTGAACTGTCGTGTAATGTAATGCTATTCTGAATAAGAATATTGGCATCCCAGACAACAAACAGCAAACCACCACTCTCCTATCAGGCACATTTATTGATATGCTGTTTTAGGCTGATTCTGTTGTTTTGACGTTGTTTTTGTTCAAGTGGGCGGTTTCTGCTATAAAGTAACCATGCTACTTATTCCCTCACAATAATAATAAATGTACAAAGCTAATTGTGTACTTTGCTCTCTCTCTGTCCTCTCTCATATCCTGTCCCTACCCTTTACTTCATCTCTCTCTCTCTCTCTCTCTCTCTCTCTCTCTCTCTCTCTCTTCCTCTCGTCCTCTTTCCAGACACATAATGACAGAGCTGATTGAGACGGAGCGGCTGTATGTGGAGGAGTTACAGAGCATCATGGAGGTGACAGTAGGCCTATTTTCATTACAACACCGTTTTGTCTCTATGTTGATTGCACTAGTCGTTAGTCACCGTATGGGGAAAAACCTTCTGTTATTTTTCTTCCCCCCAGGTAACAGTATGGGTTTAAGCATTTGAATAGCAGTATTATCTTGATAGATATGCCCCCATATTACTGCCTCACGATCATCAGACCATATCAAGTTGGCACATGCATTACCTCCTCTGGACGGTAGCCTTGACGTTACCTTCAACATTAGTGGCTCTTTTGCGTCTCATATATCATAGTTAGTGTAATAATGAGTACAATAATGACTTGTGATTGTATTAAATTATACAATCACTGTTTCTGATTAGCTCAAATTGGTGGCCAGCTGGTAACCAATATCCAATCTGAAACAATTGGTTTCAATGACACTCATCCTGTCCTCGTCCAGTAGAGGGATGGTAAGGTTTTATGTAGTGATACATTCTTTATCCTAGCTCCTTCAAGTGGAAATGTACGATTTGAACCGTAAATATGTGATAATACTTCAAGTAATGAGCAACAAATATATACTCTACTGGGCCCATGTGGTGTGAAACAAATTGATTAAAATATTAAAATGTATTGATTTTGGGCAACGCAGCAGTGTGAGAGTCTAACGACTGAATAAATCATTTAAATCGATAATTGTATATAATTCAGAGCTTAGTGTGAAACGGAAGCAACAAAAAAAACAGATGCGATGTTAGATGATCCCGAGGTGTGAAAACGATGTGTGAGACAGTCTCCGACGCTCGGTTCTTTATCGATCAGGCGTGACGAACGCTGCTCCGTCCACACTGTAGTCCTCCTGCATTCCTCTCCTTATTGTTATTTCTCTCATTTCATTTCCATCCACATTTGTCTGTTTGTTCATGTTCCCTTCATGTTCCCCTAACATGTTCCCACTCTCACCTCTCTATCTTTCCTCTATCATTTCCCATCCTGGGTGACAACTCCTCCCTCAACACACCCCCCCCCCCCCCCCCCCCACACCCTACGTTCTGTATCTTCATCATCGTCTCCGCTATCTCCCTTTTAACCTTGTGAGCCCATCCTAGATGTTTGAGTTTGTGTTTCCCTAATTAAATCGACAATAATTCCACATATAAGCGTGGCCTTATTTTCACACTGTGACCTCTGGTACAGATGTGTTTCCATCCTTTTTCAGTCTATCTCGGATAAAACAGTTGTTATCGGTCCATCGATTTCGCCTCTTTCCTCATGAAGTGAAACTCCTCCCCCTCCCCCTCCCCGAGCACTGATCGGTGTTATATATCGTTTTGTAATTCTTGGAAGAGGCTTTCGACGGGCACAAGGCCAGACTGATCTTCATGGAGATAGTGAAACGTGAACTCCCTAGTATATGTATATCTATCTCCCTTGGATGTGTTCTTTACCTTCCAAAAACCATCATCATCTAAAGTCCTCCTGTCTGTGACTCCTCACACACGCCTAACCCCTGGCATTCATCTCCGTGATGCTGCTGCTGCTCTACTGGCACTTTAAAATGCATTGAAATATTCAAAGCATTTTGCACAATTCTACACATACACACGTACATATCATCCTTTAGTTGCTTTTATGTTCATTTTTATTGTATATAGTATTTTTATTTATAGTATTGTGTTTTAGAAATTCATACTGCAGGAGGTGAATGGGGAGTGAGCGTTCCATTGTCCTAATTCCATTGTAAACATGTTGAATGTGTGTGTGTGTTCAGGGGTACTTCTCCCAGTTGGATAACTCTGAGCTCAGCCACCTCATCCCCCCGTCGCTGGAGAACAAGCGGGACGTCTTGTTCGGGAACCTGCCGGAGATTTATGAATTCCATAATAGGTGAGTGTCCGTGCATATATCATATATCCCCCCACCACCACCCCACCCCACCCCCCACACGCACGCACACACACACACGCACACACACACGCACACACACACACACACACACACACACAAACACGCGCACCTTATGGAAGGAATGAAGGGCCACATGTCACCGTCCCAAAACTGGTTGTTTTTATGTATACTTTATTTGTATTTTTATGATTGACTCGGTATTAGTCGGGAGGCCGTAAATATCATACACAAGCTTTAAATACTCAGTACATAAACTTTTAACGAGCGCCATATTACATTTTTTAATTGATTTAATGATTTGCCATTTAAATCACTTGAAGTCTTCCCAGCGGCACACGGTGGAACACTACTCTGTTCTCTCTGAGACCACAGGATCAATTAGGAACACGCTAGAACACAACTTTGTTCTCTCTGAGACCACACGTTCATTTGGAACACGGTGAAACCCAACTCTCTGTTCTCTCAGAGCACTCAGGAACCGACCACTTGTGTCTAGGTGGATGCAAAGTTCAAGAGGCTAAGCGACGTCTACAGAGAAAACATGTAGAACACCAGCCATGAGAGAGAGAGAAAGAGAGAGAGAGAGAGAGAGAGAGAGAGAGAGAGAGAGAGAGAGAGAGAGAGAGAGAGAGAGAGAGAGAGAGAGAGAGAGAGAGAGAGAGAGACATCTTTCTTCCAGCTGCTTCCTTCTGCTTCCTAACACACAGTCTCTACTCTCTAAGTAGTCCTTGTCATAGAGCATTCCAAAGTGTGTGTGACTCAGTACTTTGGTTATTTAAGGGTAACTCACATTATAACAAATCACTTCAGTGCTTCTCGTTATTACGGAAGAGTATTAGGGCCAGGCATAAAAAAGAATATTAGTCTTATTAGAAAAAAATCGAAATGTCGAGAATAAAGTCGAAATGTCGAGAATAAAGTCGAAATACCATTTTGACTTTATTCTCGACATTTAGCAAAGCGACAGCAAAACAGCAAACAGTGTGTACAGTTGTAGTTATTTGATAGACCTCGTTGTACTTGGAATGGAGGCAGTGTGGAGACAGTCTATTCTTTCAGGTAACACACACACATGCACACACATGCGTGCACACACGCACACACGCACGCACACACACACACGCACGCACGCACACACACACACACACACACGCACGCGCGCGCGCACGCGCGCACGCATGCACGCATTAGAATAAATCCTGTCAAACACACAGCTGCCAAACCACATTCTACACATTGGGCAGGAACATTATGTACCTGACGTGTGTGTGTGTGTGTGTGTGTGTGTGTGTGTGTGTGTGTGTGTGTGTGTGTGTGTGTGTGTGTGTGTGTGTGTGTGTGTGTGTGGGTGGGGGTGTGTGGTGTGTGTGGATGTGTGTGTGTGTGTGTATTTCCCTGGAAAGGAGTGTCAGAAGAAGCTGGACCACAAGCTGTCTCTGGATGCCTATCTACTGAAGCCAGTGCAGCGCATCACCAAATACCAGCTCCTGCTCAAGGCAATGACCCCCCCCCTCTCCCTCCCTTACTAATGCACTTTCACTTTCACTTTCACTTTCACTTTTCTTGATTGTTGACCGCTGATTCCAAAATTCTTCTTTCTGAAAACGAATTAAAAGTAGATTCGTAAACTCATTAAATATTAGCCATCCGTCAATAATAAACACACACATTCCAATCGCAGGGTTACAAAGAAAAGTGAAGCTTATAGTCAAGTTTTCTGCTGTTTTCTGTCTCATATGTGTCTTCTTAAGCCGTGCTGTTGAACCTGCATATTATTTCCATGAAACCATGATGTGAATAACCATCATAACCGATTAGTATGGTATTAAAAACGGTATATATATATATATTTGTTTTATTGCATGTTGCTGTTAGTACCAAATTTAATTGAAGTACCTATATATATATATATATATATATATATATATAATAAATATATAAATAAACAAAACACAAACTTCTCCATCTTACATATATATATATACGTATATATATATATATGATTCACACAGATTATAGAGAATAAAAATCCTCATTTGAGAATGGGAACATTGTCCAAGACGTTGTTGGCGGGTAGTAGACCTTCTGGTCAACTCTCCTGCATGATGGACCTTGTTTGGACCTGTATGATGCACCTTGTAAGTCGCTTTGGATAAAAGCGTCTGCCAAATTCCCTAAATGTAAATGTAAATGATGGCGGCAGGATCCTCTGAACCTTCTCTCAGGAAATTGGGAGTGTCCTGTCTCTCTGGCTGCCCGTCTCTAAATCACTCCGCAGGATCACACACAGCATCGCTGTGTATCCCGGCAGTTTATTTGACTAGTCTATTAAGTTAACAGTCTTAACTTAATAATAAACCCCCACCCCGCCCCCTCATCCCCCTGTGTTAGCTCGGGAAGAACACCGCCATCAATTATTAACTCGGCGACTTTAGTATCACCCTTTAAACTGAGCCTTCCCCCCTCCGAATTAGCCTCTGTTTCAACCCGTCAAACACGTGTTAGGTTCGGCCATTTACGTCTGTGTGCTGAGCGACAGGGCGTTACCCGTCCCGCCCTGTCGCTCAGCGCTTGCTTGTGCTCTCTTCTTCCTTGGGTTGTTCTAAAGAACGAGTGGTTGTATTTGGTGGAGTGTAGTTTAGTAGTAGTGTAGTGTCAGACCTCACCTCAAGGCTCCCGCTAAGAGTGTAGGAAAAGGGGGTGGTAGGTCGACGAGGGGGGGGGGGGGGAGAGCGCGTGGCACCATGAAAGCTTCTCGAGAGATATTGCTTTTCAAGTGGCCGTCCTCAGAGGGAGCTTCAAATGTTTGTTTTAAAGATGAGTGGGGTGTGAATCAAATATACAAACACACACACACACACACACACACACACACACACACACACACACACATTTACAGTATGTATGTATATATACATATTTAGCTCTAAATATATATATGTATCTATATATATATAGATATATATATATATACATCGAAGATGGAGAAGATTTTAATGTTTTGTTTTCTTTATTTGTAGTTAGATATAGACAAATAGGCACCTAAATAGATTTTGGTCATAACAGCAGCATACATACAATATGACAAATATATATATATGTATAAAGACGGTTTATAAAGTATGAGCAAACAGGGTGTATTAAAAGTAAGGTTGTGGTGCAGTGCGAATGCACATTGAAATTCACATTGATGCGGTCCCCCCCCCCCCTGTGTTACCCAGGAGATGTTGAAGTGCAGCAAGGGGGAGGGAACGGCGGAGCTGGAGGAAGCGCTGGCCACCATGCTGGACATCATCAAGTCGGTCAACGACTCCATGCACCAGATCGCCATCACCGGCTTCGAGGTAAGAGCCCCCCCGGATTACCTCACTTGAGCTTAATAGTAACTCTGTATTTCAACTTAAGTCTCAACGGGCGTACCTCGATATGTCTATATTTGTGTCATGTATCTGGAATTAGAAGTTAAGTAGTTATTAATTGAAGGAATGATTGAGCTGATATTGTGTCATTTCCTCGCATGTCTGTGTTTTCTGGGACTAATTGAATGAAGGTTAAATAAGAACACAGGTCAGGTCAGGTCAGGAGACAATCGGCAGTGGACTGGAATCTCATTGACGTGTTCTCTGTGTCAACACATCACATGAGACAATGTGTGTCCTCAGGATGACACACATTGGAGGAATGATAAACATTAAGTGGTGCATCTCCAAACGTGTTAAGTGCATACAAAACATTTTAAAGCACAAGCAAACCAACAGGTTGGGGCGGCAGGATAGCTCAGTCTGTTGGGACTTGGCTTGGGAACCGGAAGGTCGCCGCTTCAAGTCCCTGCAACACCCGGGCACTGCCGAGGTGCCCTTGAGCCAGGCTCCAGACCCATTTCACTGCTCCCCGGGCGCTGGGTATAAAATAGCTACCCACTGCTCCTAATACTAGGATGGGTTAAATGAGTTAAATGTGTGTGTACAGTACATGTATGTGACCAATAAAGAGGATTCAATCCTCCAGATTTAGTGTTTAGGTTTAGGTTTAGGTAATTCAGTTGTAAACAGTTCACTTGCGGTCACATATACACAAAAGCCCCTTTCACACCATGTGTGAAAGTGTTCCGGAACACTTCCTGAATGCGGGAATGGGAACAGGCATTGAAATCCGGGAAAATCCGAAGCTTTAATTTCAATTTCACGCAGAGCGAGCAAACCGATCACAAGACTCCACTGGTCAGCTGTGGGTCCATGATTATCAAGGACCCACACGTGTGCAGCCTCACCCAGCAGCCCCAGACTCTAATCAGTCTGACTGGGGCCAGGTGAGGCTGCTTCAACCAGACTCTAATCAGTCTAACTGGGGGCCAGGTGAGGCTGCTTCAACCAGACTCTAATCAGTCTGACTGGGGCCAGGTGAGGCTGCTTTAACCAGACTCTAATCAGTCTGACTGGTGCCAAGTGAGGCTGCTTTAACCAGACTCTAATCAGTCTGACTGGGGCCAGGTGAGGCTGCTTCAACCAGACTCTAATCAGAATCTCATCAGAGGCATCGGGTATTGACGTGTTCTCTGTGTCAACACATCACATGAGACAATGTGTGTCCTCAGGATGACACACATTGGAGGAATGGTAAACATTAAGTGGTGCATCTCCAAACGTGCATACAAAACATTTGAAAGCGCAAGCAAACCAACAGGTGGGGGCGGCAGGATAGCTCAGTTTCTTGGGACTTGGCTTGGGAACCGGAAGGTCGCCGAAACACCTGGGCACTGCGAGGTGCCCTTGAGCCAGGCTCCAGACCCATTTCACTTCTTTCCGGAGCGCTGGATATAAAATAGTTACCCGCTGCTCCTAACACTAGGATGGGTTAAATGAGTTAAACGTGTGTGTACAGTACATGTGTGTGACCAAATAAAGAGGATTCAATCCTCCAGATGTAGGTTTAGGTCAGGTTTAGGTTATTCTGTTGGAAACAGTTCGGTTTGGGTCTCACACCCAAAGTGTTGGTGAACATTTGGGTTATTTTGGACTGAAATGCACACAGGGCTCCAGCAAGAGCAACAGTTGACTGGCACTCGCTCCTGGCTCTTGCTCCTATAGAACCCAATATGTCCGTTTTTTTCTTCCAAAAAAACGTTACAACTGTCAGGACCACTCAGATTGCATTTATTTAAACAGACACACACACACACACATACCCACACACACACACACACACACACACACACACACGTGTCAAGCAGTGGCGGCCGGTGACATCCGAAGTAGGAGGGGCGCAGGGGTAAAACATTTTTTTTTTAAATCATATCTGCTGTGCAATACCGGATTTGCCCAGACGGTGGCGCCATTTCACCATGTAAACGACCGAGAGGGCTAATTAAAAATAAAAAACTATACATAATATAAACCTCACCGTTACTCATTCTACTCTGTATTGTATATATGTATATTGACTGAACATTCCTTTACTTACTGCTTAATTTCTTTTTTTACTTACTTTATTTTTACTGTATGTAGCACAATCAATCAGTATTCTGTATTTTGTTGTGACAAATAAACAAACTTGAAACTTATGGTGAAAGAACATTTATTATATGGTGCCTAGTAGAAAATAAACATAAGAAAAAAATATGGTCTTATATTAGAAAGACTACCCAGTGTGCCATCAAAAATAATACCTAAATATGGTCTTACATTCGATTGTGCAAAAGTAATTAGAACAAAATAGAAGATAATAAAATAGACCTGATACAAGTCCTGAGATAAAATGCAATACAATGTTAAGCTTACAAATTAAAAAGGTACTGGGTCCTATGTACACTACACTACTATACAATATACAGTTTAATCTATGTACCTATGCTATACTAACTATACAAGAACCACTTAGCAAACCAGGTTCTGGAAAACGACCGAATATATAGCCTTCCTCTGTCTGTTGCTGGATGCTGATGTCAGGCTGATGAGGTCCAAACTCTTTCACTCTGAGTTTTTCTTGCAGTGTTCGTCTTTCAAATGGTGTTGCTTTGAGGGATTTGACAGAATTCTCCATGGTAGCTAGTGTAATGGCTGTGTCCTGTACAGAACAAAAAAAGAACAAACTTGCAACATGAGGTCTCTCCCACACACACGGGTCTCAATCTCCTCTCCTCAGACAGCAAGACGCAGCAAGAACTGACTCATTAACAAATGCTTCTGAATTTAACTAATTAAATAGAATACAAATGCTTAATACATTCGACCACAGCCTATATTAGCAGACAAACACACGGAGGACCCTGTAGCTAGCATTGGGGAAGCACGTGTCCACGATAAACTTACAAAACCCCAATCCACACCGTTTACATACAAATGACACAAGCTGCATGTTTATACAGCAAGACCAACATTTCTTATCCCCTTTACTTTACGTTTACATCGTCCACAATAAAAATAAATGTAAAACTATAATCGGGACAAAAACAAACAACAACGTACCTTTCCTCAGACAGCAAGACGCGAACTGAGAGCAGAGCAGTACAGGCTTTACAAATAACTAGGTTCAACTAGGCTATGAATTGCGCATGCGTGACTGGTTTTCTTTGCTCACGCATTCACGCATGCGCCACTCAATTTGCTCACGCATGCGCCACTCAATTTGAGTCGCGCATGCGTGACTGGTTTCCTTGTTCGGGCGCAATGAAATGCAGTCCCAGAGATCGTATTCAGGACCCTTGATAGGCTACATTTGCCTATCAAATTTGGTACCTACCTCAAAACCTTGACCCTTGATAGGCTACATTGCCTATCAAATTTGGTACCTACCTCCAAACCTGGTTTGGAGGTAGGTACCAAATTTCTATGAGAGTGACGTCAATGACAAACGAGGGGGGAGAATAGCACGCACAACAATGATTTATATTTGCTATATTAACGTTATTGTGCATTTTAAACACAAACATACATAAAATGAGTAATTATTCATTTTAAACATGTTTAGTTTATTTTTAGGGGTCAAAAAAAAAAAAAAAAAAAAAACACAATTATTTTTTTTTTCCTCTCTCAACCAGGTGGGGCGGCGCCCCTGCGCCCCTATGGACGAGCCGCCACTGGTGTCAAGGCTAATCACCACTATGTCAACCCGCACTCCTTAGTCATTCACTTGTGGTCACATATACACAAAAGGCCTTTTCACGCCATGCAGTCGGTCCCGTAAGTGTTCCCAACACTTCCTGAATGCGGGAGGTCATGAGTGAGCCATCGAAATCCCGGAAACTCCAACAAAGACACAGGAAGATGATGATGATGATGATTAAACCGGTTTAATGTAAAGTTAGTCGTTTTTTTGCATGCAGAGCCGTTTCATTCTAGTTTCGTTCCTTGAGTGTGTGTGGTGGTGGTTCTTTTAACCTGTGGGTCCTTGATTACCAAGGACCCACAGGTGTCCCCCAGCAGCCCCAGACTCTAATCAGTCTGACTGGGGCCAGGTGAGGCTGCTTTAACCAGACTCTAATCAGTCTGACTGGTGCCAAGTGAGGCTGCTTTAACCAGACTCTAATCAGTCTGACTGGGGCCAGGTGAGGCTGCTTTAACCAGACTCTAATCAGTCTGACTGGGGCACAACTTATTCTTTCCTGAATGGCTGGAAACTGGACAAATTCCGAAATGAAGGAGCTCCTCTCAGTCCTTTCAGAAGATCTTCTTCTGTTGAGTTTCATGGCGGTTGGCATCCATAAGGGTTGCATTACCGCCATCTGCTGGACTGTCCTTCGGCCCATTTATTCTGGCATTGCTACAATGCCATGTGTGAAAATGCGCAAGACGGAAGCTTAGCTGCATGTGTGAATATAGTGAACCTCACTAGCGGTGCCTGAGAGGTCATGTGTGTCTCTGGCAGTTTTTACGTTCATTCTTTTGGGGTGGCTTCTTAAATCATCCAAATCATCCACATATTTAAATATTATTAACTCAACAGAAACACGACGGCATGCAGATGTCATGAGGGATTCAATAATGCAAATCAGGCTAATTTTGTTCCCATTTACGCAAACACCCTCCGTCGTTCCAGTACCCTCTGGAGTAATGCAAACACACACAACATGATTCACAAACACACACACACACACACACACACACACACACACACACACACACACACACACACACACACACACACACACACACACACACACACACACACACACACACACACACACACACACAGACCCCTGCTCGCCCAAGCGTTTCACAAGATGCTGTTTCAAAGGCCTGGTCTCTCTCTCTCTACTTCCTGTGATTGGTTTTGATCCTGGGTCTGTGTTCGTCCCCTCGGTCACACAGGAAAACACAACAGTGCCCCCAAGCCTGGCTTGACTGATCTGTGTGTGTGTGTGTGTGTGTGTGTGTGTGTGTGTTTGTGTGTGTGTGTGTGTGTGTGTGTGTGTGTGTGTGTGTTTGTGTGTGTGTGTGTTGGGCCTTTCACACTCTCTAATCTTCTGTTGGAGGATCAGGTTATGGGGGTTTGGGGTTTAAGAATGAGTTGTAACAGTTGTAACGTCAGCCGGAGCTTTGGCGAGAGCATTTACACTCTCAGTAGGGGAGGGTGAGCCATGGCATCACTCGCACGCACGCACGCACGCACGCACGCACGCACGCACGCACGCACGCACACACGTGGTTTGTTGTCGTTTGCTGGATAGAAGATCCTTCGGGCTGATAGCTAAAAAGCTATTCAGAAGTTTCTGAGGTCCCTCTGGTCTCCGTGGTCCCTGTGGTCCCTGTGACTGGGAACGGATCCCAAACCATTGTTCCCCCAGTACAATGGAGACAACGGGATCTGCTCGTAGTGAAGGCTGGTCCACAGTGTATGAACCCCCATGTATGGGGGGGTGGGGGGCGGGACTGGGAGAAGGTGCTGGTCGTTGTGGGCTTCTGTGTATGTGACTTCACCTCCCCTTTTGATGGAACATTGTAATTATGTTGATTGTGTCTTTATTTTTACTCTATGTTGCCCCACAGTCTTAGTCTGAGACTGTTAAAGTGTGTTAAAGCTGAAGTGTCTTGGTGTGTCTCTAACCGTGAGGGGGGGGCTGCCTTTCCGCAGGGTAACCTGAGTGAGCTGGGCAAGCTGCTGATGCAAGGCTCCTTCAACGTCTGGACGGACCACAAGAGAGGCCACAGCAAGGTAGCCCCCCCCCCCCCCAGCAACACAAGAAACAATGCATGGCCACAACACCGACTCATATTAAAGAAACCCGGACAGACAGACAGACAGACCCACAGACAGACAGATAGACATACAGACAGACAGACAGACAGACAGATGGAACAAAGGGCAAACTTTTATAATTATACATTATTTATTATTTAGTTACATTATCATTTTTTTAATCTATTTTATCTGTCTTAATTTAATCTATACAACTATACAATGATTTGAATGTTAATGCAAAAAGCGCTATATGAAATTGTGTGTATTATTATTATTATTATTATTATTATTATTATATTATACAGCCATACGGACAGTAGAGTCAAAATTTGCCAAAATTTACGTTAGATTTTTCCTTCTAAAAATACTTGGTTGGAACCTGTTGAATATCTAATTTTGCACACTATGTCCATAAGAAGGCAAAGCAATACAACGAGAGACAGATTAGATTAGATTATTGCACAGCACAAGTACAATACAGCAAAAATACATACATCTTGTCTTTAAGCATTGGCAAGTACTTCCAGACGGGACATTTTTGTGAAGAATTTTTGAAAGAAATGTGTTGACAGCCCTAACAGAAAGGCAGAAAGAATGACAGATAGACAGAAGGACAGACAAATGAGACAGACAAACGGACAGACGGACAGACAGACAGACAGACAGACAGACAGAAGGACAGACAGACAGACAGACAGAGGTACAGACGAGACAGACAGAAGGACAGACGGACCCAGTGGCTGACCATTCAACCGGTTTCAGGTGAAGGATCTCGCCAGGTTTAAGGCCATGCAGAGACACTTGTTCCTGTACAACAAGATGCTGCTGTTCTGCAAGAAAAGAGAGGAGACGAGCGACGGCCATGACAAGACTCCATCCTACAGCTTCAAGCACGCCCTCAAGGTCAGAGAGAGAGAGAGAGAGAGAGAGCGATGATGCGCATTTGTGTGGTGTGGTGTGTGTGTGAGTGCAGTGTCTGTGTGCTGTTGCGGTGCATGTTTGCGTGCTTCTGTCCACACACACACATCTCTGATCGGGTTCATGTGTTCATATATATCCACCCTTGAGGAGATGGGTGTCTTGGGCTCTGCTCTCGCCTTGTTTGCATCCTACCTGATGGGTCGCAAATGTCGGAACCACGCCGACTGACTACTGGGGTTCCACAAGGATCGGTCCTGGGTCCTCTTCTCTTCTCCCTCTACACAACGTCCCTTGGTGCTGTTATCCACTCCCATCCACTCCTACCACTGCTATGCTGACAACACCCAACTGGTCTTGTCGCTTGTTGGATGTCGATGCACCACCTAAAGCTCAACCTGGACAAGACTGAGCTAGTGTTTTTCCCGGCAAAGGGCTGTCCGCACCGAGACCTGGCTGTCACCATTGATGATGCTGTGGTGACACCTACTCGGACCGCAAGGAATCTGGGTGTGACCTTGGACGACCAACTGTCGCTCTCGGCAAACATTGCATCGGTGACACGCTCCTGCAGATTCCTCCTCTACAACATCAGGAGGATTCGGATTCTGAAAAGGCTGCGCAGGTGCTCATCCAGGCTCTTGTCATCTCCCGGGTGGACTACTGAAACTTCCTCCTTGCTGGCGCCCCGGCATTTGCCATCAGGCCCCTGGAGCTCATTCAGAAAGCTGCAGCTCGCCTGGTGTTCAACCGCCCCAAGTTCTCCCACACATCTACCCTCCTTCGGACTCTACACTGGCTCCCTGTAGCTGCTCGCATCCAGTTCAAGACCTTGGTGCTAGCCTACAAGGCAGTAAAAGGTACTGCTCCATCCTACCTCCAGGCAATGGTCAAGGCCTACATTCCAACCCGTCCACTTCGCTCGGCTTCTTCGGGCCGTCTGCTTGCCCCCTCGCTTAGGGGCCTGTGTGGCCGATCTACGCGGTCACGGCTCTCTCTGTGCTTGTCCCAATTTGGTGGAGCAAACTCCCCACGGAGGTCACGACTGCAGAGTCACTCCCCATCTTCCGCCGCAGGCTGAAAACCCATCTCTTCAGGACACACTTCCCGGATCCTTCCTCGTAGCGTCAATTAAGTCAGTCAAAAGTAGATTACATAGGTACTACAGGTATTACATTAGGTATTAGTATATTTTTATATATTTTTGTGTGCATTTATTCCCCCTGTGTCAACTGTTGCACCTTAATTTCCCTCGGGATAAATAAAGTTATCTTGAATCTTGAATCTTGATATTATAGATAGGTATATATTGTTCTAGATATTGTTGCATATTGTTTGCCAACTTATTGTACCTTTTCCCTTACACTTTTGCCTGAATTATTGTACTTCTACCTGAGCACTGGTTCAGTTATTGGAGACTCGTTAGAAATTAAATGCACTTTTGACTTCTGGTGACGAGTTGTTCTCTTACCTTCCTTTGTTGAAACACACTATTGTAAGTCGCTTCGGATAAAAGCGTCTGCTAAATGACTGTAATGTAATGTAACGTAATATATATATATATATATATATATATATATATATGTGCGTGTATATATATATATATATGTGTATGTATGTCTATATGTGTGTGAATATATGTATATATATATGTGTGTGCGTGTGTATATATATATATATATATATATATATATATATATATATGTTGTTTTTCTTGCCGTTGTGTAGATGAGTAGCGTGGGAATCACCGAGAACGTGAAAGGGGACATCAAGAAGTTTGAGGTGTGGTACAACGGCCGAGAGGAGGTCTACATCATCCAGGTACGTCTCGACGGAGGAGGAGGGCTCACTCC
>CM051004.1:17474839-17487339 GCA_027704905.1 Muraenolepis orangiensis
GGTGTCCCCCAGCAGCCCCAGACTCTAATCAGTCTGACTGGGGCCAGGTGAGGCTGCTTTAACCAGACTCTAATCAGTCTGACTGGTGCCAAGTGAGGCTGCTTTAACCAGACTCTAATCAGTCTGACTGGGGCACAACTTATTCTTTCCTGAATGGCTGGAAACTGGACAAATTCCGAAATGAAGGAGCTCCTCTCAGTCCTTTCAGAAGATCTTCTTCTGTTGAGTTTCATGGCGGTTGGCATCCATAAGGGTTGCATTACCGCCATCTGCTGGACTGTCCTTCGGCCCATTTATTCTGGCATTGCTACAATGCCATGTGTGAAAATGCGCAAGACGGAAGCTTAGCTGCATGTGTGAATATAGTGAACCTCACTAGCGGTGCCTGAGAGGTCATGTGTGTCTCTGGCAGTTTTTACGTTCATTCTTTTGGGGTGGCTTCTTAAATCATCCAAATCATCCACATATTTAAATATTATTAACTCAACAGAAACACGACGGCATGCAGATGTCATGAGGGATTCAATAATGCAAATCAGGCTAATTTTGTTCCCATTTACGCAAACACCCTCCGTCGTTCCAGTACCCTCTGGAGTAATGCAAACACACACAACATGATTCACACACACACACACACACACACACACACACACACACACACACACACACACACACACACACACACACACACACACACACACACACACACACACACACACACACACACACACACACACACACACAGACCCCTGCTCGCCCAAGCGTTTCACAAGATGCTGTTTCAAAGGCCTGGTCTCTCTCTCTCTACTTCCTGTGATTGGTTTTGATCCTGGGTCTGTGTTCGTCCCCTCGGTCACACAGGAAAACACAACAGTGCCCCCAAGCCTGGCTTGACTGATCTGTGTGTGTGTGTGTGTGTGTGTGTGTGTGTGTGTGTGTGTTTGTGTGTGTGTGTGTGTGTGTTGGGCCTTTCACACTCTCTAATCTTCTGTTGGAGGATCAGGTTATGGGGGTTTGGGGTTTAAGAATGAGTTGTAACAGTTGTAACGTCAGCCGGAGCTTTGGCGAGAGCATTTACACTCTCAGTAGGGGAGGGTGAGCCATGGCATCACTCGCACGCACGCACGCACGCACGCACGCACGCACGCACGCACGCACGCACACACGTGGTTTGTTGTCGTTTGCTGGATAGAAGATCTTTCGGGCTGATAGCTAAAAAGCTATTCAGAAGTTTCTGAGGTCCCTCTGGTCTCCGTGGTCCCTGTGGTCCCTGTGACTGGGAACGGATCCCAAACCATTGTTCCGCCAGTACAATGGAGACAACGGGATCTGCTCGTAGTGAAGGCTGGTCCACAGTGTATGAACCCCCATGTATGGGGGGGTGGGGGGCGGGACTGGGAGAAGGTGCTGGTCGTTGTGGGCTTCTGTGTATGTGACTTCACCTCCCCTTTTGATGGAACATTGTAATTATGTTGATTGTGTCTTTATTTTTACTCTATGTTGCCCCACAGTCTTAGTCTGAGACTGTTAAAGTGTGTTAAAGCTGAAGTGTCTTGGTGTGTCTCTAACCGTGAGGGGGGGGCTGCCTTTCCGCAGGGTAACCTGAGTGAGCTGGGCAAGCTGCTGATGCAAGGCTCCTTCAACGTCTGGACGGACCACAAGAGAGGCCACAGCAAGGTAGCCCCCCCCCCCCCCCAGCAACACAAGAAACAATGCATGGCCACAACACCGACTCACATTAAAGAAACCCGGACAGACAGACAGACAGACCCACAGACAGACAGATAGACATACAGACAGACAGACAGACAGACAGATGGAACAAAGGGCAAACTTTTATAATTATACATTATTTATTATTTAGTTACATTATCATTTTTTTAATCTATTTTATCTGTCTTAATTTAATCTATACAACTATACAATGATTTGAATGTTAATGCAAAAAGCGCTATATGAAATTGTGTGTATTATTATTATTATTATTATTATTATTATATTATACAGCCATACGGACAGTAGAGTCAAAATTTGCCAAAATTTACGTTAGATTTTTCCTTCTAAAAATACTTGGTTGGAACCTGTTGAATATCTAATTTTGCACACTATGTCCATAAGAAGGCAAAGCAATACAACGAGAGACAGATTAGATTAGATTATTGCACAGCACAAGTACAATACAGCAAAAATACATACATCTTGTCTTTAAGCATTGGCAAGTACTTCCAGACGGGACATTTTTGTGAAGAATTTTTGTAAGAAATGTGTTGACAGCCCTAACAGAAAGGCAGAAAGAATGACAGATAGACAGAAGGACAGACAAATGAGACAGACAAACGGACAGACGACAGACAGACAGACAGACAGACAGACAGACAGAAGGACAGACAGACAGACAGACAGAGGTACAGACGAGACAGACAGAAGGACAGACGGACCCAGTGGCTGACCATTCAACCGGTTTCAGGTGAAGGATCTCGCCAGGTTTAAGGCCATGCAGAGACACTTGTTCCTGTACAACAAGATGCTGCTGTTCTGCAAGAAAAGAGAGGAGACGAGCGACGGCCATGACAAGACTCCATCCTACAGCTTCAAGCACGCCCTCAAGGTCAGAGAGAGAGAGAGAGAGAGAGAGCGATGATGCGCGTTTGTGTGGTGTGGTGTGTGTGTGAGTGCAGTGTCTGTGTGCTGTTGCGGTGCATGTTTGCGTGCTTCTGTCCACACACACACATCTCTGATCGGGTTCATGTGTTCATATATATCCACCCTTGAGGAGATGGGTGTCTTGGGCTCTGCTCTCGCCTTGTTTGCATCCTACCTGATGGGTCGCAAATGTCGGAACCACGCCGACTGACTACTGGGGTTCCACAAGGATCGGTCCTGGGTCCTCTTCTCTTCTCCCTCTACACAACGTCCCTTGGTGCTGTTATCCACTCCCATCCACTCCTACCACTGCTATGCTGACGACACCCAACTGGTCTTGTCGCTTGTTGGATGTCGATGCACCACCTAAAGCTCAACCTGGACAAGACTGAGCTAGTGTTTTTCCCGGCAAAGGGCTGTCCGCACCGAGACCTGGCTGTCACCATTGATGATGCTGTGGTGACACCTACTCGGACCGCAAGGAATCTGGGTGTGACCTTGGACGACCAACTGTCGCTCTCGGCAAACATTGCATCGGTGACACGCTCCTGCAGATTCCTCCTCTACAACATCAGGAGGATTCGGATTCTGAAAAGGCTGCGCAGGTGCTCATCCAGGCTCTTGTCATCTCCCGGGTGGACTACTGAAACTTCCTCCTTGCTGGCGCCCCGGCATTTGCCATCAGGCCCCTGGAGCTCATTCAGAAAGCTGCAGCTCGCCTGGTGTTCAACCGCCCCAAGTTCTCCCACACATCTACCCTCCTTCGGACTCTACACTGGCTCCCTGTAGCTGCTCGCATCCAGTTCAAGACCTTGGTGCTAGCCTACAAGGCAGTAAAAGGTACTGCTCCATCCTACCTCCAGGCAATGGTCAAGGCCTACATTCCAACCCGTCCACTTCGCTCGGCTTCTTCGGGCCGTCTGCTTGCCCCCTCGCTTAGGGGCCTGTGTGGCCGATCTACGCGGTCACGGCTCTCTCTGTGCTTGTCCCAATTTGGTGGAGCAAACTCCCCACGGAGGTCACGACTGCAGAGTCACTCCCCATCTTCCGCCGCAGGCTGAAAACCCATCTCTTCAGGACACACTTCCCGGATCCTTCCTCGTAGCGTCAATTAAGTCAGTCAAAAGTAGATTACATAGGTACTACAGGTATTACATTAGGTATTAGTATATTTTTATATATTTTTGTGTGCATTTATTCCCCCTGTGTCAACTGTTGCACCTTAATTTCCCTCGGGATAAATAAAGTTATCTTGAATCTTGAATCTTGATATTATAGATAGGTATATATTGTTCTAGATATTGTTGCATATTGTTTGCCAACTTATTGTACCTTTTCCCTTACACTTTTGCCTGAATTATTGTACTTCTACCTGAGCACTGGTTCAGTTATTGGAGACTCGTTAGAAATTAAATGCACTTTTGACTTCTGGTGACGAGTTGTTCTCTTACCTTCCTTTGTTGAAACACACTATTGTAAGTCGCTTCGGATAAAAGCGTCTGCTAAATGACTGTAATGTAATGTAACGTAATATATATATATATATATATATATATATATATGTGCGTGTATATATATATATATATGTGTATGTATATCTATATGTGTGTGAATATATGTATATATATATGTGTGTGCGTGTGTATATATATATATATATATATATATATATATATATATGTTGTTTTTCTTGCCGTTGTGTAGATGAGTAGCGTGGGAATCACCGAGAACGTGAAAGGGGACATCAAGAAGTTTGAGGTGTGGTACAACGGCCGAGAGGAGGTCTACATCATCCAGGTACGTCTCGACGGAGGAGGAGGAGGGCTCACTCCATCCAACTCCTCCAAGCTCCAAGCTTCCGTTGGGTTTTGGTCTGACCCAAAGCCCTCGCTGCAAACTCATCAGTGGATGGTCAACAACACCAACAACACCACCGTCATCACTGTGTTTTCGTAATTGTAGAAGACATTTGACACATACAGGTTATTGAGTTAATCTCATGATGTCACTACATCAATGACATGACATGATGCTGGTGTCCAAATCAACTTACAATAGTATGTAGGCACATAAGAGGACAGCTCGTCACCTCGAGTCCTATGAGCAGGTTTCCTCCTAACAAGCCTTCAAGAGCAGAACCAGAGCTCAAGTCAAAAATGCCAAAGTCGTCTAACGATAGAACAATGGAACTTCCAACACAGCTAACAGGCAAACAATCAAGCAACCCCTAGAGCTATTAAGATGTTCAGTCCTAAGAGGAGGGATGTGTTATAACAACATGTTTTATTATAGATGGCTGTATTATACTATGACTATAAACTAAGTCTCTCCAAAACGCAATGAGGTGCAGTGGCTGTTTGGCCCTCGCGAGGGCAGTGTTGCACTGCAGTGCTTACCGTGCAAAAGCCAAGTGTAAAGAGGCACTTTTCTGTCTGAGGTGTTGATTTATTGTGTGCATGTAGTGGTGTGTGTGTGTGTGTGTGTGTGTGTGTGTGTGTGTGTGTGTGTGCACGTGCATGCATGTATTTGTTTTTCCCCAGGCTTCCTCTATGGATGTGAAAAATATGTGGGTGTCGGAGATCCGGAAAGTTCTGACGGGCCAGCTTGAGGCGTGCAGAGGTATTAATAAACTGGACGTGCACACGCACACATGCACGCACACACACACACACACCACACACACACACACACACACACACACATGCACACACGCACACACATGCACACACACACACACACACACACACACAGGAGTCACTAGACACACACACACACACACACACACACACACCACACACACACACACACGAGTACCCCATTCCCGTGCATATTTATATAAGTCAGACTAAACTTATTGAACTCACTGAAGTCGCGATAACCCTGATCCTTCACATCAAGCAGTTTGAGTGAAGAGCGAATGTTTTAAAAGAAAGTTACAATCTGTACATACGTATTCTGTACATATTTCTAGGGCTATTTGTAGTACTTTTTGTGTTTTATATTTTGTTGCACACACATTTCTTCTCCTATAATGATGAGTGAGCAGAACAACACACAGTAACACACAGGGTTTTCCCCGGGCCCTAGTGGAACACAGGCAGTAGTGACAGCTTCCTGCTAACCTTATAGGGTACCGGCTACAGTGCAGGACTGATGTGCATGTGTGTGTGACGCTGAATGGTGGCCTCTGTTTCCGTGCATAAAAGTCGGACCATTGACATGGGTTTTCTCCACTCTCCACTGAAGGGATTTGGGAAAAGTGACATTGACGATCCAACTTCTTCCCCAAATTCTTCCCTGAATCAAATTTCCAGATGCAGACCGCAATTGTATGTAGCAGTCGTGGGAAAATGGCCAAGCGTGACATTCCCCCTTTAAGCGTCCTTAAAACACATTTTTTGGACCTTAGTTTACTTTTCCAATAATGTATTGCCACGCAATCATGATTTTAACCTCCCTGTACGTTCCCAATATAATATCCTCATATGCAGTACAAACATCCATGTTGGGTATGCTATATATTATATATAAATGGTACTCGCATAACCTATCAATGGTACATGAATACTCAGAGGTCATGGTCAATCCGTGTTAAGCTCATCTGTTCAACAGTTTTTTGTTGTCATATCAAAACAGCTCAGTATCCTAGTATTCCTTCAGTGGGGGGGGGGGGGGGGAGCAAAAAAAAAAGATAATCCACACCATCAAAATTGCAAACAATTATAACAAACATGCAACAAATCAAATGTACACACTTTTTTGTTTGTTGCGTTATTACCGCGTATTCAAGGTTTTTTTGGTTTGCATTCAGTGTTCAGCACCATTGACAGTGACCCAGAGTTGTGCCGCTAGTACTTTACCACTAGAGCAGACTAGTGTGTGTGTGTGGGGCACAGATGGAGGCAGGCAGATAACATATTGGGAGAAAAAAAATCACGACATCTGTTATCATTTATCTAAAAACTAGTAGTGCAGTACAAATATAAATCTGATCTAAATATGCTATAAATGAATTACCGCACCGTGTGTGTTTATACTGTATATCCGTTCAGTTTTCATAATCGTATTTTTTTGTTAACCCTAATTCGGGACAGACGCGTCTGATTAAAGGATATCCCTGGATTAACACAAAGGGGTAGAATGCCATGAGTGATACAGAAATGTTATTAGTCCTATCTCTCCGCTTCAGAAAGTCCCAGGGCCTTGGAACTTGGTGCGCACATAGAGGACGTCCCCTCAACACGTGTGAAAACATTTGGTGTAGATAGCTTTAAAAAAAAGAAAAGAAAATAAACGTGACGTCACACAGGGTACATTTCCTTAAAGGGACGGTCGACAGGGCTCAGCGCCACGTGCTATGAATTTAATTAGTTTAATTAGTTTGGGGTCTGTGGTGGATGGGGTCTGTGGTGGATGGGGTCTGTGGTGGATGGGGTCTGTGGTGGATGGGGTCTGTGGTGGATGGGGGTCTGGTGGAGGGGGTCTGTGGTGGATGGGGTCTGTGGTGGAGGGGGTCTGTGGTGGATGGGGTCTGTGGGGTCTGTGGTGGATGAGGTCTGTGGTGGATGGGGTCTGTGGTGGATGGGGTCTGTGGTGGATGAGGTCTGTGGTGGATGGGGTCTGTGGTGGATGAGGTCTGTGGTGGATGGGGTCTGTGGTGGATGGGGTCTGTGGTGGATGGGGTCTGTGGTGGATGGGGTCTGTGGTGGATGAGGTCTGTGGTGGATGGGGTCTGTGGTGGATGGTTTCTCCAGTCATTGGGGTACATGGTGCGTGATGTGAATACCTTTTGAGACCTTTTGCAAGCAGCTTTAATTTGTTGTTCTATTTAGTGTCCGATTATTGATTAAATTAGTAAATATCCGTGAAATAAGCAGGATAATGAACTGGGCCTGAGCTCAGTCTTCATTTTGATATTCTTCACTTCTCACTCTCTGTTTCGGTCTCTCTCTCTCTCTCTCTCTCTCTCTCTCTCTCTCTCTCTCTCTCTCTCTCTCTCTCTCTCTCTCCTCTCTCTCTCTCTCTCCTCTCTCTCTCTCTCTCTCTCTCACTCACTCACTCTCGGTCTCTCTCTCTCTCTTACTGTCTCGTTCTACCCAAACATCTGTCGCCCACTGTTCCACTCTGTGGGTACTGACTGACAGTTAAACCACCCTCTGTGAGTCCTACACTGCTCCACTGACAACCTGTGTGTGTGTGTGTGTGTGTGTGTGTGTGTGTGTGTGTGTGTGTGTGTGTGTGTGTGTGTGTGTGTGTGTGGTGTGTGTGTGGTGTGTGTGTGTGTGTGTGTGTGTGTGTGTGTGTGTGTCAGTGCGGTGTCGATGTGTCAGTATGTCTGTCTATCTGAATATCTGTCTTTGGGTATAGGTATAGGAAGAGTTGTGTGTGTGTGTGTGTGTGTGTGTGTGTGTGTGTGTGTGTGTGTGTGTGTGTGTGTGTGTGTGTGGTGTGTGTGTGTGTGTGTGTGTGTGTGTGTGTGTGTGTGTGTGTGTGCATGCGGATGTGCATGCAGGTGTGCGGGTGTGTGTGTGTGAGAGTTTGAGATTTACACCTATGGCGAGAAAATAAATGGGGGCAGAAGAAAACAGGGAATGAAATTGGACGGCAAGAGGGGAGGAAGAGGAGGAGGAAGAGGAGGAGAAGGAGGAAGGAGGAGGAGTAGGAGGAGGGGGGATTGAAAGTGATGTGGAGAGAAGAGGATCAGAATGAGTAGAGAGAGAGAGACTGAATCAGAGAGAGAGAGAATCAAAGAAAGAGAGAGAGAGAGAGAGAGAGAGAGAGAGAGAGAGAGAGAGAGAGAGAGAGAGAGAGAGAGAGAGAGAGAGAGAGAGAGAGAGAGAGAGAGAGGGAGAGAGAGAGAGAGAGAGAGAGAGAGAGAGAGGGAGAGAGAGAGAGAGAGGGAGAGGCAGAGGGAGAGAGAGAGACAGACAGACAGACAGACAGACAGACAGACAGAGAGAGACAGAGGAGACAGACAGAGAGAGATGGGGTAGGGGTGCAGAGAAGGGTTTGCTTGCGGGAGTGACGTGTCCTCATGAGAAACTAATGAAAGGAAGTGAAGCCAAAGCGTTTCCCGAAGTCTCGGTATCCATCAAGTCCACGGGAGACGGACAGGAGACACCAGGAGACGGACAGAGCATGATGGATATGATCAGGCAGCTGCATGGAAGGAGCAAGGGAGCAAGGAGTAAGCGTTTAAAATGACATGATGGCACTGTAGGTGCACTTTGCCTTTCGGTGCGGAGATTGGTTCCAAGATGAATCTACATGCTTTGAGTTCACTTTCTTTCATTTCTTCAATTCTTCCAATACGTACACGTTTTGACCGATGCGATGGCCCACAGGCCTTCATCACAGAGGCGTAATAGTGAGGGCATCCCATGACGTTAATGATGTGCAGTGGCACGCCTGCAGACCCATCATTACCTTAATGAGTCCACACCTGTTTTCATCCAGTGTCACACCGCAGTGGTAAAGGCTTGTTGCCCGTGCACTGGCAATGACTAGCGATTGAGGGTTAGGGTCAAGGGTCGGCTTCTTAGGACGTGGAGGAACGGAAAGTTCATATTTTTTCGTCCACGCTTGTCTGTTTGTTTGTTTGTCTGTTAGCAAAGGTAACTCAAAATTGTATGTACGGAATTGGACAAAACTTGGTAGTTAGATCACTTATGGGCCAGTTGAAGGAACAGTTGATTCGATTTTGGCGCAGATCCGTGGATATCAACTTGGTCTTGAAAAGTTAAAAGTTGCACTGAAGAGGTTCAGCTATGGCTGTTTGTCTCCTGGTTCTGAACCCGGATCCAAAAAGGAGACTTGTTGGTGTGGCGGAGGTCTGTGCTCTACTGAGTGCCCTCTAGTTTTTCTCAGCTTTCTAAACTAATGTGGGTTCTTTCCTGGCCGCCTTCTTCCTACGCCCACCGTGGTCAGTGGGTAAAAGGCTCCAGCCACCGCACTTCACCTGGCCCAGGAAATAAGGGCCAAACAAGATGAATGTGTGACGGCTTCAAATGTGTTTTAGAAAAAAAAACAGCGGCGGCTTATGGCTCCTTCAATTGGCCTCGGAGCGGAGCGAAGAGGAAGGAAGTGGTGGAGGGGGTTTAGGCGGGTGGAGGAGGGGGTCGAGGTGGGTGGAGGAGGGGGTCGAGGTGGGGGTGGGTGGTGGTGGGCGGGTGGGGGGGGAAGGAGGTGGTGATGGGGGGGCACCGCCTCCTGGACTCTTGACGGTTGATTTGTTTCTTAAAAGATTGAGGGCTTGGGTGAATGTGGACGCGTCAGTGTGTGAACAGAAGGATGGACGGGCGAGCGGGGCGGGGCGGGCTGGCGGGCGCAGGCTGGCGCAGGGCTGAATAAAATGAGTGTTATACGATGGCGCCGGAGAGAGATTGATGGACTGATCCCATTGATTTATCATTTGCTTAAAGGAGGCGGGAAACGGACGAGGTGCTTGTCCCACCCCCCCCCCCCCCCCCCCCCTCCCTCCCCTCTGCTTGATCCACCTTGATGCTCTTGCCGCGCTCTCTCTCGAACGTAACATCAAGATTGGATTACGACAAGACGAAGAAGAAGAAACCGGATTTAGGTGTCGGGAGAACCTGTACACACAACAGCAAAGCCAATTTGTACTCCAATTGGTCTCCATAGCATTGAGGGGGAAATATGGTTATGGGCAGTATTGGGGAGAATGTAAAAGAAGGAACGTATTGTACCGAAACAACGAGTCATTAGTAAGTCATCAGATTTTGGCATCAGTCATTTACAGGTACATTTACAATAGATGTGTGTGTGTGTGTGTGTGTGTGTGTGTGTGTGTGTGTGTGTTGTACACAGTCACCGCCTTAGCAGCAGCTGTGTTATTCCATTCCGTCATGTTCTCACAAACGGAGCGTTCATTAATTCCTTCTGTGCCAGGTGTTTCCCCCTAATTACTGAGCTCAGGTGACACCCGGATTGATGATGAGTGGAAGCGGAGGGAGGGAAGTGTGGGGGGAAAAGGAAACAGGAGAATCTCGTCGTAAAAACAACCTTGGCAATAATATTACGCCGGTTATTGTTTAAAAAAAAACTAAGAATAAGGCTACGCACACATCATCATCGTTATGGCATTTTACGACCTTTTCCGAAAATCTGCTGAGAGAAATGTGACTTTGAGATCGTCGGGAAACCGAATCAAACCGATCGTTCTCTGCACACACGCTGGACATTTTTTTATTTTTTTGTAGCTTTTGGACCCTTCTGTTTTAAAAAAACAAACGTCGCGGTAGTCCTCAGAAAAACCTGCGCGCCGCACGCATATGGTATCCGTACGGCGGCACAGGGACGTGCTGATGACACACACACACACACACCGCCGAGGCGTGACGCGGTGACAGGCACCGTGCTGAGCCAGCATCCTCACCGCTCATACACTTCTCAACCAATGGCTCCTTAGAACAGGACGTGTGTGTGTGTGTGTGTGTGTGTGTGTGTGTGTGTGTGACAAGCCAGATCCCTCAGCAAACTTATTTGGTGTTATTTGGAGAATGAATAAATAAAGGGTCCCATCCAGGAAGATTCTCTTGGCTGGCTCCATAGCTCTGGTCGTTGATCAGATTCCTCTCCTCCCCTGCCACGTTGCGTTCACGCTGCATTAACCAATAACCCTCTTTTCTGGTTTTAAATAACAACCTGATGGAAGAAACCCGCCAGAGTAGAGCTGTGGTTATTACAGAGTAATCAAATAATAGTCAAATTAAAAAAACCCTACCGCCTCTGCAGTTTTCTTTTATTGGTGCCCGGTTTTTGCAACCTCACTACACGATCGCTAGCATGGCCAGAGACATCGTTATGCTCTAAAATGAACCAATCAGAAGCAGGCAATTACATACGTACATTGTCCTAAATATAATATATTTCCTAATCCAATTATCCTTGGAAAATAACCATTCCTAGGGTAATTTACCACCTGCTTACTTTTAAATATAAACAGGCTCCGTCCTGACAGCTGTAATTTCCATTTCTTTAAACGAACACTCGCGCCTAATGGTTCAATTTCCCAGCTGTAGTGGACCGGGGTTCGGAACTTAATCGTTTGATAACAATTTCCACAGACAAAAAAAAAATCGAAAATCGAAAGTGACAAACAAAACGCAGACGTCTGTTAACTGTGCATTTTTCTGTGTTCACAGAAGCCAGCCAGCTTCACCAGAAAGTCTCGGACAACATCTACAGCGCCCCCATGAGGTGAGAACCGTTACTACGGTTGGGTGGTTTGAGTTTTGAATTGAACGTTTTGTTGATTCTTTTGCCTTATTCACTGACCTGCCAGGTCCAACTACGGCCCAACGAAATGATCACTTAAACGGCCGGACAAGACGCTGACACTCTTGTCTGTGTGCTCTAACAGGAACGTGCGGAAGGTGGCCCTGCGACAGTCCGACTCGTCTAGTCCGGAGTCGGGCTTCCGGAGGAACAACCCCAGTCCAAACATGAGACAGAAGCGAGGTGAGAGCTGAACCACCCCTTGCCTCTAAGTGTGGCAAGTGTCTCCACGTTGGGACTTTTAAGGGATGCGTGCTGTGTCTATGTTGGAAAAGGTTAGCTGCTTTATCAGAACCAAGAACACAAATATAGTGTAGTCCGAAATGCCTTTTCTTCCTGCCAAAAGAAAGACAGAGAAAAAAGGTTAAAAGAAAAAGGGTATATGGGGTACGCTGACCACCTCTCCGCGGGACAGCCTTCCATTACATCATGTTTACAACCGTGTACTTAGCCAAGCAACTTGTCTGGCGCTGAGGTTTCATAATATGTCACATTTTGAGCTTTATATTGAACATATTCCGGATACTGTCAGTTTCCCAGGGATGTTCAGTACCTCATCA
>CM051004.1:17492339-17493709 GCA_027704905.1 Muraenolepis orangiensis
ACCTGGGGGGGGCCACCTGCCAAGGTGCCCTAGAGCAAGGCAGACCAGACCCCTAACACTGCTCCCCGAGGCAACTGTATATACACAATAGCTGCCCCACTGCTCCTAATACTACGATGGGTTAAAGGCAGAGAAACTAATTTCACTGTGTGTGTGTGTGTGTGTGTTTACGTATGTGTGTGACCAATAAAGAGGATTTAATCCTCCAGATTTAGATTTAGATTTCACTATTCCGGTGGCCAAAAGTGTCACAAACAAAACCAAATGCTAAATCACCGAGATCAGTGAAAGCGGAGCTTCCACCCTGGTGGTGGTCACGACTCCATCGAGAGATCCCCATAGACGCTCTTCTGACCCTAAAGCGTTTATTCACTGAGCACCACTGAGCGCTTTGGCTTACAGATCGACACGCCATTAGCAAACCCGAAGGAATGATAAACTACGGTATGTTTTTATTCATTGACTTTAATTACTATAACGGCTCTCTTTTAAAATAAATTTTAAACGAACGCAAAACACTTCAGGCGACTGCGGCGGGTCGTCTGTGGTGTTTGCGACCGTGGGTTTTTTTTTAACAGCATTATTATCAAAAGGCGTCAGCATCCCCTGGAGTCACAGGCTGGGTTTCCGTCCCACAGTCGAAGCCAAACAATTGGGAATTAGTCGTGTTTCCATCAACCCGAGCAAGCGTATCAACTGGTTTTTTTATGCGGAAGTCGATTCGAATTCGGCTGTTTTCCATCAACTTTTTCTAATACGATACTTTATAATGCGAATCGAAATATGGCGACAGTCAATCTTTTTTTTGGGGGGGGGGGTCGCCGGCCATCATCTGACTCCCCCCCCCCCCCCCCCCCCCAGTTGCCCCAGTGACCCCTCCTTCCTCTCCTGTCTCGGCCTCGCTGCTGTTATCTACGCACGCCACATGGTTGGCTCTTTGGGCCCCCGTCGGTCGTATAGGGCGCCAACCTCTCCTTGGTTGAGAGAGAGAGAGAGAGAGAGAGAGAGAGAGAGAGAGAGAGAGAGAGAGAGAGAGAGAGAGAGAGAGAGGAGAGAGAGAGAGAGGAGGAGGGAGAGCGAGAGAGAGAGAGAGAGAGAGAGAGAGAGAGAGAGAGAGAGAGAGAGAGAGGAGAGGGGAGAGAGAGAGAAAGATGTTAGAGAGGTTAAGATAGAGTGGGGAAGAGGGGTAGATAGAGAGAGAGGTTTAGAGAGAGAGAGAGATGGGATAGAGAGAGGTTTAGAGAGAGCGAGAGAGAGAGAGAGAGAGAGAGAGAGAGAGAGAGAGAGAGAGAGAGAGAGAGAGAGAGAGAGAGAGAGAGAGAGAGAGAGAGGAGAGAGAGAGAGAGAGAGAGAGAGAGAGAGAGAGAGAG
>CM051004.1:17494709-17519709 GCA_027704905.1 Muraenolepis orangiensis
AGCTAGCTCATGGCTAGCATGACAGTGGATATAATTGCTGTGTCTGAACTCATTCCCGACCCTCCACATAGGGAGTTCAATGTAGAGAATTATACCTGTGTCGTGAGCTCATCGGAAAAATGAAAGAAAAAAACCAACCTTTGAGACACTGATACTCGAGTCACTGTTAATGACCTCATGGCTTTCTTTCAGCACAATGCATGATGGTCTATATCAGGGGTTCCCACACTTTTAAGTCTTAGACAAAATGTCTTAGTTCAAAATGATCTACAACCAAAAAAAAGACCCGGAAATGTATAAATATGTACCAGACCTTGACCCCCCCCCCCCTCCTTGTTATGCTAACCTAATGTAACAAAGTTCTCAGATTGGCTGCTCTTTATGTCAAATCAAGTTGGAGGCGCCAAAGGGAGGAGGGATGAAAAATCGAAAAATATACTGTAATATATTATATATTAAATATTTTAAAACACGTCATCTACAAGCATAGCCTTTACGATCTACTGGTAGATCACAATCTACCAATTGGGCACCACTGGTCTATATGCTTGGTTAATACACATCGGATGTACACTGCATTTCACTAATGCATTGTGGGAAACATTGAGTGCCCTATATAGGCTATAATTATTCTCCTTATACATTCGGACAGCGATACACAAAGGCAAACTCCACTTCATAGTGCGCTATATCGGGTGTAGGGAGTGATTTTGGGACACAGTCGATGAGATGAATAGCGATGAAGGGTGCAACATATATAGTCGGAAACATACGCACACACACATACACACACGCACACACACACACACACACACACACACACACACACACACACACACACACACACACGCACACACGCACACGCACACACACACACACACACACACATGCACTACACACACACACACACACACACATGCACTACACACACACACACGCACTACACACACACACACACACACACACACACACACACACGCACACGCACACGCACACATACAGACAGACAGACAGACAGACAGACACACACACATACAGACACACACACACACACACACACACACACACACACACAACACAGTTGGCAAGTGTATGAAAACCCTCTTGTCGCTGCAGGGACTTGTAGGTCACAGCATCAGAGAGCTACTGGCTCCTCACTCTCTCTCCCTCGTGTTCATCTTAAAGGCTCTCACAGGTTTAGGAAGATTTCTCCTTCTTGTCCAAGACCGAGCCGGGGTATTAATGTCATCATGTGGCATGACGTACGCCACCATCACCAGAGCTCTGCTGGTGAGGAGATGATTCTCAAAACCTCCGTGAAGATTTAGACCATTTTCCAAAAACCATGACTAAGTCGTACAGGCTGTGGTTGTTTTTATCCACTCGGTTTGAATGTTGATCGTAAAAAAACCCCCCAAACAATCTCAGCAGGTCTTTTACTCACTGAGACATAACCATACCCCTATGACTAATAAATACCAGTAGGGTCGAAAATCGGAACATATCCTTTGAGCATAGTCACGGGAGAACCCAAACCCAGAAGACGTGTACTCATCCTTGAGGTCGGCCATAGAAGCCATGGCTCTTAGCCCCAGCCTCTGCTTGTCTGTTGTATGAGTCAACTTTATTGGTTGTGATAACAGGCTAATCGATAAGGTCGAACCCTCTCAGTGGGCTATACATGTGTTATTTCTCAGGGCCAGCGCATTTGAGTCTTTTTCATTTCCTGTTTGTTTCGAGATTTGAATACACTTTACACAATAGTGCCAGTAATTGCTTGTTTCTCATTGCCTTCCTCGGGAAATTGTTTGTTCTCTCGTGGCGGATGTCGTCTGAGACACTTTCTTAAAGCCCTCCACTCACAGTCAAGCCTTCATATACTTCATATACTACCCAATTGTTTCAAATGTGGAATTTAAACTAAAGCAAGCTTGAGTTTGACTCATTGAAAATGATAGTTGTTGGTAAGTCAGGAAGTAAACACACTACTCTGGGTTCTGTACTACTCCGTAGTACGACGATAACAGTCAGGTGTCTAACAGCTTCAGCTCACATGTCATTATTTCTCAAGCTTCTTGACCCAATTCCAATTTGTACTTCTGATTCTCTTGTAAAAACTAATTCAAGAGTAAATTGTTGGATTTCCTCTATAAAAGTAAACCAACACAAACTGGCAGTGGCCCAGCAACTAGTATGCAAATGGAGCTACACCAGTGGCCCATTAATAATACATGGATGATTAATGTTGACGTGTGTGTGTGTGTGTGTGTGTGTGTGTGTGTGTGTGTGTGTGTGTGTGTGTGTGTGTGTGTGTGTGTGTGTGTGTGTGTGTGTGTGTGTGTGTGTGTGTGTGTGTGTGTGTGTGTGTGTGCACTGGGATGATAAAAGTGCAGCATATGTTTTTTTGGTGTTCCCACTTCTCAGTTACAGCCAGTAGCCTTGTAAGATCCCGTCCCCTGATACAACATCTGTGGCAATCTCTCTTCTTGCACACACACACACACACACACACACACACACACACACACACACACACACACACACACACACACACACACACACACACACACACACACACACACACACACAAACACATTGGACGCACACACACACACACACACACACACACACACACACACACACACACACACACACACACACACACACACACACACACACACACACACACACCATTGGACGCACACACAGAGCATAACACGGAAATAGATGCCCAAGCATCAATAATTTGGGCTTTCATTCTCTCTCTTAACTGTGATTGTATGACTGGCTATATAATATAACTATATATATATATATATATATATATATATATTTACAGTATATATATATATCTTATACACATACTGTATACAGGTAAAGGACACATATCTTATACCCAACATCAGCATCAGCATCAGCAGTGGTTTGTTCTCTGTGTTATGTGCTTTGAACAAAAACTGGATGCACATCCTCAGGAAATCAAGTGGTGCTTTCATAAAGCAACCTTTAACTCCCCCCTCCGATCCCACAGCAGAACTCACACACTGATGAGTATGAAGGATGCCATTCATTACCTGAACACGGCCGCGGGCATGTGACCTGACTATCTAGGCTGCATGAGTGGGTAGGGGGCAATCATTTATTGCAAAAAAATAATCATAAATATAGAGTTAACTAAATGGCAGACTTAAAGGAAATGCAGCGTGCCATGTAACGTGTTATTTTACTTAATGAGCCAATTCATCTAATTAGCCTAAGAACCCCATCTCTACCACGGCCAGGTCTTCATGACCGAGCCCGTGGGAACCTGCAGATTGGGAAAGTATCTTGTCTATCAGCGTTTGCGTGATGTATGTGTCGGATATGATGTGTGACTCTATGAGGCATCAGGGACAACCTAAAATCAATTTCCACCTTTGGAGAGCCAATGGAGGGACGCTTGGGCGGTGATATGATGTCATCTGCTGGACCCGGCATGACGTCTAAATACTTTACTGCCTGTTTCATGTCTTTATTTGTTGCCTTTTAGAGATCAGGTTCGAGCAGCAACAAATGATTCAGTGGCAGTTGAACACCTGATGTTGTTTCTTTTGGATCACAGTAGCGCACAGATGTCCCCTTGACAGTGCTCTCATTTTTCAGAGCATCATTTGACCACTTTGTTGTGTCGATGAACACACTGGTGCAATTTGCAATGGCAGAAGCCTCTCCCTTTGAGTAGCCCACGATTCTACTTTGTAAACTGTAAATGTTACACCTGTCGCTTAAATGTCACAATTACTGAAGATGTTATCAGGGAAACGGCATCTTCTTTATATGTTTACTGCCAACATAAGCAGGCGTATTCAACACAACCCTGGATATAGCCAATCTTTAAGGTGCTGCTCTTGCTGCCAAAAGCAAAACATTAGATCTCAAACGCCACGCTTCATTCCACATGGTAAATAGTTTGTGTGTGTGTCTGTATATATATGTGCAATTTCATCTCCAAGCAGATTGAGTATTGACATTGGTGAAGGCTGCGAAAGACCTAGAGCCTCCAATATTACGAACTCATTCTCTGGGTTTCACAAGAGATGCCTTTTTTTGGTAAGCTCAAAATGGTTTATTTTTGAAAATTCTCTTTTTCCATCTCTCGCTGTCTCTCACTGTGTTTTGGGAGTAAAGGTCCCCCTTGACACCCTTTTGAATCTATCAGATGATAAATATCAATCCAGAAAAAGCCAACAATACAGAAGTACACAAGGTGGCCACGAACTCAGCGGTGTCGTGTTTTTGGTGAGAAATATTTTCATCACAGGATGCTATTTACCTAGTTATGTGATCTACAAATGCAGTTATTATTATTGAAATGAGTCTGAATATTATTCCAATGTTATACGAAGGGGAAGATTTCCGTGCCAACATTGCAGTAGCAGGCAGAGGACTTTGGAGTTGGCCCGAGCACTCTCTGTCCATACAGCTGTGTGTTCTGTCTGAAAACGGTCTGTGTTTTCTGTCTGATGTGTGCTGTAAAGCTGATACAGGGGGGGGTGGATGTTCCATGTACCGGTCGACAGGTTGAGGACAGGTTATCCAAGCATGTGTTTGTATTAAGAGACCATTTTGTGGATTGCAGAGGGCTCAAGCGGGATCAGAATGTGTCGTTGCCAGAGAAGCTATTACAGAGGCCCTAGAGATATGCCCACACATTGGCTCGACTGGACTAAGCCTCAGTCTAAGAGAATGGAAAACATCAGCGCTAACCCACCAGGTCTGGGAGCGCAGTGGGTTAACCATGCCATCAAAAGATTTGTCGGGACCTGCTTCCTCTCTCTCTCTCTATCTCTCCCTGTACCGGGACCTGGTTCCTCTCTCTCTCTCTATCTCTCCCTGTACCGGGACCTGGTTCCTCTCTCTCTCTCTATCTCTCCCTGTACCGGGACCTGGTTCCTCTCTCTCTCTCTATCTCTCCCTGTACCGGGTTGCCTGGTTCCTCTCTCTCTCTCTATCTCTCCCTGTACCGGGACCTGGTTCCTCTCTCTCTCTCTATCTTCTCCCTGTACCGGGTTGCCTGGTTCCTCTCTCTCTCTATCTCTCCCTGTACTGGGACCTGGTTCCTCTCTCTCTCTCTCTCTCTCTCCCTGTACCGGGTTGCCTGGTTCCTCTCTCTCTCTCTATCTCTCCCTGTACTGGGACCTGGTTCCTCTCTCTCTCTCTCTCTCTCCCTGTACCGGGACCTGGTTCCTCTCTCTCTCTCTATCTCTCCCTGTACCGGGACCTGGTTCCTCTCTCTCTCTCTATCTCTCCCTGTACCGGGTTGCCTGGTTCCTCTCTCTCTCTATCTCTCCCTGTACTGGGACCTGGTTCCTCTCTCTCTCTCTCTCTCTCTCTCTCCCTGTACCGGGTTGCCTGGTTCCTCTCTCTCTCTCTATCTCTCCCTGTACCTGGGACCTGGTTCCTCTCTCTCTCTCTCTCTCTCTCTCCCTGTACCGGGACCTGGTTCCTCTCTCTCTCTCTCTCTCTCCCTGTACCGGGACCTGGTTCCTCTCTCTCTCTCTCTCTCTCTCTCTCTCTCTCTCTCTCTCTCCCTGTACCGGGTTGCCTGGTTCCTCTCTCTCTCTCTCTATCTCTCCCTGTACTGGGACCTGGTTCCTCTCTCTCTCTCTCTCTCTCTCTCTCTCCCTGTACTGGGACCTGGTTCCTCTCTCTCTCTCTCTCTCTCTCTCTCCCTGTACCGGGACCTGGTTCCTCTCTCTCTCTATCTCTCCCTGTACGGGACCTGGTTCCTCTCTCTCTCTCTCTCTCTCTCCCTGTACCGGGACCTGGTTCCTCTCTCTCTCTCTCTCTCTCGTCTCTCTCTCTCTCTCTCTCTCCCTGTACCGGGTGCCTGGTTCCTCTCTCTCTCTCTCTCTCTCCCTGTACCGGGACCTGGTTCCTCTCTCTCTCTCTCTCTCTCTCTCTCCCTGTACCGGTTGCCTGTTCCTCTCTCTCTCTCTCTCTCTCCCTGTCTCCTGCTTCCTCTCTCTCTCTCTCTCTCTCTCTCTCTCTCTCTCTCTCTCTCTCCCTGTACCGGGACCTGGTTCCTCTCTCTCTCTCTCTCTCTCTCTCTCTCTCCCTGTACCGGGACCTGGTTCCTCTCTCTCTCTCTCTCTCTCTCTCTCTCTCTCGTCCTCTCTCTCTCTCTCTCTCTCTCTCTCTCTCTCTCTCTCTCTCTCTCTCCTCTCTCTCTCTCTCTCTCTCTCTCGTCTCTTCCTCTCCTCTCTCCTCTCTCTCTCTCTCTCTCTCTCTCTCTCTCCCTGTACCGGGTCCTGGTCCTCTCTCTCTCTCTCTCTCTCTCTCCTCTCTCTCTCTCTCTCTCTCTCTCTCTCTCTCTCTCTCTCTCTCTCTCTCTCCCTGTACCGGGACCTGGTTCCTCTCTCTCTCTCTCTCTCTCTCTCTCTCTCCTCTCTCTCTCTCTCTCTCTCTCTCTCTCTCTCTCTCTCTCTCTCTCTCTCCCTGTACCGGGTTGCCTGGTTCTTCTGCACCGTAACAGTCCATAAAAAATGCAACAGCAACAAAAGAAGACAAAGTAGAAGACCATGCAAGCAATAGATCATCATATCTTAAAGGGGCGAGTGTAAATTACCAAGTGTTTCGATTCTCCGCGAGAGGTTCACGGTATATTAGCGTTAAGAGAAGCTAAGAAGCTATTAGCGCCTCCTTCATCTGTGCTCCGACTGATCCTGAGCGTTGTTCTGTATAAACACAGCCCTGAGGCGGGATCCCTTCTTCACTTGTAGGTACTCTCAACTAAGAATACTAAGCAGATCATTTCCCCTCTCTCCTCTCTCTCTCTCTCTCTCTCTCTCTCTCTCTCTCTCCTCTCTCTCTCTCCTCTCTCTCTCTCTCTCTCTCTCTCTCTCTCTCTCTCTCTCTCTCTCTCCCGGTCTCCTCTGAATCACGTCAGATTGCCATTAGGAGGGGCGCGTGATACCACTGATCTTCTTAATCTGATACCGAGTATTGCTCAGGCTGTCATCCAGATAGAGATCCCAGTCTTCCTGTGTACTCTGTATATAATTATATAATAATGGAAAGGAAATAGTTGTGATTTCCAGTGTGAAAATGGGTAAACACTGACACCAAAGATTTGAAAGCCTGGGCATTAGTGAAAATGTATTTCTTATATCAAAAAAGTACCCGGCAGTGCCTGGTATCTTTTTGTTGTTATATGAGGATGAACTCTGAAAGCAGAACCGTTAGGATTAGGACCATAAGTTTGTCATTTGTATGGCTTTTCTGAAGTACTGTCTTCTTACTGGAATATTTTTAATGATCCGACATTGATGACAATGGCAACAAGAAAGCCTGGCCCAATTACTTCAAGAGGGGCGGCAGGGAGGGAGGGATGGAGAGAGGTGTAGTGGTGCGGATAAAGAGAGAGACAAATAATCTCACGTTTTAAAAATTTGAAACAGGGGTATCTGTGTTCCTTTCTTGTCAGCCATTAGTTCTCTGCTAAAGCAAAACTTCAAGGCAGAACACGATTATTTCCTTGCTCTTACCCTTGCGTCTGTCTTGTGGCTAAGCTTCACAATAATACAACTATGAACACGGGCACAAAGCCGTCTTTCATGCACAAACCACTTTAAGGTTGACTTGATTTACACAAAAAGCCTTACGCTACCAGTGATTGGCAACATTATGGATTCAAACCGACCCCAGAAGGGTCTAGTGGCGCATATGACGTGGAAGGAGGTTACTAACAGACCCCGACTACTCAAAGGGAACCTTGGCAGTGCCCAGGTGTTTCGGGGACTTGAACCGGCGACCTTTCCGGTTCCCAAGCCAAGTCCCAACGAGACTGAGCTATCCTGCCGTATACCGGCTGCTAGTGGCAGTGTGACGGGCATATTGTTGCTGGCTAAATTCGTCCCGTCTTGACTCCACTTTATTCTCACTTCGGGCAGACGCCTTCCAAGCCCGATAATGCGCCGTGTCATGTATCATCATGGACTGGTTCCAGGAGTTTTTCATTGCTTCAGTGGCCTGCAGGGCTTGGCGGGGGCTTAACCCTATCAAACATCTCGGGGATTGGCCCGGGGAACAGCTGTTTGCGCCTAGGCTCTGCGAGCTGCTCCAATATGGGACGACTGTGCGATGCAATCGTTTCCCGAAAAGGTACAGCATTCCTCCGCTGGTGGCTCGTCTTGCATCCCTAAAACCGAAATCCGTGGCCCCCGGATGAGCTCACGCTTGGATGTTGTTGACGCCGAAGGAGACGCCACGAGAAGGAAAGTGGCAGAGGAGAAGTGGACAGACATTGTGAAAGAGAACAGTGCTATCGTATTGACCTTGCTTATTAAAAATGACAGGGAGTAATCACCCTGACTCCTCCTTTCCATAAACACATTTGTTTGTTTTGTATATTTATTCATTTCGTTTTTTCTGCCTAGTCAATGAACATAGGTCGGTGTATTTTTACTATGATCCTTTTTTTCTTCTTTTTATTTCAAAGTCATACCGATATCTGGACAGACGAATGAGAGTGAATGAGATATACACACACCGCGCCATCAAATTATAGTCAGAGGAATCGCTGTGTGTCTGTCCTTCGATTTTCCCGACAACCGTTCATCCGCTTGACTTTCCACTCGCCGGGTGTATTGCTCATGGCAACCAAGCGAGTGCAGCGTTGAGTGTGAAGTTGTTATTTGATGCGTTGTTCTTGATAAATCTGTGCAGAGTTGTTTGAACGGCGGATGGAACGGACTCCCCTGCCCTCTGTCTGTTCCTCTCTATCCCCTGCCCTCTGTCTGTTCCTCTCTATCCCCTGCCCTCTGTCTGTTCCTCTCTATCCCCTGCCCTCTGTCTGTTCCTCTCTATCCCCTGCCCTCTGTCTGTTCCTCTCTATCCCCTGCCCTCTGTCTGTTCCTCTCTATCCCCTGCCCTCTGTCTGTTCCTCTCTATCCCCTGCCCTCTGTCTGTTCCTCTCTATCCCCTGCCCTCTGTCTGTTCCTCTCTATCCCCTGCCCTCTGTCTGTTCCTCTCTATCCCCTGCCCTCTGTCTGTTCCTCTCTATCCCCTGCCCTCTGTCTTCCCTCTCTATCCCCTGCCCTCTGTCTGCCCCTCTCTATCCCCTCATCTGTCTTCCCCCTTCTCTCTGTCCCCTCCCCTCTGTCTGTCCCCTCCTCTATGTCCGCTCCCCTCTGTCTGTTCCTTCCTGTCTGTCCCCTCTGCCCTGTCTGTCCCACTTTATCCCCTCCCTCTGTCCCCTCCCCTCTGTCTGTCCCCTCCTCTATGTCCGCTCCCCTCTCTCTGTCCCTCTCTATCCCTCCCTCTGTCCCCTCCCCTCTGTCTGTCCCCTCCTCTATGTCCGCTCCCCTCTCTCTGTCCCTCTCTATCCCCTCCCTCTGTCCCCTCCCCTCTGTCTGTCCCCTGCTCTATGTCCGCTCCCCTCTCTCTGTCCCTCTCTATCCCCTCCCTCTGTCCCCTCCCCTCTGTCTGTCCACTCCTCTATGTCCACTCCCATCTGTCTGTCCCTCTTTATCCTCTCATCCCTACCTCCGTATCTGTCTTCCCCCTCCTATCTGTCCCCCCCCCTCTGTCTGTTCCCTCTCTATCCCCTCCCATCTTTCTGTTCCTCTCTATCCCCTGTCCTATGTCCCCTCCTCTCTGTCCCCTCCCATCTTTCTGTTCCTCTCTATCCCCTGTCCTATGTCCCCTCCTCTCTGTCCCCTCCCCTCTGTCTGTCCCTTTCTATCCCCTACCCTCTTTCTGTTCCTCTCTATCCCCTGTCCTATGTCCCCTCCTCTCTGTCCCCTCCCATCTTTCTGTTCCTCTCTATCCCCTGTCCTATGTCCCCTCCTCTCTGTCCCCTCCCATCTTTCCGTTCCTCTCTATCCCCTGTCCTATGTCCCCTCCTCTCTGTCCCCTCCCCTCTTTCTGTTCCTCTCTATCCCCTGTCCTATGTCCCCTCCTCTCTGTCCCCTCCCATCTTTCTGTTCCTCTCTATCCCCTGTCCTATGTCCCCTCCTCTCTGTCTGTCCCCTCCCCTCTTTCTGTTCCTCTCTATCCCCTGTCCTATGTCCCCTCATCTGTCCCCAACCCTCATTCTCACGGCAGCGGCCATCCTCTCCTTCCATAGGTGGCTTGTTAGGCTCTTATCCCATATGAATCTCAGCCCTCTACCCCCCTCCCCCCTCCTCCCCACCTCTCTCTCTCCCTCTCTCTCTCTCTCTCTCTCTCTCTCTCTCTCTCTCTCTCTCTCTCTCTCTCTCTCTCTCTCTATCTCTCCCTGTACTGGGACCTGGTTCCTCTCTCTCTCTCTCTCTCTCTCTATCTCTCCCTGTTCCCGGGACCTGGTTCCTCTCTCTCTCTCTCTCTCTCTCTCTCTCTCTCTCTCCCTGTACTGGGACCTGGTTCCTCTCTCTCTCTCTCTCTCTCTCCCTGTACGGGTTGCCTGGTTCCTCTCTCTCTCTCTCTCTCTCTCTCTCTCTCTCTCTCTCCCTGTACCGGGTTGCCTGGTTCCTCTCTCTCTCTCTCTCTCTCTCTCTCTCTCCCTGTACTGGGACCTGGTTCCTCTCTCTCTCTCTCTCTCTCTCCTGTACCGGGTTGCCTGGTTCCTCTCTCTCTCTCTCTCTCCCTGTACTGGGACCTGGTTCCTCTCTCTCTCTCTCTCTCCCTGTACTGGGACCTGGTTCCTCTCTCTCTCTCTCTCTCTCTCTCTCTCTCCCTGTACCGGGTTGCCTGGTTCCTCTCTCTCTCTCTATCTCTCCCTGTACTGGGACCTGGTTCCTCTCTCTCTCTCTCTCTCTCTCTATCTCTCCCTGTACTGGGACCTGGTTCCTCTCTCTCTCTCTCTCTCTCTCTCTCTCTCTCTCCCTGTACCGGGTTGCCTGGTTCCTCTCTCTCTCTCTCTCTCTCCCTGTACCGGGTTGCCTGGTTCCTCTCTCTCTCTATCTCTCTCTCTCTCTCTCTCTCTCTCTCTCCCTGTACACTGTAAAACCCGATAAGTTAATAGAACTCAAAACTTTCATAGAAACTGATTACATCAAAAATTTTAAGTTACATTTACTCATTTTATTAAGTTAAATAAACTCAATATTTTTATTTTTACAGTACTAATAAAAATCTAGTATTGACAACTCAAAAATGTTTGTTACATGTACTCATTTTATTAAGTTAAATAAACTCAATATTTCTATTGTTACAGTACTAATAAAAATCTAGTATTGACAACTCAAAACTGTTTGTTACATGTACTCATTTAATTAAGTTAAATAAACTCAATATTTCTATTTTTACAGTACTAATAGAAATCTAGTATGGACAACTCTAAAACGTATGTTACCTTTAACATAAAATAAATGTATCTGTAAGTTCATTTAAGTTCAATAACGCTTTGTACTTAATTAACCATGTTCACAAAACTAACATACAATAATCAGCAACATAAGAAGGATGGCACTGGAGCACTTATGACTGTAAATGCCTTTTTATTGAAGGTGCAAAGTAAAAAGACAAATTTTGATGTATACATCTTCAGTCCAGGACTCTGATGAAGATGTTGTATACATCTAAACTTTAGTCTTGGTTTGTACTTTGAATAAAAAGGCATTTACAGTAAGAGCTGCACCAGTGCTGTCCCTCTTACCGTTGCGTGCTTCTGTGATGCACCGGACCTGCCTATACTGGGCTGATGCGGTGGAACTCCCTTTCTTCGATACAATAAGCAGCTTTTACTCTAAAACACAAACTTCAAGTCAACATTAAAAACAGGTTAACACAGATGATTGAAACACAAGTTACTCTTTTATTAAGTAACAATCAAACATTTTCAAAGCAGGTGGCCCTTGCTTGGTGGGCCTTAAGATGAACAGTGCAATGGATTCAACAGTGCAAAAGATTAACATTATTTTGAACAATGCAGTAAACATCCTATATATATAGGACTTGGAAATAAACTGTCCACCGCAGGGACGTGCAGAGGATCTTAGAGGGGCAGGGGCCCAAATTCATAAAAGGGCATGCTGGCAATTTCTGTAAATAATCCGACACTGTTAAATATCATCACTGCTTGGTCACACACACGGACACACAGACACCACATTGACTGTTTTCTTCTTTAACAGCTTGTTTCGTCTGGTTCCAAACTGAAAAGAGATGAGATAAAAAAGTTAGACAGGCTGCAATCTTTTTTAAAACCACAGTATGAGAGGAGATTCAACGCTCATCAGGGACCAAATAGAAGCGCTTTACACAGTAGCGCGCAGTGTTGCCAGGTCTGCTGTAGGGTGACCACCAGTGGCGGCTGGCCCATAGGGGGCCGCCCCCCCTAAACCACACGCACAAACAAAATTAAAATATATATATATAAATTGTCAATATGTGTGTGTTTAAAATATGGAATGCACCCAGAAATATGTGTAAAATATGATTTTTAAATAATTTGCTTTTCCTAGTACACATATGCCTAGTACACTGCAGCTTTAAGGGCGCATTTGTATGATGAGGCGGGTCTCTGTAGCAGTTTAGCCAATTGCTGATTCAAGATATAAACCACACACAACACACACACAACACACACACACACACACACACACACAAACACACACACACACACACACACACACACACACACACACACACACACACACACACACACACACACACACACACACACAGTCCAAGGGGGGGGTCGCGATCGTGAAGTCCAACGGAGGGGGATCGTGAAGTCCAACGGAGGGGGGGGAGGAGTGTCGCGATCGGGAAGTCCAACGGAGGGGGGGGGGGGTCGCGATCGTGAAGTCCAACGGAGGGGGGGAGGGGGATCGTGAAGTCCAACGGAGGGGGGGGGGAGGGGTGTCGCGATCGGGAAGTCCAACGGAGGGGGGGGAGGGTGTCGCGATCGTAAGTCCAACGGAGGGGGGTGGTCGCGATCGTGAAGTCCAACGGGGGGGGGGATCGCGATCGTGAAGTCCAACGGAGGGGGATCGTGAAGTCCAACGGAGGGGGGGGGAGGGGTGTCGCGATCGGGAAGACCAACGGAGGGGGGGGGGGTCGCGATCGTGAAGTCCAACGGAGGGGGGGGGGGATCGTGAAGTCCAACGGAGGGGGGGGAGGGTGTCGCGATCGGGAAGTCCAACGGAGGGGGGGGGAGGGGTGTCGCGATCGTTAAGTCCAACGGGGGGGGGTCGCGATCGCGATCGTGAAGTCCAACGGGGGGGGGGATCGCGATCGTGAAGTCCAACGGAGGGGGATCGTGAAGTCCAACGGGGGGGGGTCGCGATCGTGAAGTCCAACGGAGGGGGGAGGGGGATCGTGAAGTCCAACGGAGGGGGGGAGGGTGTCGCGATCGGGAAGTCCAACGGGGGGGGGTCGCGATCGCGATCGTGAAGTCCAACGGAGGGGGATCGTGAAGTCCAACGGAGGGGGGGGGAGGGGTGTCGCGATCGGGAAGTCCAACGGGGGGGGTGCGATCGCGATCGTGAAGTCCAACGGGGGGGGGTCGCGATCGTGAAGTCCAACGGAGGGGGGGGGGGATCGTGAAGTCCAACGGAGGGGGGAGGGGGATCGTGAAGTCCAACGGAGGGGGGGGAGGGGTGTCGCGATCGTGAAGTCCAACGGGGGGGGGGGGATCGCGATCGTGAAGTCCAACGGGGGGGGGGGGTCCGATCGTGAAGTCCAACGGGGGGGGGGGAGGGGTGTCGCGATCGGGAAGTCCAACGGAGGGGGGGGGGGGTCGCGATCGTGAAGTCCAACGGAGGGGGATCGTGAAGTCCAACGGAGGGGGGGGGAGGGGTGTCGCGATCGGGAAGTCCAACGGAGGGGGGGGGGAGGGGTGTCGCGATCGTTAAGTCCAACGGGGGGGGGCGGATCGCGATCGTGAAGTCCAACGGGGGGGGGGATCGCGATCGTGAAGTCCAACGGGGGGGGGGGGGGGGTATAGCTGGTAAAATGGTATAGCCCCCCCCTGGTGAAAAATGCACCAGCCGCCACTGGTGACCAGTCCCGCATTTCGCGGGACAGTCCCGAAAATTGAATGTTTGTCCCGCATCCCGCGTGAACTGAACAATGTCCCGCATTTCAAAGATCATGGTAAAACACCAAAAAAGTAGGCCTAATAATAATAAAAATAAAAACATGCAATTTAGCGAAAGTTATTTAGTAGTACAGATAAAATGGATGATGCCAAGAAAAATAAACTCTGTATCAGACAGAGCGCTGCGGTGCCCCAGAGCGACGCAGTGAGCAGCACGTCATTACGCTTGTTAAATAAAGAGACGTTTTAGAAGTACGTAAGTAGTACGTTTTATTGAACTGTAGAACACAACATAAACATATTAAAGTAGCCTACAGTCCTAATTCAAAGTAGCAACGGTAACTAAATAAAGGTAAAGGCTGCCCAGTGTGCCCTAACCCTAACCTAAAGCACACATCTAATCGTGTCGTAGGATAACATTAAATGGCATATATAGCCTACACAACATATATAGCCTCCACAGCATATATAGCCTCCACAACATATATAGCCTACACAGCATATATAGCCTCCACAGCATATATAGCCTCCACAACATATATAGCCTACACAGCATATATAGCCTACACAGCATATATAGCCTACACAACATTTAATGTTATCCTACGACACGATTAGATGTGTGCTTTAGGTTAGGGTTAGGGCACACTGGGCAGCCTTTACCTTTATTTAGTTACCGTTGCTACTTTGAATTACGACTGTAGCGTCGCTTTGGCTGAATCTACAAATGCATAAACTAACACTAAAACAACAACAACTGAAACACTAAACGCATTTAATGAGTAAGGTAAACACAATGACAAAATAAGGTTCTAAATCAAAGAATAACTTACCGGTTTCGGTACGATATTCTGTTCCCCAGCAGCATGGGTTAGTGCGGTGGAAAAGCAATGGCGGATCTTCACTTTGGAAAGAGAAGATTACGTACGTGACGTCAGCACGTACGTGACGTCACGCGAGGCTGCTGTCAAATAATTTGAGTACAATGTACTGATATTCATTGATATTCATTAAGAAGTTAAGTATTGTTCACTTAAAGTTTGAAATGTGCTCAGATAACTCATACCGTTTGTGGTGAAATAATGTTTATGCATTTTTGAGGTCATACAACTCATATTATTTGACAGACTTTCACTGTTCGGTTTTACAGTGTGGCTGTGAGGTAGAGGTGTTGTTCCTGTCAAGTGAAGTGATGGGGTTTTATTTGGCTGCTCTAATTTAGGCTCAGCTCGATCCTGTGATGATGTGACACAGCACTTGCCCAGCAAGACACGTGCATGAACGACCGGGCACACACACACACCCACACACACCCATACACACACACGCACGCAGGCACGCACACACACACACACACACCACACACACACACACACACACACACACACACACACATATCCACACACACACAGGTGCACGTACTGACAACGTCTCAATTTGTGTCAGATGATCGCACAGGGCTATACAAATTCATGCGCGCACACACACACACACACACACACACACACACACACACACACACACACACCACACACACACACACACACACACACACACACACACATACACACTCCTGTCCCTGATGTCACATGACTTCCCAGCTGATTCAGTAGGTGTTGTATATACCAGTGGGCTTATGCGGTTGTTTCAAGCAGACACTTGTGTGTGTGTGTCTCCTCTCCATGGGGCCTGGACTGCAGTGTCCCCCCGTCTCCCTGAGCACTACTTCCTTGAACCCTCGGTAACACGACAGGGGAGGTAGCATAATCTGGCAGGAAGCCAATAGCGCCACAGAGGAAGGAGGGTCGGACAAGCGCTGTTGTTCTTTTTTAACTCTGCCTCGCCCCGCCGAACAACGAACACGCAACAACATACCAACCGCTTTGATCACAGCCAAAAACAACATCGCCTTCAGGGGGTCGTCTCATCGGTGTCTGGTTGTTGCCTGTCTCATTCTCCTTCTCCTTCTCCTTCTTCTTCTTCTTCTTCTTCTTCTTCTTCTTCTTCTTCTTCTTCTTCTTCTTCTTCTTCTTTCCTGGTGCATGCTGGGATTTTCGGAGGGTGAAAGAGAGAGAGGAGCGAGACGTTTTCTCGTTATATTTACCGTTTATTTTTTGTGTAATGGGTTTAATTTAATATAGTTTATAGGTGGTAGTTTGTTTTGCGTGACTTTTCGTGCTTTTGGGTGGTGTGTGGGGTGTTGTGTGGGCTTCTCCTGCCGGCGTCTCGCCGGCCGGCGTCTGACGGCGCCATGGTAAATGGAGACTTTGCCAAGCTCACGCGGAAGCATGGCATTAAGATCTCCGCCGGCTTCGCGTGCACTGTGGAGGAGATCGGGCTGGCCGTGGGGGAGAAGGTCGGACACGGAAGTATTAAGTCCTTGGCGCGGATGAACAGCGCGGTGGTGATCTTTCTGGATCAGGTGGAGAAGGTGAACTGCGTCATCGAGACGGGCATCACGGTGAGAGAGATGTTTGTACAGGTGCAGCCGCTGATGCTGCCCGCAACTAAAGTTATACTTTCAAATGTCCCCCCCTTCATAACTGATGAGTTCCTCAGTAGAGAACTGTCCAGGCATGGGAAACTTGTTTCCCCAATGAAAAAGATGCTGTCTGGATGTAAGTCTCAGTTGCTGAAACACGTAGTGTCTCACCGTAGACAGGTGTATATGATTCTGAACAATCGGAATGCGGAGCTTAACCTCCGTTTTTACGTTAAGGTGGATGATTATGACTACGTGATTTTTGCAACATCATCGGTTATGAAGTGTTTTGGTTGCGGGGAAGAGGGGCACACCGTGAGTGCCTGTCCGAAGCGCGGGGACCCGGCTCCGCCTGGTCCGGATGACGCGCCGCCGGCGGGGCCGTCTAACGCGCCGCCGGCTGGGCCGTCCAACGCGGCGCCGGCTGGGCCGTCTAATGAGCCAGCGGCGGGGTCGTCCGCCGCTGCGCCAGGCCCACCCGCGGCTGTTGCGCCGAAACCGCCCGTGGCTGCGCCGGGGCGGACTGCCGCGCCAGCGGCTGATGCGCCGGTTGCAATGGAGCAGCAGGTGGCTGCTGCTGAGGGAGGGGTGTCTCCCACGGTGGCGGCCGCTAACGCGGCCGCTGCGGTGGGGGGGGCCCCCCCTCCGGAGGCGGCCGCTGCTGCTGACGGCAGCGCTGCTCCTGAGCAGTCGGCGGTGGCGCGCGGTGTGACGTCTCGGACGCGGAGCGGGCGCGGACGAGGGCGAGGTATACAGCGCGTTTCTGGTGATGTGTCCGGCTTGGGGGACTGTGGTGTTGCACAGGGTGAGGGTGTAGGTGGTTACGTTCAGGAGGATGAGGTGGTGGTTTTGTGTGAAGCAGAAGAAAAGGGGGATGGGGGAAAAAAAGATAAAAAAACAAAAAAAAAGGGTGAAACCCCTGAGATAAGCAATGAACCACAAGGTGATTTGGCAAAAGAAAGCGTAGAGACAGGTGAAGTCAATAAAACACAGGAGGAAGATATGGAGAGTGAAACATATATGGGAAAAACAGGAGAGGAGCAGAAAACATGGGGGGAGCAGGTGGAGGTTGCTGAGATGGAGGAAGAGGAGGTGGCAACAGAAATGCTAAATAAAAAAAAGACTGCTACTAAACGCAGGAATAATAAAAGAAATGCATCAACCGTTGCAAAGAGCAGTAAAGTGGAGAGTGAGGGAAAGGAAGGAAGAGAGCAAGGACAGGCGGAGGAGAGCTGGGATGATTGTATGTCTGACAGCAGCGATGTGTCAGGTGTTTTGAGCAGTAGCCAACAAAAAAAAATGTACACGGCTGAGATGATAAAAAATTACCTGGTGCAGACAAAAAACCAACATAATGTGATAATAGAGGAATATTTCCCAGATTTGGCCATTTTTTGTGCCTCAGCAAGGTTCCATATGAACCGAAGGGAGCAGTCTGTCTTGGATGAGCTGGAAGTATATAGACTCAAAAGAATGGTGACTAAAATAAGGAAGCAAATGGGTAGCGGTGAGTTCAAAAAACTCAATGTGTGTGTTTAATTTATTTGTTTTTATTTTTGCTTTTAATATCTCACTCGCAATGGATACTTTTAGAGTGGGAAGTTTGAATGTAAACGGAGCCAGAGAGGAAAGAAAGAGGGCTCTAATATTTCAAACTGCAAAAATAAAACATGTCGATGTCCTCTTTTTACAAGAGACTCACAGTGATGTTTTTAATGAGACGGACTGGAAGAAGGAGTGGGAGGGGGAAGTCATTTTAAGCCACAACACCTCTCTCAGTGGGGGGGTGGGCTTCCTCCTCTCCAAGTCTTTTAAGCCTGTCTCACTGGAGGTCGAGCATTGTATCAATGGGAGGTTGCTTTTAATAAAAGCACGGTTTGACCTTTTTACAGTTGTTTTTATAAATGTGTATGCTCCAACAAACGGTACAGAGAGGAAGCTGTTTTTACTCAAAGTGAATGATGTTTTAAACAGTTGTGCCACGGAGGATTTTTTATTCTTGGGTGGAGATTTTAATTGTACAGAAAATGCATCTTTAGATCGCAACCATGCAGAGCCGCATCCAGCATCCCAGCATGCTCTGAGGCAGCTGGTCCACTCCCACGGCCTGGTGGATGTATGGAGAAGGATGCACGCAGACAACAGGCAGTACACCTGGTCCCACATCAGGGAGAATAGAATATCATCAGCTAGGTTGGATCGTTTTTATTGTTTTAAGCATCATTTTAACACTTTTAAATTGTGCAGTATATCACCTGCTGGTTTTACGGATCATTCTTTGCTTTTATGTGATGTTTTTATTAGAAATGTTTTACCCAGAAGTGCATATTGGCATTTTAACTCGGTTTTAACATTTGATAAACATTTTAAAGAGGCCCTATTTTATTTCTGGAGTGTTTTTAGGCAGAGGAAGGGAGAGTTTAGCAGTCTTAGGCAGTGGTGGGACCACGGTAAGACCGAGATAAGATTACTCTGCCAACAGCACACCCTCAATGTCACACAAGACATCATTAGATCTATGAAAGACCTGGAGAGTGATATAGTGGAACTTGAAACAATAAGTGAGACCACAGGAGATCGAGGATATATTGAAATCCTCAAAGAGAAAAAGATGGCTTTAGCCAACCTGCTGGATGTAAAAGTTCAGGGTGCACTAGTGAGGTCCCGGTTTTTAAACACAAATGAGATGGATGCTCCCACTAGCTTCTTCTTCGGCCTGGAAAAAAAGAATGGGCAGAGGCGAGTGATCCACTCGCTGCTGTCAGGCACGGGGCAGGAAATAACAGAGCCAAGCCAGATCCGGAGGCGAGCTGTGAGTTTTTATTCCACCCTCTATACAAGTGAGTATGAGGAGGGGGAAACTCTGTCCGAGGGGTTCTGCAATGGGCTACCTCAGGTCTCCGAGGAGGCCAACTCACAGCTCGAGGGGCCGTTAACGATCCAGGAGTTACAGACTGCCCTGCAAGGCATGCAGGGACGGCGGGCTCCTGGTATCGATGGCCTCTCCGTGGAGTTTTACAAAGCCTACTGGGACGTCTTGTCACATGATCTTTTAGACGTTTTTAATGAGAGTCTGGCCTCTGGCTCTATGCCAGTGTCCTGCAGGAGAGCGGTGATCACACTGCTCCCAAAAAAAGGAAACCTGCAGGACATCAAGAACTGGCGTCCTGTGTCTCTGCTGTGTGTGGATTACAAAATTCTGTCCAAGGCTTTGGCCACCAGGCTGGGGAAGGCTGTGGAGCAGGTCATCCACCGGGACCAGACCTACTGTGTGCCCGGCAGGTCCATGGTGGACAATGTCCACCTAATTCGAGATGTTTTGGAGGTCTCCAGCTCATTGGACATTAATACTGGTCTGATTTCTCTAGATCAGGAAAAGGCTTTTGACCGCGTTGAGCACAGCTTCCTCTGGAAAGTAATGGAGAAGTTTGGGTTCAGCGCTGGTTTCATAGCCAAGATCAAGGTGTTGTACAATAAGATTGAGAGTGTGCTGAAGTTCAACGGTGGGTTGTGTGCTCCTTTTAGAGTGTGTAGAGGGGTCCGGCAGGGGTGTGCTCTGTCTGGCATGCTCTATGCACTCTCCCTAGAACCCCTCCTCAGCAAAATACGCTCGAAACTGCAAGGGCTGTTTTTACCTGGTCTTAATGGAAACATGGTTTTATCAGTGTATGCAGATGATGTTGTTGTTTTCGTTAGGGACCAGAAGGATACAGACATTTTAGTTGACATTGTGAGGGATTTTAGTTCAGCATCGGCAGCGAGGGTGAATTGGAAGAAAAGTGAGGCCCTCGCTGTCGGTGAGTGGAGTGGCGGTCTCCCAGTTCTTCCCCAGAACATGGTCTGGAAAAAAGATGGTTTTAAGTACCTGGGTGTGTTCTTGGGGAAGGAAATTGTAGTCCTGAAGAACTGGGAGGACGTCATAGAAAAGATAGAGGGAAAGCTTTCCAAGTGGAAATGGCTGCTCCCTCAGATGTCTTTTAAAGGTAGAGTGTTGGTTTTAAATAACCTTGTGGCATCCCAACTGTGGCACCGTCTTACCTGTGTGGACCCCCCCTCAGGGTTACTAGCCCAAATACAAAAAAAATTGGTGGATTTTTTTTGGGAGGGTCTACACTGGGTGCCACAGGGGGTGCTGTTTTTATCTAGAGAGGAGGGGGGGCAGGGCCTTATCCACCTGGCCAGCCGAATGGCCACTTTTAGGATGCAATTTTTACAGAGATATCTGACCGGCCCGGCTGATTTGGTGTGGAGAGAGGTGAGCAGCTGCATTCTCAGACGCGTGAGTAACCTGGGGCTGGATGCTGCTCTGTTTTTAACAGATTTAAACATCTTAAAGTTAAGTGGGCTACCTCCTTTTTATCAGGGCGTTTTTAAGTCGTGGGCCCTTTTTAACCATAAAAGGTGTCCAAAGACTGACTCTCTGTACTGGTTGTTGAGAGAGCCTCTGATCCACAAAGCCAGGTTGGACGTCAGCAGCAGCGAAACGCCCGGCCTGACGGTGGCGCTGTGCCGATCCAAAACCCTGTGCCTTCAGCAGCTGGTGGATGCAGTGGGGCCGGAGCTGAGCGATGCCCAGGCCCTGGGCTCTCTGCTGGGTCTGCACTCGGTCCGGGTGGCCCAGAGGATTCTTCAGCTCTGGAGCCAGATCCTCTGCCCTGAGGAAAAAAGACTGCTAAGGAGCTACGGACAGGGAGGAGCCAGGCCGGACCCAGCAGACCCTTTCCCGGAGATCTACCTGAGCCCAGGGCTCGGAGAACTGACCGGCCCCCTGCTCCAGGTCGCAAACTCTGTAAAGATGACAATACACAGAGCTGACAAGAGAACACTCTACATGAACATTGTAAAGACGACCAATAAGAATGTGCTGAAGGACAGGGCCTCCACTGTGTGGCACACTAGACTGGGCGCAGGAAGTGGACCAGGCCCACAGTGGAGGATTTTATACAAACCTCCCATAAAAAAACGTACTGCCGACCTTCAGTGGAGAATTTTGCACGGTGCCATTGCCTGCAATTCCTTTATCTCCAATATTAATCCTGCTGTTTTTAACAAGTGTCCATTTTGTGGTTTTAGAGAGACTGTGTTCCATGTCTTTACAGAGTGCAAGAGACTCACAGGTTTCTTCTCTCTTTTAACATGGGTCTTTAGTCTTTTTGATATAGTTTTTACCGAGAGTGTTTTTATCATGGGAGCTCCATGTAAAAAAACAAATAAAGAAAAGTGGCAGCTCCTGAACTACCTCTCTGGTGAAGCAAAAATGGCCATTTATTTAAGTAGGAAAAACAGAGTAGAAAATAGGAAAGGGGAAGAGGCAAAAGCGATCTGGCTGTGCAACATCAGAGCCAGACTCTGGTTGGAGCATCGTTTTTATAAACACGTTGGGGATCTGGATGCTTTTAAACAGCGATGGTGTCACGGAGACATTGTGTGTTCTGTTGTGGATGAGGATTTGCACTTTGCACAAGTTTTTAAAACCTAGGTTTTAATGTACTATTTTGAGTGATTTGGTTTTTTTCTTTGTTCTGTTTTTTTTTGTTTTTTATTTTTGTTTTGTGTTTTTGCACAATGAAGCACTTTATTTGATCACAATTTGATCTAGTGTAAATAAAGTGTTTTTGCAAAAGTCAAAAAGTCTTCTTCTTCTTCTTCTTCTTCTTCTTCTTCTTCTTCTTCTTCTTCTTCTTCTTCTTCTTCTTCTTCTTCCTCTGTGTGTTTCTGCTCTCAGGGAGAACATTCTGTCTTCTTAAGTTATGGCTCTATAAAACGGCGGGTGGTGGTGGTGGTGGGGGGGTAACGGGTGGTGGGGGGGGTTGGAGGGTGGTGGTGGTGGGGGGGGGTAACGGGTGGTGGGGGGGGTTGGAGGGTGGTGGTGGTGGGGGGGGGTAACGGGTGGTGGGGGGGGTTGGAGGGTGGTGGTGGTGGGGGGGGGGTAACGGGTGGTGGGGGGGGTTGGAGGGTGGTGGTGGTGGTGGTTGGGGGGTTACGGGTGGTGGGAGGGGTTGGAGGGAGGTAGGGGGGGGTGGGGTTAAGGTGGTTCTGTTTGAACAACAAACAGAACCACAGTAGCGTAAACTGAGCCCTGGGTCTGTCTGTCTGTCTGTCTGTCTGTCTGTATGTCTGTCTGTCTGTCTGTCTGTGTGGTGAATAAGTGGGTGGCTTTTGATTCATGTTGTGAATGAGACAAGCCACCCTGACGCATTTCGCCGCCAGGGGAAACTTCTCTCATCTCCAGAGGAGCGTGTGTGTGTGTATGTGTGTGTGTGTGTGTGTGTGTGGTGTGTGTGTGTGTGTGTGTGTTTGCGAGTGCATTTCCTTGAGTTGCTTATATATATATGTATATACAGTATGTGTATATGTTATATTTATGTACATGTACATACAAATATATGTATATATATGTTGAATAAATATTTATATATATATATTGATATATATATATCTATATGTATGTAGGTATATTTATATATGTAAATATTAATATATGTGTATATAAATATAAAATATATATATATTATATTATACATATATACATATATATGATGTATATATGTGTATATATATGTATATATATATATACACATATATACATACATACATACATATATACATATATACATATATCTTTATACAGTATCTATGTGTTTATGTGAGGATTATGTGAGGATTTGGTGATGATGGTCTGGTTTGTGGAGTCACACACACACACACACACACACACACACACACACACACACACACACACACACACACACACACACACACACACACACACACACACACACACACACACACACACACCATATTTCACATCTGAGACTCATGTCCTCTCCTTGATCCCCTGGCTGCTGTGATGCTCTCCACCATCAGTGTGTGTTAAGGCACTGGGGGGGGGGGAGGTTACATGCTGCAGGGTCAGGGTTTAAACACTCACTCAGCTCCTATTTTTTTTTGCATGAAATTTGTATATTTGCATATGCTTGTTTGTTTATGCATGGGTTTCCCCCGGCAACTGTGAGGGTCACACCTCTCCGAAGGCCTGCAGGTTAGGCTAATTGGAGAGCCTTAATTGCCCATAGGGATGTGTGTGTGTGTGTGGTGTGTGTGTGTGTGTGTGTGTGTGTGTGTGTGTGTGTGTGTGTGTATGCGTGCGCACACGTGCGTCTTTGTGTGTGTGTGACTGTGCGTGGCTGTCTGCTGTGTGTCTTTGTATGTGTGTGTGTGTGTGTGCGTGTCTCTATGTCTGTGTGTGTGTGTGCGCGCATGCGCGCGTGTGTGTGTCTGTGCGTGTGTGTGTGTGTGTGTGTGTGCGTGTGAGCACACGTGTGCATGTGTCCTTGCCCCTGTGGCAAGAGGGTCTAAATGGATAAAATACAGGCTGTTCTGTTAATCTGTTTGATTGCATCTCGCTTCCGAAAGCAGTGGGTGGTTAAAGCAATCATTCACCGGCGTGCTGCACACTCCACAGCCCCCTTTCACCGGGGATGGAGGAGGAGGAGGAGGAGGAGGAGGAGGAGGATGGAGCGTCTCACCCCCCCTGAACCGAGCCAATTTCGCTTGTCTCCTCTTTTTGCCTCAGACCTTGAGCTTGAGCCGCAGCCGCATTAAGTTGCTATTCAGTAGAGCCCCCGCTTCTTCAGTTAACCCGTTCCTCGCTTTGACTTTACCTTTGCTCTTATACTAACACCCTCCCCCCCCCCCCCTTCCCCTCTCCCTCTCTCTCTCTCCCTCCCCCCCCCTTTCTCTCTCTCTCTCTCTCTCTCTCTCTCTCTCTCTCTCTCTCTCTCTCTCTCTCTCTCTCTCTCCCTCTCTCTCTGGTCTTAACCCCTAACCCCTCTCTCCTCTCCTCTCTCCCTCGCTTACTCCCTCTCAGCCGACGCTTCGGCCAGCCAGCCGGGCGCTGCAAATGCTAGGAAGCGCTTCACTCTGCAGGGGTTGGCCAATAGGAGGTCCCTTCCCGCAGGTAAAGACGGACCGGCCTGTGTTTTGGCGTTCTCCTCTGCTTGTTTTTCCGGCCTTGTCTCTCTCTGTCCACCACTATTCTCCTCCATCTTCTTCTTCTTCTTCTTCTTCTTCTTCTTCTTCTTCTTCTTCTTCTTCTTCTTCTCTTCTTCTTCTTCTTCTTCGTCTCCTCGATCATTTCCTTATCGTCGTCATTGTCTTGCCTCATCACTCTCACGCCCCCTCCTCTTCATCAGTGTGTGCATCATCGTCGTCGTCATCATCATCGTCACCACCAGACCCTGCGCCTGTCACCTGTATGTTTATCTTCATGTAATCGTGAACCCCCCCTTACACCCTGTGTTCAACCTTATATCACTGGAGCTGCTATATGGGGCGGCAGGATAGCTGTAGTCTGTTGGGACTTGGGGCTTGGGGGAACCGGAAGGTCGCCGGTTGAAGTCCCCAAAACACCTGGGGGGGGGGGGGGGGGCACTGCCAAGGTGCCCTAGAGCAAGGCAGACCAGACCCCTAACACTGCTCCCCGAGGCAACTGTATATACACAATAGCTGCC
>CM051004.1:17527209-17559705 GCA_027704905.1 Muraenolepis orangiensis
GTAAAGGCTGCCCAGTGTGCCCTAACCCTAACCTAAAGCACACATCTAATCGTGTCGTAGGATAACATTAAATGTTGTGTAGGCTATATATGCTGTGGAGGCTATATATGCTGTGTAGGCTATATATGTTGTGTAGGCTATATGTTGTGGAGGCTATATATGCTGTGGAGGCTATATATGCTGTGTAGGCTATATATGTTGTGGAGGCTATATATGTTGTGTAGGCTATATATGCCATTTAATGTTATCCTACGACACGATTAGATGTGTGCTTTAGGTTAGGGTTAGGGCACACTGGGCAGCCTTTACCTTTATTTAGTTACCGTTGCTACTTTGAATTAGGACTGTAGGCTACTTTAATATGTTTATGTTGTGTTCTACAGTTCAATAAAACGTACTACTTACGTACTTCTAAAACGTCTCTTTATTTAACAAGCGTAATGACGTGCTGCTCACTGCGTCGCTCTGGGGCACCGCAGCGCTCTGTCTGATACAGAGTTTCTTTTTCTTGGCATCATCCATTTTATCTGTACTACTAAATAACTTTCGCTAAATTGCATGTTTTTATTTTTATTATTATTAGGCCTACTTTTTTGGTGTTTTACCATGATCTTTGAAATGCGGGACATTGTTCAGTTCACGCGGGATGCGGGACAAACATTCAATTTTCGGGACTGTCCCGCGAAATGCGGGACTGGTCACCAGTGGCGGCTGGTGCATTTTTCACCAGGGGGGGGCTATACCATTTTACCAGCTATACCCCCCCCCCCCCCCGTTGGACTTCACGATCGCGATCCCCCCCCCCGTTGGACTTCACGATCGCGACCCCCCCCCCCCCGTTGGACTTCACGATCGCGACACCCCTCCCCCCCCCCGTTGGACTTCACGATCGCGACACCCCCCCCCCCCCTCCGTTGGACTTCCCGATCGCGACACCCCTCCCCCCCCCCCCCGTTGGACTTCACGATCGGATCCCCCCCCCCCGTTGGACTTCACGATCGCGATCGCGACCCCCCCCCGTTGGACTTAACGATCGCGACACCCCTCCCCCCCCCTCCGTTGGACTTCACGATCCCCCTCCCCCGTTGGACTTCACGATCGCGACCCCCCCCCCCTCCGTTGGACTTCCCGATCGCGACACCCCTCCCCCCCCCTCCGTTGGACTTCACGATCCCCCTCCGTTGGACTTCGCGATCGCGACCCCCCCCGTTGGACTTAACGATCGCGACACCCCTCCCCCCCCCTCCGTTGGACTTCACGATCCCCCTCCCCCCTCCGTTGGACTTCACGATCCCCCTCCCCCCCTCCGTTGGACTTCACGATCGCGACCCCCCCCCGTTGGACTTCACGATCGCGATCGCGACCCCCCCGTTGGACTTCCCGATCGCGACACCCCTCCCCCCCCCTCCGTTGGACTTCACGATCCCCCTCCGTTGGACTTCACGATCCCCCCCCCCTCCGTTGGACTTCACGATCCCCCCCCCCCTCCGTTGGACTTCACGATCGCGACCCCCCCCCGTTGGACTTCACGATCGCGACACCCCCCCCGTTGGACTTCCCGATCGCGACACCCCTCCCCCCCCCTCCGTTGGACTTCACGATCCCCCTCCCCCCCTCCGTTGGACTTCACGATCGCGACCCCCCCCCCCGTTGGACTTCACGATCGCGACACCCCTCCCCCCCCTCCGTTGGACTTCACGATCCACCTCCCCCCCTCCGTTGGACTTCACGATCGCGACCCCCCCCCCCTCCGTTGGACTTCCCGATCGCGACACCCCTCCCCCCCCCTCCGTTGGACTTCACGATCGCGATCCCCCCCCCCCCGTTGGACTTCACGATCGCGACACCCTCCCCCCCCTCCGTTGGACTTCACGATCGCGACACCCTCCCCCCCCCCTCCGTTGGACTTCCCGATCGCGACACCCCTCCCCCCCCCCTCCGTTGGACTTCACGATCCCCCTCCCCCCTCCGTTGGACTTCACGATCGCGACCCCCCCCCCTCCGTTGGACTTCCCGATCGCGACACTCCTCCCCCCCCTCCGTTGGACTTCACGATCCCCCTCCGTTGGACTTCACGATCGCGACCCCCCCTTGGACGTGTGTGTGTGTGTGTGTGTGTGTGTGTGTGTGTGTGTGTGTGTGTTGTGTGTGTGTGTGTGTGTGTGTGTGTGTGTGTGTGTGTGTGTGTGTGTGTGTGTGTGTGTGTGTGGTTTATATCTTGAATCAGCAATTGGCTAAACTGCTACAGAGACCCGCCTCATCATACAAATGCGCCCTTAAAGCTGCAGTGTACTAGGCATATGTGTACTAGGAAAAGCAAATTATTTTAAAATCATATTTTACACATATTTCTGGGTGCATTCCATATTTTAAACACACACATATTGACAATTTATATATATATATTTTAATTTTGTTTGTGCGTGTGGTTTAGGGGGGGCGGCCCCCTATGGGCCAGCCGCCACTGGTGGTCACCCTACAGCAGACCTGGCAACACTGCGCGCTACTGTGTAAAGCGCTTCTATTTGGTCCCTGATGAGCGTTGAATCTCCTCTCATACTGTGGTTTTAAAAAAGATTGCAGCCTGTCTAACTTTTTTATCTCATCTCTTTTCAGTTTGGAACCAGACGAAACAAGCTGTTAAAGAAGAAAACAGTCAATGTGGTGTCGTGTCGTGTGTGTGACCAAGCAGTGATGATATTTAACAGTGTCGGATTATTTACAGAAATTGCCAGCATGCCCTTTTATGAATTTGGGCCCCTGCCCCTCTAAGATCCTCTGCACGTCCCTGCGGTGGACAGTTTATTTCCAAGTCCTATATATATAGGATGTTTACTGCATTGTTCAAAATAATGTTAATCTTTTGCACTGTTGAATCCATTGCACTGTTCATCTTAAGGCCCACCAAGCAAGGGCCACCTGCTTTGAAAATGTTTGATTGTTACTTAATAAAAGAGTAACTTGTGTTTCAATCATCTGTGTTAACCTGTTTTTAATGTTGACTTGAAGTTTGTGTTTTAGAGTAAAAGCTGCTTATTGTATCGAAGAAAGGGAGTTCCACCGCATCAGCCCAGTATAGGCAGGTCCGGTGCATCACAGAAGCACGCAACGGTAAGAGGGACAGCACTGGTGCAGCTCTTACTGTAAATGCCTCTTTATTCAAAGTACAAACCAAGACTAAAGTTTAGATGTATACAACATCTTCATCAGAGTCCTGGACTGAAGATGTATACATCAAAATTTGTCTTTTTACTTTGCACCTTCAATAAAAAGGCATTTACAGTCATAAGTGCTCCAGTGCCATCCTTCTTATGTTGCTGATTATTGTATGTTAGTTTTGTGAACATGGTTAATTAAGTACAAAGCGTTATTGAACTTAAATGAACTTACAGATACATTTATTTTATGTTAAAGGTAACATACGTTTTAGAGTTGTCCATACTAGATTTCTATTAGTACTGTAAAAATAGAAATATTGAGTTTATTTAACTTAATTAAATGAGTACATGTAACAAACGGTTTAGAGTTGTCAATACTAGATTTTTATTAGTACTGTAACAATAGAAATATTGAGTTTATTTAACTTAATAAAATGAGTACATGTAACAAACATTTTTGAGTTGTCAATACTAGATTTTTATTAGTACTGTAACAATAGAAATATTGAGTTTATTTAACTTAATAAAATGAGTACATGTAACAAACATCTTTGAGTTGTCAATACTAGATTTTTATTAGTACTGTAAAAATAAAAATATTGAGTTTATTTAACTTAATAAAATGAGTAAATGTAACTTACAATTTTTGATGTAATCAGTTTCTATGAAAGTTTTGAGTTCTATTAACTTATCGGGTTTTACAGTGTGTGTGTGTGTGTGTGTGTGTGTGTGTGTGTGTGTACGCTCTGTATGTCCGTGCAGGCTGGAACCAGAAGCGTCTGCCGTCCATGGACAATGAGGACTTCGAGACAATCCCCTCCAGCGCAGAGGAGCTGTCCAATTCCTCTGAAGAGGAAGGCAGCAACAAACATGTAAGGGGGGGGGGGTGGTGTTTGCTTTGTTCCGGTCTCTCTCTCTCTCTCTCTCTCTCTCTCTCTCTCTCTCTCTCTCCTCTCTCTCTCTCTCTCTCTCTCTCTCTCTCTCTCTCTCTCTCTCTCTCTTTCTCTCTGTGTGTGTGTAACAGCATCGCCGAGAGAGAGAGGGGCGGGGGGGCACCGGGTTGGACGGGGATGAATTCCAGTCCATCTGTTTCCCCCTCTCCCCAACCCCCCCCCTCCTCTCCCCCTCCTCCTCCCCTCCCCCGCTCTGTGGTGTTCTCTCGAGAGCCCTCCACGGGTCCTTGACATCCATGGTCTTTTTTTTGTCCCTTTTTTAACTCTCATCCCTCTTCCCGCATCCCACCACCGCCACCACCACCGCGTGTTTATTTTGCTCCCTCGCCCCCTCACCCTCACCCTCCTCCCCCACCCTCACCCTCCTCCCCCTCCCCCACCCTCCCCCCGCACCCTCCCACCCTCCCCCGCTCGGAGAGGAAACCCCTTTACTGCTTAATTACTTCCTGTTGCCACGTCTCATTAGAGCCGCACGCCGGCGACTTGACATTTAACCAAACAAACGATCACAGATGAGAGACGGGGAGAGACGATTAGACGGAGAGATGGGGAGATGGGGAGAGAGAGAGGGAGAGATAGAGAGAGAGAGTAAGCGATGGAGAGAAAGAGAGTTGGAGGGTGACAGAGACTGAGAGAGAGTGAGAGAGAGACAGAGAGAGAGAGTGAGAGAGAGAGAGAGAGAGAGACAGAGTGAGAGACAGAGTGAGAGTGAGAGTGAGACAGAGAGAGAGAGAGAGAGAGAGAGAGAGAGAGAGAGAGAGAGAGAGAGAGAGAGAGAGAGAGAGAGAGAGAGAGAGAGAGAGAGAGAGAGAGAGAGAGTAAGCGATGGAGAGAAAGAGAGTTGGAGGGTGACAGAGACTGAGAGAGAGAGAGAGACAGTGAGAGAGAGAGACAGAGTGAGAGTGAGACAGAGAGAGAGAGAGAGAGAGAGAGAGAGAGAGAGAGAGAGAGAGAGAGACATTGAAGGTGGGAGGGACGGGAGCAGGACGGAGGATTAAAGCAGTGCGGGGGTTCTTGACGGTGTCAGTGGACGCTCCGTCCTAATCCTCACATGGGAGGGAGCTCAGAATCATAGCACCAAAAATGTGTCGAGTTGTTCATTTACAGAACGTTCCGGACACACACACACGCACACTAACACACACACACACTAACACACATGCACAAGTGCACAAAACATACACACACACACACACACACACGCCTCCACTTTGACCCTATCCACAGCAGTGCATGCAGAGCTGGGATAAGCTGGCTCATGTACAGTATGGTCTAAAACCAAACCCCACACACACACAGTAAACAAGATTGTTAATGGGCCTCTCTCTCTCTCTCTCTGTGTCTCTCTCTGTGTCTCTCTCTCTCTCTCTCTCTCTCTCTCTCTCTCTCTCTCTCTCTCTCTCTCTCTCTCTCTCTCTCTCTCTCTCTCTCTCTCTTCTCTCTCTCTCTCTCTGTCTCTCTATCTATATATGTTTGTCACTCACTCTCTCTCTCTCTCTCTCTCTCTCTCTCTCTCTCTCTCTCTCTCTCTCTCTCTCTCTCTCTCTCTCTTTCTCTCCCTGGCAGAGCGACAGTGTCCGCTTCCGGGTGCAGTTGACCTACGAGTCGTGCGCGGCCAAGGACCTCTCCCTGGAGTCAGGTGACCTGGTGCAGTTCCTGGAGGAGGCGGAGAACGGAAACTGGTGAGTCCTCCTTATTGGATTGCTCTCCCGCCAATCAGCTTGCCCCCCCCCCCCCCCCCTAACCAACCCCCCGCCCCCACACACACCTACCCACCGACCCCACATGCCCTCCACCCCCCCCCCGCCCCCCCCCTTTGGCCTGGTCAGCTGGCATCAGCACACCTCATCCCCTCCTCCCCCCCTACTCCACCTCCACCCCCATCTAGTCTGGGGAATTTTGTTAAAAAATTGGACCACACTCAGCACAGGCTCAGTTTAATCACACTGTGTTCCAAAGAGGGAGAAAAAATAATAAAAGGAGAGAGAGAAAGAAAGAGAGAGAGAGAGAGAGAGAGAGAGAGCGATGGAGAGAAAGTAAGCGATGGAGAGAGAGAGAGAGAGAGAGAGAGAGAGAGAGAGAGAGAGAGAGAGAGAGAGAGGAGAGAGAGAGAGAGAGAGAGAGAGAGAGAGAGAGAGAGAGAGAGAGAGAGAGAGAGAGAGAGAGAGAGAGAGAGAGAGAGAGCGAGGAGAGAGAGAGAGAGAGAGAGAGAGAGAGAGAGAGAGAGAGAGAGAGAGAGAGAGAGAGAGAGAGAGAGAAGAGAGAGAGAGGGGGGTGAGAGAGAGAGAGAGAGAGAGAGAGAGGAGAGAGAGAGAGAGAGAGTAAGTGATGGAGAGAAAGTAAGCGATGGAGAGAGAGAGAGAGAGAGAGAGAGAGAGAGAGAGAGAGAGAGAGAGAGAGAGAGAGAGAGAGAGAGAGTCATGAGTCAATGAGTATGGAAATAGCAGTTACTTATTATTGGGTTTTTTTTTTATTAAGTTTTTATTTTTTATTATTTTATTAAGAACATAACACATCTCATCCATATTTTGAGCACATTTCAAAAACACTAAACTAAACGGCTGTTATGGCCACGGGGCTTATTTTGCATTTGGACGTTTAATTTGAAACAGGCGTGTCCTCAATACACTCTATAAGTACAGTTTAGGGTCCTCCTTATTGCTCTATTTAGTGTGTGTGTGTGTGTGTGTGTGTGTGTGTGTGTCCCTCATGCCAGGGCCACATGCCTTGTGGCTGGCTGTGGCCAAGTGTCGCCCTAACTCGGGATTTATTCCAGTTCCATTTTTTCTGGTGTGTTTTGTGTTGGAGATTCGGGGTCATTAGTTTGTAGAACAATATAAATAGATGCACACACACACACACACACACACACACACACACACACACACACACACACACACACACACACACCTTATTTTGAGTATAAGGATATAAAAGGAATTAAAAATATTTTTACAGAAATCTGGCAAGGACATGGGAGTGTGCTCTGTTCGCTCCGTTTCGGTTGTTATTCAAGCAGGCGGCAGGAACCGGAAGGTCGCCGGTTCAAGTCCCCGAAACACCTGGGGGGGGGCACTGCCCCTGAGCAAGGCACCAGACCCATTACACTGCTTCCTGGGCAGAGAAACACATTTCACTGTGTTTCTCATGTATGTGACCAATAAAAGAGGATTCAATCCCCGGATTTAGATTAGGATTTAGGATTTTAATTGCGTGTGTGTGTATTATTAATTAATTTGAAAGTGAACTCACGTTTGAAAGTTCAAGTAGAAGTGACTTAAATATGACGTGACACTGCATTATTTATAAACGCCAAACGTACGATTCACACTCTCACGTATTACAGTGCGCATTATTTTAATTATTTTCCATCAATTCCATTTTCATATTGCATAAGGTCATGTCTGCCCAGACCCCGTTTTAAAGCTCACCGACACAGATCCGCTTCACGACAGACGAAACCTCTTGCATAGATACGATGACACACACTGTCACCCTGTGACAATACCAATTGGCTGTAATATAATCTGGCTAGAGTATTGGTGGTTTTGTTGTGCTGCCGTCGGTGGTTTAACGGAGATTAAAGCTTCACGTGTGCTTGAGCCCCCTTGAGCTCATCCACTACCAGGGGTTTTCCATCCCCAGGTGTTTCCTTGCGCACAGTCTTTTGCTCTCGAATGACATGATAATACCTGACATACCTGACATAGAGTTTGTGCTCAAGCTGACAAAGACCGGCTCAGGTACAACATAATGTCTCCGGAGGTCCTCAGGAGACCCAGAGGACCCAGACCACGCTGTTCCAAGTGGTGTTACAAGCACGATGGAGTCATCTGAAATGGGTCTGTACACATAGGCCAGGCCAGGGGGGGGGGGGGGGGGGCACACACACCGGGAGTCGACCTCTCCACTTAGTTCTTTAATAGGGGAAAGGCCATTGATTGTATACTGTATTTGTCTCTATATTTGAGTATTAATATGTATTACAGTACTTTTAGAGTATTTTCTCTCCAGTATTTTTTTTCGTCCTAGGTTTTCCACAGCTTCTGAAGCTTGGTTTAGATCAGATTGGTGTGTGTGTGTGTGTGTGTGTGTGTGTGTGTGGGGGGGGGGGGGGGAGGAAGAAGAGTTATACTGTAGATGGAATTCAACCCAGTGTCTGTTTATTATTGTTTTTTGATTGGCTCGTCCATTAAGATATCGGCTTTGAATCACTACGCCTCCCCATATAGAATTATTAATTTCACGGAATGTTACACAGCTCCGGGGAAAAAAAAACAAAAGAGTAGATGATGTGTGAAACAAACAGAGCCAGCCGGTACCCACTGCCGTTTAGGAACATGAATCACTACTCTGGAGAGTTGGAAAAAGTGAAGTGCACACGTTGATGTTCTCCACTGAGCTCCAGTGTATCACTACGCCTCCATCCAGTACCACACACACACACACACACGCACACACACACACACACACACACACACACACACACACACACACACCACACGCACACGCACACGCACGCCACACACACGCCACACCCACCCCCTAAACCCCAAACCAGATTCTTTGGCCACCGTCCTCTCTCTCTCTCTCTCTCTCTCTCTCTCTCTCTCTCTCTCTCTCTCTCTCTCTCTCTCTCTCTCTCTCTCTCTCTCTCTCTCTCTCTCTCTCTCTCTCTCTCTCTCTCACGACGACGTAAACATGTCAGAGACTAATTAGCTCGGGTCAGAGGAGGACGAGGAGGAAATGGGCGCGGTTGGCATCTAAGACAAGAGATTGTAAGATATAGAAATGACGAAATGATAGAAATAAAAAACCACCCTAATGTGTCATGCTCAACGCGTTGAGAGCCGAACGCTCTGTTAGAAACGTAATGCGGTTGCAATTTTCATTGTTTTTCAAACGGTTATAGTCCTGCGTTGAGCTCTGCTAACCGTCGGACCCTAATATATGCTGGTTAGTATGTGTTTTCCTAAGAGACGCATGTTTCTCCGTGCGTGGTGGATTTATTATATATATCGATTTTTATTTTATTTTTTTTTGTCAAATTTTCAGCTCACACTATTTTTTTTTAAAGATGAATGCATATATAATCCAACAATGTAATCCAGGGGGAAAGATTCACAGCCGCTTCCTGTGTCGCGGGTCGAGTTTGAACCCAAATGCAGCACACGGGAAAACCAGAAAACAGTGGGTCATTTCCTTTTTTGATACCACAGCTGAGCGGGTACGAGGCGAAGCAGCGGTACCATGTCTTAACGGACGAAACCAGGAGGAAGCAGGCAAGACAGGCAGGTCCATCCAAGGCAGGCAGGGATGCAGAGGCTAGCAGGGTGGGCAACGGGAGATCTGTCCGGGAGTAAACACTGGAGAGTCTAGAGGGGCGGCGGTATAGCTCAGGAGGTAGAGCGGTCGCCTCACGACCGGAAGTGTTGCCGGTTCGATCCCCCGGCTCCTCCTAGCAAAAAAAAATGTCGAGGCGGTCCTTGAGCAAGACACTCCTAACCCTTAACCGCTCCTGACGTGCTGGCTGTCTTCTTGCATGGCTGACTCCGCCGTCGGTGGTTGAATGGGTGAATGTGAGGCATGACTTGCGTGAAAGCGCTTTGGATAAAGGTGCTGTATAAAAGCATCCATTACCAGTGCATGAGTCAAGGAACAATCTGGCAACGAGTGAGCGAACAAGGGGAGCCTTAAATACTGTCCTGATTGGCTGTAAGCTGCAGCTGAGTGCACCAACTGATGATGAGGGGGGCATGGCTATCTGGTAGAGTGAGGTGGAGGCGGGGTGAAGGGAGACTGGGACACCCTGTCCATTGGCCAATGTGCGGGCAGGTAGAGTTTTTAATCATAAAGCAGTCAACCACGCTGTATGAATGTGTTCATACACTTATTTTTGTTTGAGGGCCACCACGTGTGTGATCCATCGTTTGTATGGAAGCAAAGAGGCGCCCGTCTGTGATTGGCCCATTGGCCCAAGTGGTGGGAAATCATGGGTCCTGCTGGATTTGAATTGAGGCTTTTGAAAGTGGAAAACAATCTTCCATTTCAACGGAGACATTGAAGCAGGCGGAATACACACACAAACACACACACACATACGCATGCACGCACGCACGCACGCACACACACACACACACACATTGAAGCAGGCGGAACACACACACACGCACGCACGCACGCACGCACGCACGCACGCACACACACGATGTTTGCTGCATTCAAGGCATTGTAATCTCTGAATCAAAGCCTGTTCCAAATCACTTTCAAACCAAACAGTGCTCCCAGTCTCAGGGCCGGCTGCATGCAGGTCACTGAGTGGGGGACGGGACGCCTCGTGACTTCGCCCCGCCAATCCCCACCGTAGATTATCACGTTGCATAACTTGTCACATTGTGTGTTTTTTGTTGTGTGTTGAGTGCTCTTTCTGAAAAAGCAATTTGGCCAAAAATGATGGGAAATAATTAGCCTTTTTGTATTTCCACTTGACGCCCCAACGACCGTTTCTGATTACTTAAAACCACAAACGTTTGAGATATTTGGGATGCATCATATCACCATCTTTTTGCATTTCTTACATTCACGTGACACATATGCCACAGTGGGCTGCCAAACACTATTAAGATATCTTAAAATGAGTTAAAGGGATCGACAACAGCAATTAGCAAACCTAATTGACTTATTATTACGTTTATTGTTAATTAAGGGTTATCATTAAGCATTAAGCATCAGAAAAACATGTTCCATGAAATCCATTGCAAGGTCACATCATTTCAGTCCATCTTTTCCTTCCATTCCTTCAATCCGATTTAATGGGCGGAGTCTATTTTCCCTCATGGCCCTGTAGCCAAACGGGTGGCCACACACACACATACATACTTTTTGACATTTTCCTGACGAGATATTCGGTAGGTGTGTAATGGATACACCCCTCTGTGATATATTAGGTTTTTTTTAAAGTTTTTAGATTCATTACTTTAAATAATATCTTTAAAGTGCTGCTTGCTGAATGCAAGGAGCAATGTACTTTTTAAATATATCAAATTAATGAATGCCTTTTTAATTTTCTATAATTGTCACCCACTCCCCCAACCTCCTGTTTTAAGAAAAACTGAGGCGGTACAAGTAGGAAAAAGCACCTTTCCTCTTCCACTTCTCAATGTCATATCTGCACCCACGCCATTCATTAATAGTTTATCTGGCGGCTCTCTCTCTCGCTCTCGCTCTCGCTCTCGCTCTCGCTCTCGCTCTCGTCTGATATCCTCTCCCTCGGCCTTGAAGAGTTGTTACTGGCTTGTTAACAAAGTAATGGGCGGGAATTAATTGTGACAGGCGCGAGAGTGAAGGCCAGGGAGGAGAGGAAGAGGAAGCAGGAGGAAGAGTGAAGAAGAGGGTGGTTGGTTTTTTTTTATTTCGGGTGTGGGTTCGAGCTGTTTGAGGATACGCCTGTGAGATAAAGTTTGGTGTATGTGTTTCCTTTTTTTTTCACTCTCTCTTTTCATCTCCTCATGAATATTTCAGCCGCTTGTCCGTATCGCTCATCTCTCTCTCTCTCTCTCTCTCTACCCCATCTCCTGAGAGGTTTTTTTCCCCCTTTTTTGCTGCTTTTATATTATCATTTTTAGAGCATCATAAGGCTATTGTACACACATTTAATTGTACACCTTGAAAAGGAATGCAGGATGATGGTGTGCTTGTCCTCATATATCGGAAGTACAACTTTTGGAACCCCGCACTGCAAAAAATCCTCTGCTCGTACGTCAAAACACACACACACACACACATAAACAGATCCTGTGCCTAATGAATATATCGCACATTTACGAAAGGATATATCACGTGTCTGAATAAAAAAATCTACAATGTTTACAAAATGATCCCTGCTCGCCCCATAAATCCTGACAAGTGGGTGTCATTTATGGACAAGACGGCGTGCGATGCGCCGCGGTTTGTCCCCTTGTTATGCTCCCCTCGTCGCGCGGCGTGTCGGCGATAAACACGGCGATAGCGGTGAAGTATGCCCCTATGCCTTTAGTGTTGTTTATGTCTTCTCACACCCGTCTCCCTCAAATCTGGTAGGGCGACAGGATCGCTCCGTTGGTTGGGACTTGGCTTGCGCACCGGAAGGTCGCAGGTTCAAGTCCCCGAAACACCTCGGCACTGCCGAGGTACCCCTTGAGCTAGGCACCGCCCCCCCCCCCTATACACCGCTCCCCGGGGGGGCTGTATATACAAATAGCTGCCCGCTGCTTCTCATACTAGGATGGGTTAAATGCAGAGAAACACATTTCACTGTGTGTGTGTATGTGACCAATAAAGATTTAGATTTAGACCTAACCTCAAATTGCCGCTACTTCTTCTTCTAAGGAACGTGTTAATATCCGGCGGGATATTGATGTCCATGCCCATACTTCCCGAATCAGAGGACGTTTGTGTTCCTCCTAAATGTCAGTCAGAAGAGCACATTCAGCACCATGGGATGCCCATCAGTATGACGTTTAGTCAACCATGTGAGCGATGGCCAAAATCCCTACCCATACTACTACTACTACTACTACTACTACACAATGCATCACAATACCATGGACCATTTATTATAAACAATGTATGCAATGGTTATAGTACTCTATTATAACCATTGTTACATTGTTAACATGTATACATGTTACACTGCATGTCTTCTACTAACCGTGAAATGCAACATGTAATTACATGTGTTTTTCTTGTCACCACCCAAATTGTGTGGTGTGTATGCGTGCGTGTGTGTGCATGTGTGTGTGTGTGTGTGTGTGTGTGTGTGTGTGTTTGTTTATTTGTGTGTGTGTGTTTGTGTGTGTACCCCTGTGTGTGTACCCCTGTGTGTGTGTGTGTGTGTGTGTGTGTGTGTGTGTGTGTGTGTGTGTGTGTGTGTGTGTGTGTGTGTGTGTGTGTGTGTGTGTGTGTGTGTGTGTGTGTGTGTGTGTGTGTGTGTGTGTGTGTGTGTGTGTGGGAGTTTGCTGCCATCTGAACTAAACTGAACTAACTCAAAATCACCTCAGGGTGCAATGTTGCGATCAACCAATGGAGACTCTTCCCTAAGGTCCAGTTGGACTTCTGCGGTCGTGGAACAGACACACGGTCAAACACACCACAATCTGCCCTCCTGTTTAACACATAGATTCATCCCGAAAAAGGTGACATTTCTCGATGTCACGGTGTGTGTGTGAACAAACAACAGGAACACATTGTGCATAAGGTTTTTTTTCATTTTGAAAAACTTTCTCTGAACGCACAAGGTCAGACCATCAAGGCCAGCAAGGCAACACGTATTCTGTGGATCAACAAGGTATTTTTCTCCGCATGACTTCAACAAACCAAGAGGCCCGTTATCACAGAGGAGTTATGGTAGAGCTGAAAGGAGGTGTGACTCGTTAAGTTAATGATGGGTCTGTAGGCACGCCCGCGGCCCTCATTAAGGCCACGACATACCCCTGTGTTCGCCTGTCTTATTACACTTCTGTGATAAAGGCCTGTTCACTTGGTTTACTGTTGAGTAATTAGAGGGCCCTCATGGAGAGTGTACCTCCGCCACACCAAAAAGTCCCCTGGATCCGGATTGGGAGCCGGATCTCTGCCAAAATCGAATCAACTGTACCTTGGCCCATAAGGAATCTTACCACCAAGTGCACCAAGATCCCTACATCATTTTTCGAGTTATGTTGCTGACAGACAAAGTCTTCGATCGCCGAGGTTACCAGTTGTCTGTCAAACCGTTAGCAGCATCCGCAGCCTCCATGCCTTACGGTTGAGGGATTTTAACCTTAAGATGGCAGCAAACCACACCGCGTGGCCACGCTGTGTGTGTGTGTGTGTGTGTGTGTGTGTGTGTGTGTGTGTGTGTGTGTGTGTGTGTGTGTGTGTGTGTGTATGTATCTGTGTGTGTGTGTGTGTGTGTGTGTGCCCTGTCAGTCACTCTTTGCGCTGACGTGGAAGAGCCTGAGCATCCACTGTGCGTCTCACGTCGTTCTAGGCTAGTGAAGAAGCTACTAACCGAAGAGACGGGTCTGGTCCCTGCCAGCATCCTGCAGTCGGCATCCGAAGGAGGTCGTTCACACATTCTGTCACCCCCCTCCTCCCCTCCCCTCCCCTCCTCTACCCCCCCGACAAACTAACCGACCGCGCCTCGCTCTCACCGGCTCGCTTAACGGCTCCATGGCTCTTGTGATGACCGCCAACGCGACCTGGCTCACCTCCCCCTGGCCTCCCTCCTCATCTGGGGCCAGCAGATCCCCCGAGCAGCTTGCCGCTATAGCTTCTAAACTTCTCTCTCTCTCTCCCTGTATCCCTCATCCCACCCCCACCTATTTCAGCTCAGAGAGAGAGAGAGAGATGGGTGGGGGGGAGGCAGGCATTCTGTTGGCTGTATTTGCGCAGGGTTTTGGGGGGTTTGGGGGGGGCAGCCCGGACAGACAGTTGGCCCGTAGACATCACTGATTGCAGAATGGTCCAGAATCCAGGCACCCCCCCCAAACCCCCTGAATCTGTTCTCCTCTGCCTTCTGTCTGCTGTCTGTGAATATCTAAAAAAATAATATATAGGCTGGTCTATTTTTAAGTGAAGGGGAGCTTCTTTCCGCTCTGTTTTTTTTTCTTTTTCTGTCTGCCTGTCAGCCCCCCTCGGCAACACACACACACACACACACACACACACACACACACACATTCACACTCACACAACCTCCTCCACCTTATCCAACCTGCTGGCTCACCGTCTCAGGAGCTCGCACACTTAAAGGGTAACCAAACACTAAAAGAAAACCACAGGGGAGGGGGAAATAAATAACAAACCCACACCATCGCACAAATCAATGCAACCTGGCATTGCAATTTCATCCAAGCTATTAGAGTAACCTGTGATTTCACCACAGGCGGGTTGGGTCCGGGTCTGCTCTGCAGGGTTTTTTTTGTGTTTGGTTACACCTTAGCGGCGCTGAGGGGCGACCGGCAGCCGTTTCCTTCAGCCGTTCCCCCGTCGGCATGCGTTGACGTTGATCGGCTGGCGGGAAGTCGTCCCGCTGCACGTCCTTCCCACATGCATCCCATCTGCCGTAATCTGCTCCCCGCTCGTACAGTAAATCTGCATTCACTGCGTTCACTGACTGACATCGACGCCGATATATGGATACGTCCCGTCACTAAAAGCCCCCCCCTTTCATAGTCTGCTCTGATTGAAGCCGCTTTGTCGGGTCTGTTGGGTTTGATCGACAGACAGACAGGCGGGCAGGCAGGCAGGCCCCTCCCTCCCTGAAGCCGCCTGTGCTTGAATGCCGCAGGATACCCAGAATGCCTTGCTGTCCCTCATTGGCTTGGCGCCCGTCATACTCCTCCTTGCAAACTTGCACCTTGTTTAGTTTTACTTGTGTGTGTGTGTGTGTACTAGTGTGTGTGTGTGTGTGTGTGTGTGTGTGCTGACTCAGGTGTTCCTTTTCCTTCCCAGATATCTTCAGTGACCTGTGCACGGCGGCGCTGTCCGACTCCGATGACAACGAAGCCAGCACCTGGGGGGACGTCTCTCAGGACGGCTGAGCGGGCCGCTGGAACACATCAGGATGAAGAAGAAGAAGAAGAAGAAGACTGAAGATGAAGATTATGACGATGATGATGATGACGACGGTGCTTGTGGAGAGTCTGTACGGTTTGGACGGCAACAACATCAACAACAATGAGAGAGAGAGAGAGAGAGAGAGAGAGACGAGCCGCTGGATAGTTTTTACCAATTGTTATTCCTACTGCTGGACACATTTCTTCTTCTTCTTCTTCTTCTTCTTCTTCTTCTTCTTCTTCTTCAACAACGTGTCATTTCTCCACCACGATGGATTTCTCGGAGACTCTTGAAGACCACGGCCAACTATTGATTTCATGTTGTTGTTGTTGATGTTTTTCTTTCTCCAACGTCTGATTCATTGAACGCTGAACTTTCCCGGGGAATGGAGCAGCAGAACACCCGGAGGATTTTACCCCCGGGGGAAGGGGGGGGGGGGGGGGGTGCGAAGAGTGAACCAGCGTTCAGCGTTTCATCACTCGCACTCACGGAAGCAAAACTTCCGTACTGTACTGTAACTTTGTACTGTTTTTAAAAAAAAAGGTCAAATCCCGTGATTATACTGCGAAAATGGAATAGAAAAAAACTGAAAAGAGACATTCGAGAAAAAAGACCAATTGGCCTTTTGCCAGGCATCCTCTTGTTGCTGCAAAACTTGCACATAGTTTAGGAAAGAATAGGCCTAGCATTATTTGAGAGTGCATGCGTCTCCTTGCCTTTTCTGCTTTGCTGCTTTAGCTGCTTCAGGGCGTCCGGGGGCTCAGGACAGACCTACCGTATACACGGGGACACGGATCACGCCACACAGGATTACTGGAGCCATTTGACGCTGAACGTCATTCGCAGCTCTGACTGCCATAGCCTTATCGTAGCAACAACTGCATGACATCGATCATCGGCGACAATGTTTGAACGGGGATAACTTTATTTCAGTACTTTCCCCACTTACAAACTCGGCGGGATGCAACAACAACCGAAAAAAAAGAGACGAAATATGCTGATGACAACATTTTAATTTTCTTTTACAACTCTGCTTACATGTTTTTGTGAGTGTTTCATCAGCAAATCAAGCTGGGTTACCAGATATGGGTTGTCTTTCATAAATAATGCAGATGGTAGGTGGGGGGGGAAGCTCAGCGCTAGAATCCTTGCAGTTTCTCTGGTCGTCTGCCTGGCAGCAGTCAGCGGATATTGCTTTGTCTTTTAATAATGGGACTAATGGGGATCTATAGCCTGAGCGGTTGCAAGTGTTATTTAGTTTTAATTATACTACGGTTGCTTGTCTTATCTACCCGTTTTACACCACGGAGCTGATAATGATGATTCGAATGCAAAATACTGCAATTCCTAGTTCCTCCCATTATTAACGGAAGGCTATAGCCTGGTAGCTATACCATCGCAACTGAATGTACCTTTTTCAACCACCTGTCCTTCCCATCTACAGGGCTCATTCCTATTGGATCAGCCAGAGGTTAACCTGCTGGTGTGTTAATGGAGACTTTCATGAATAATCGCCGATAATCAGTGATTATAATCAGTGATTATTCCTTGAGCCTCACACTCGCTGCACACCCAAGTGGGAAGACAATGCAATACACAAGTTGACCATTAAACAAAAATGTATTGTAATGTTTTGCCAAGCTTTCAATGGCTTGTGGCGCATGTTGTGATGAGATGAGAGGAACCACACGCTCCCAGGCCCTGTTGCTTTCTACCTGAAGTTAAGTATGAAATGTAAATGTTTCTCCTTCAAAATATCAGTAATAGAATCTGGTTCTGTGGAAAGTGTGATTATTTTCAGAAAAAAACTTCCCGTATGTTTCTGGCGCTGGCGTTAGCCTCCATGTCGGAGGCTATCGGTATTGGAGGAATCCATTCAAGTGCCCTGCGTGTGGTTACAACCCCGTGGAGATGTGTTGCTGTGTTGGCTATTCATCACTGTTCACTGACCAATGATTAGAGGGAGGGAAGAAGGAGAAGAAGAAGAAGAAGAAGAAGAAGGAGAAGGAGAAGAAGAAGAAAAACGAGAGATATTTGTTTCTTCGTTTCTTCTATTTTTTCTTTTAAGAAAAAATATATATTTCAGCTTCTCTGACAGGGTAGTGGTGTCCGCTTCTTTCCGTCCGGCTAATGGACATAAACACACTCTCCACTGCACTCTGCCCAATCTGAAGCGAGCCTTGATTGTATTTTCACCTTGAAACTCCTTTAAAGCTCCACGAAGCAGTGCGGCACCTCAGGCTGGACCTGTTTACATGAACAGGGAGGGTTCTCTGGGTTCTCTGCCTCCAGTCAGCCCTGCTTCAGTCCACACTCTCCTAGCTCTCTGTCAAAAAAAACAACCCAATTTGGCGCGCATGTCACCATGCAATATACTGTAGGCTCCAACCTGTTAATAATAACATTCTTAGGACTTAGCAGAGGTTTTAAAAGATGGTCAATAGGGGGGTAACTGTCCAAATGTATTCCTGTATTTGTAACTCTTTAGATAGGCGCTCTCTTTTGACAATGACGTGATATTATTAAATTAAGAAATCGGTCATTATTTGCTACTGAGAAGCCGCTTGACTCTTGACTGAAACACGAATAGGTCAGATGGGTGAGATGTATTCACACGACGAGGAAGAGAATGATATTCAAAGTCATGGTTTTTAAGAAATAGTTCATTGTTGAATGTGAAGCATATTTTGTCACTGTTCATTTTTGGATTGCTATTATCTGTATCAGAGAGTAGCGGTCACATACTATTCCAAAAGTACTTGGTTTGATTCTAGCACAAAGTACAAGCATTGAACATATTGTATATTTTCTGTATTTTATCTTCAACGAGTCGTACTCTTATCTTTGTAAAGTAATGAAATCTGTATCACGCATCCTGCTGCAATTGTTCTCCCTATTCTGTTATACCAATGTAATATCAATGAAACTGTGTATAAAGAACTATCACTGTCATGGGCATAACCATCACGGACTCAGCCTTTCATTATTAGAACTACCAAGTACTCGCATGACAGGTGTACAATTATAAATATTTATATTATATCTGTTTACAATAGAATATTATCATAATATCATATATATTATGCAGCATTCAATCAATTAACTACACATTTATTTAAGTATAATGCTTATGTTTATAATAAATGGTATCCAATGTAATCCAATTGACTTTGTAAGGTGATTTTTTTTTTAATCAATTCCATCTTTTGAGGTACTAAAATCCTCATTTTGTAATTTTAACATACATTTACAATTATTCAAATGAATAAAAAATAATTGATATATCAATTCTTCCCATATAAATAGACTGAACACTAAAATGTGTCAAATGCACACATTAAGAACTCGGGAATTTGGGTTCATTTTCTGCTACAGCGAAGTCGTGATTTATCAGATTTTTCATGTTCAGGCTTTAGTACTCAGACACACCCTGTTAACACACATGCCAGGGGGGAACTAAAGTCATCCATCTCTTTCCATCTCCTCTGACATCCTTTCCGGAAGATTATTCCTCACCTATAATATCATATAACATGGTCATGACCAGTTGTCTAGTAGAGTGGTCTAGTTCTTTTTTGTGTGGGGGGGGGGGGGGGACGCTAAAGTAGATACACTAATTACCAAAAACTAACATTATCAACAACATTCATAATGTCCAGCTTGCATCTGAACCATCTGCGTTAACGTGACTTGCTTCGGTGCATACCACCGGAACCCAATATTATACCGCAATATAATGTGATATACAGTATATATAAAAAATATATTTAAAGAACAAAATTGTGTAAAGTAAAGTAACAACAAACCAGGTCCGTCCTTGAAGGCAGGTGTCCTCGGTCGGTAAATCTCAGTCCTCACGTAACATTATAACCTAACAATAACACTGCAGGCCTACTTTTTAGTGTGAGCTCCTTGGAGCCGAAAAACCCTGTTCTCATTGCTTTCAGGTCGCTGGACCTAGAATGTCAAGCAATTTGAAATTTGACAGGCAAATTGAAATGTTGGCACGTTCCGTTTTACAGAGAGAGAGAGAGAGAGAGAGAGAGAGAGAGAGAGAGAGAGAGAGAGAGAGAGAGAGAGAGAGAGAGAGAGAGAGAGAGAGAGAGAGAGAGAGAGAGAGAGAGAGAGAGAGAGAGAGAGAGAGATGTATATATGGAGAGAGAGAGAGAGAGAGAGAGAGAGAGAGAGAGAGAGAGAGAGAGAGAGAGAGAGAGAGAGAGAGAGAGAGAGAGAGAGAGAGAGAGAGAGAGAGAGAGAGAGAGAGAGAGAGAGAGAGAGAGAGAGATGTATATATGGAGAGAGAGAGAGAGAGAGAGAGAGAGAGAGAGAGAGAGAGAGAGAGAGAGAGAGAGAGAGAGAGAGAGAGAGAGAGAGAGAGAGAGAGAGAGAGAGAGAGAATGGCCGCCAGGGGATTTCCTCTATTCAAAGACCCCATACCCTGGTTGTTGACAGCATCACCAAAAAAAGTCAAAAAGCCAGCCAGAATAGATTTTTTAGTTTTTTTTGTTTGTTCACCTTTGTTACTTGTCAGAGAAGAAATGATGCACTTCCACTCTGGGATGTGCCAACACTCAGTACACATGAGTTTTGGTCCAAGAGGCGCTGCATGGTTTGGCACCTTTTGCGGTTGATCAGCGGGATGCTGGTCTGCTGGTGTGGGATGGAGGCACGCCGCTGTGTCTTCATTAAGATTCCACTGAGCCTCCCTTCCGCTCCATCAAGGGGGAAAGGAAATAGCTGTAGTTAATGTTGAACCCCCGGTATAATGTATTCTCTCTGTCTGCAGCCAGCTCAGTAACGCAACAAAAAAAAAATCGATCTTTCTATTTTCTGCTTGTGTCCGACCCTGAGTGAACCCTTCATTTTAAGTTAGGCGATACTGTGCGATAAATGTTTTGGTTTCCTGCTTGCTTTGACGATGTGGAGATGTGGAGATGATTTTTTTCAATTAAATTAGATTTCCCCAATTTAGGGCAATTTAAGGGCAGGCGGTTTACAAACAACTAGAACAGAAGACAACATAACCTATCAAGCATGCATTCACAGACCTTCTTTATACAGAACACTAGTCATACTCACAGGAACGGTGAAGCGTGTCAATACACTCAATTTGATTCTTACTGGCGCAGATCCCACTCTTGTTCCCTGTGTGTTCTGACATGTGTGCCTGTGGGTGATGTTTCTTGGGACACACCGACATCATGAAATCAATCCATTGGAATTCCATTGGAATTGGAATTCCAAATATCAGCAGGGTTTACGAAAGGTTTCCTAAGGTTTGTTCTTGGGACTGGGAAAGGAGGGGTTTGCTATGGACTGATGAGTTCAGAGGGTGCAGACCTGCTCCTTAGGCCGGTACAGTTTTTTTCAATTGCTAACACGCATTGTTCACTACGGAAGTCACTTTTTCAAAACTCTTCACACAGTCTGCATACCAACACGCATCTTGGCCAAACAGTTAATCTCACTTCCAAAACTCACTCAAACCACCAAAACACTTCATACTTGTCTCAAAATAGGTTTGTTCGTCCATAACACTAGCAACAGTTCTCACTCAGAAAGCATACATTGTCATTCATATCACACTGACCTACAAAACACTAACAACAGGGAGCATTACATAAATAATGAACTTTTATCTTTGAAGTTTGAATGATGTTTTTAATTTTAGAATAATTTTATTATAGAATACGATCTTAACATATTGTTGAGTGTACTGAATGATTGTATATTGTATTGTATATTGAAACAAGAATGAATCAGCAATGCAACAATTTGCTTCAGTTACATTTTTTTTTGTTATGTCTTTACATAGTGATTTACAGTACTTTATGCATCACATTCACTCCCTGTCTTCTGCATTTGGCCACATGTTTTCATCCACATCACACCTTATATCCTCTCTGGCAATGCACCTTCAAAGAATCTCTTTGAATGTCTGATCCAACCCTGGCAGGCTTCAGGTGAAACATCTCCACACCCTGCATTCATTGCATCCAGCAAGGACAGCTGGTCATGTGGGGAGTGGTCACACACTTTCCACCTCCACGCGGGGAAAACAACAAATGTATTCCTTGCCCTTGGACCTCTCGCACCTACTGGCACAAGGTGATTATGGAGGTCGTCTAAGAAAGAAATTAGCCTCTCTGTATTATAGGGTCCTATCAGAGGTTTGTGCAAAAGCAAGCCATCACTGGAGAGGGCTGCACACATGGTTATATTTGCTCCTCTCTGGCCTGGAACATTCACAGTGGCCCGCTGCCCAATGACATTTCTTCCTCTCCGTCTCGTTTTTGCCAGGTTAGTAAATCCAGCTTCATCCACAAAGATAAATAAATTTGGTCTGGCCTCAATCTCCATTACCGTCTAAAATGAAATAAAACCACCGTTTTAGTACAGCACGTTATGCATAGCTATGTATGTATTCTGCTTAGTTTTTGAGCAAACATCTGACCTGGACATATTGATAACGGATCTCTTTTACCCGCTCTCCATTCCTTTCAAACGGTACAGTGTATAACTGCTTTATCCTTACCTTATGTTTATCCAGGACTCTGGCAATTGTTGTAATGCTGACCGTGTTGACATTGGCAAAAGTCACATTGTCTGCCAGCACTAGGTCCCCAATGGGTCTAAGTTTACAGTAGCATTGTTAGCAATGACCATATCAATGATGGCAGTCTCCTGGGCATCTGAAAAAATGCGGCCTCTCCCTCCTGTAGGAGGCAACCTTTGAATCCTACATATAGTAATACACAGTAAAACACAAAACAATCAATATAATTGAAAAATGTAGGAGATGTAAAATATAAACATAGTGTACTGTACTGTGACATGTAGTGTAGTGAGCTGTGTCTGGAATTATTTCATTTTATTGTCAATATTTTTATATTTTTTTCCATAGATTTCAATGTGGCTGCAGCAGAAATTGCCTTTTTTTCCATCATTCTGTTTTGATTGTGTTTTGAACTGTTTTGAACAAAGTGTGTTAGCATTTGAAAAATGTGCTGCAAAAGTATAGTGTTTTGGAGGCTGTAGACTCTGACTGAGAAAGGAGTTCATGAATTTTGGTAACTGTAGTCATTGAATGCATTTTGTGTGAAAGCAATGAAAAATGAACCACAGTTTCGACCGCATAGACTTCTTTTTCGCTGACTGTGTGAAGAGTTTTGCAAAAGTGACTTCTGTATTGAACAATGCGTGTTAGCAATTGAAAAAAACTGTAAGCCACGGAACCTCAAGGTCTCTCAAGGCTCAACATGCTTCTGACTTCATCCACACACACACACACACACACACACACACAGCACACACGCACGCACGCACACACACACACACACACACACACATGCACACACACACGCACACACGCACACACACACGCGCACGCACACGCACACACACACACACACACACACACGCACACACACGCACACACGCGCACACACAGGCACACACACACACACACACACACACACACACACACACACACACACACACACACACACACACACACACACACACACACACACACTGAAGTCACCCCTTCTTTCCAGTCTATAGTCTAGTATACTGGAAAGTGCAGATCATCTTTCCCAGTGTGCTGGGAGGGGAAGTTGTACTTAATGTGTAAAATACACTAATACCTTTAACTGTGAACTATTTGAAAATAACACAAATATTCATAAAAACAAACAAAACAAATGCACATATTTAGCCCACTATTGGGACAAAAGTAAGAAGTTTAGAAGGGATTAGGAGTTATAAGAATACCTTTTATACCATAATATATTATAGTAATATTATAATATATTATAGTATTACTATACTGTTGAATATGTTGTGTGAATATTATACATTGTATTATGGTAAACTATGTAAATGGTGAATATTATTATTCTAGAAGTAAGACATAACACACAAATCAAGCCAACACAGGTACCTAATAGCTTCTGGCAGTAAGTGAATGCGTTTTGGGCAACACAAATGTTCTGTTGCTCCATGACCCAACTCGATGCTTTTCATTTATAGTGCATGGAAATATATGTATTTCATAGGCAATGTGTGTGTGTGTGTTGTGTGTGTGTGTGTGTGTGTGTGTGTGTGTGTGTGTGTGTGTGTGTGTGTGTGTGTGTGTGTGTGTGTGTGTGAGTGTGTGTGTCCGGTATGTGTGTGTGTGTTTGTGTGTGTGTGTGTTCGGTATGTGTGTGTGTGTTTGTGTGTGTGTGTGTGTGTGTGTGTGTGTGTGTGTGTGTGTGTGTGTGTGTGTGTGTGTGTGTGTGTGTGTGTGTGCGTGTGTGTGTGTGTGTTTGTATTGTGCATGCATATAGATGTTTTTTTTTCATACTGCACAGCAGACACAGTCAGCCATCCATCAACCTACCATCAGGTGTCTACATTTCTGTGATGAAAATGATTAATTGCTCGCCTTTGACAAACTCAGCATGAAAATCTATTTCTTTCTATTCGAGAAGCACCAGAAAAAGCCACTTGCCCTCCTTCCGGGGGTTCAGGGGATGCATCTAACAGGCTAAAGGAATGCTCCGTCTCGCTATATATATATATTAACCCTAATGGGTTAGTTAAGCATCTACATTCTTCATGTTGACAGGCTAGCTAGCGCGTGTGGCTTGCTAGCCTGCCCACAGCCCATACTTGGCGTTTGGGCATATTCTACATATGAAATGGTGCCTGAAATCATACCGAGTGTCATATAGGCCTATCTCACCGCTACACTACAAATGTAATAGACTTAATAGATATTTTATAGATATTTTATTCAATCTGTTAAACAAAAAAAAGATATTCCTTTGGTATAACGTTATTTTATTATATTTTTGATTGAGTGCTTTAATCTCTTCATACTGGGTGTTTACACCCTTTTTTCTTTTAGCTACCGTAGCTCCACTCAAACACAGCAATACAGTGGCCTTGTTTGATACCGTGAGCCATTCCTGCCATATCTCTTTCAAGAAAGGAGCTTCAGAGTGTCCCCTGCTTCACACCATAGTGCTTTGTGTGTGCAGAGGGACTCTGAGTCAAAGGGGATCTGGGGGTGTGGGTTAAAGGCCTGTGTGCAAGGTGTGTGTGTGTGTGAGTGTGTGTGTGTGTGTGTGTGTGTGTGTGTGTGTGTGTGTGTGTGTGTGTGTGTGTGTGTGTGTGTGTGTGTGTGTGTGTGTGTGTGTGTGGAGAGACGAGACAAAGCCATAAAGGTCTGGAGATAAGGTCTGGGTAAAGCTTTATTCCACAAGGTCTCTGAAGCCGCCCAAGAGGTAAATAGATAAAGTGGGAGAGCGAATACGATGACAAAAACACAGAGGAGGCCGTCTATGTGTGTATGGGCACGCAATACTGTGTGTGTGTGTGTGTGTGTGTGTGTGTGTGTGCGAGGATGTGTTTGTGTGTGTGTGCGTGTGCGTGTGTGAGGATGTGTTTGTGTGAGTGTGTGTGTGAGAGGAAGTTTGTGTGTGTGTGTGCCGAAGTTTGTGTGTGTTTGTGTGTGTTTGTGTGTGTGCGTGTGTGTGCGTGTGTGCGTGTGTGTGTGTGTGTGCACTCGTGTGTAAGCTGGGACATCAATATCTTTTCCACACAGTTGTGGATCTTTTAGAGATCATGCTTAGTTATTTTTTAACAAAAGCCCCAAGGAAAATAGTTGTCCTTGTTCTATCTCAAATAAATCAATATTTGTTTACAGAATTATTCACGTAATACAATTATAGGGAAGGGATTGAAACAATAGATAGTAAGCTACATATTGTTAATTTGTGACACTGAGTTGAACCATAACTGGCCGAGTTCAACACAAACGACACACTGAGAAACTCATCTCTGCAAACTGCAGTTATTGAATAAAGAATCATAGAGCTTTGATCTGTGATGATATGTGAGTATAGTGACGAATGGAAGGGAAACAGACACTTTTCTCTATATTGTATTTTGCATGTATGTGTGTATACAATATTATACTGAATGAAATTTATTAAAATGTTTTTATGACATATAGTTCATGTATCATTGTGCATATTTTTCGGTGGGCTCTGCCAAACTGCATGCATGAAATAATATAACCAAAGTCAATACTATATCGACTGCAAAACAAGACACATCTGGCTCATTCTGTTTTGCCAGCTACAACTGAACTGAACCAACCCACCACACACACACACAGAGGGAGCGAGCAGTGCGCTGCGTCTTGATTTGAATGAGCGGACCAATCAGCGGCTCCCTCTTAGACGTTCTTCGGCTTGCTGACCAATCAGAGCGCGCCGTTCATGTTTGCCTTGCTTTTTGAAAATTCGGACGAAACTGACTGTCTGGAGTTGGGAGTACGATGCGTCGGCTGGCTGTCAACACACACACAGTCGGCCCTATTTATAACTTATAACTGCAATATTACATCGCTCACGGTGGACTATGTGTTTACGTTACGAGTTTGAAATCCGCAGATAAATGTTGATTTCGTTTTTTTATTTTTATTTAAAGTCGACGGTAGTTTGGTGAAGGGGAACTGCTACTAGCTGCTAACTAGCCCCCCCCCACACACACAGCAGGCTATCGTTAGCCGGCTGTTGTACACTTTATTTTTATTATTTTTTATTTATTATAATTTTTTATAAAAGACAACATAACTGCATAACATAACATAACATATCATAACTGGCTGCCTGAAACCCACCCCTGTGTTCTACCTGCCAGTCCTAGCAGGAATAGCGCCAGCCGGCCTACGGCGAGAGGCCGCTACCCTCGCCCTGGCAAGGAAAGCCCAGGAACACAGCTGGCACCTCCTCCATGAAACCACCACCCTGGCAATACCTCCAAGCAGACTCAAGTCCCGCCACCCATACAATCAGGCCGCGCAAGAGATGCTTAATTCCATCCCGGAGGATCTGACAACCAAAGCCTGGCTGGCGGCGGCATGGAAGCAGGAGTGGGAGTCGGCAGGACAGACACGCCTACACCATCACATCCAGGATCCTGGAGGTGGCGTTGAAGGAGAAGACCTACCTCGCCGGCAATGGACCCTCCTGAACCGCCTTCGCACAGGGGTTGGCTGCTTCAAAGCGTCCATGGAAAAATGGGGCCTAACCGACAGTGCAGCGTGTGAGTGCGGGGAGCCTGAGCAGACTGCCAACCACGTGATCACCACCTGTCCCCTGCATAGACCACCTTCAGAGGAGGGCCTCTTCCGAGTGGGACCTGAGACGAGGGCATGGCTACATGACACAAAGCTGGATATATGAAGACGATACACGAAAGAAGAAGATAAAAGACAACGGTGAGTACGTTTTGATTATAACTTCATTCATTGTGTTAACGTAACTAACTGTTCGTTCTGGCGTTAAAGGTTTTGAGTACGAAGTCACACACACACACACACACACACACACACACACACACACACACACACAGCGCAGGTAGTTGTGTTACAGTTTATATTTATATTAAAACTGATGTTTTTTATTCGACAATTTAACTTTAACTTCAACATGAGACAACGACATGCTATAGAACAGTGGGTTCAGTCTTGATCTTTGACATAACTACATTATCCACACGTCTTAACTGGAGACTGCATCGGATTCAACGAGTTGACAAATACTTAAATACAATTATATTTATTTATGTGTGTATATGTGTGTATATATATCATATATATATGTGCGTGTGTATATATATCCCCCATTTGTATACAAACATCCCCTTTTCGCTTTACCACCTTCTTAATCCATAGTTAGATCATCAATACATGTACATTTACTGGTACATTTATCTATATATATATATATGTATCTATATCTATAAATCAGTTTATCTATCTATAAATCTGTTGATCTATATATATATATCTATACATCTGTTTGTCTATATCTATCTATATATAGATATATATAGATAGATATATACAATGGGACGCATTCACAGTGCATATAACAAACAAAGTCTTAAACCACATTTGCATCCAAGTCTTGTAAAGTTGGGGCTCGGTTTGTGAGTTCTCCACAGCTGATGTCAGACTTGGGCACAGTCTTGGCTGTTTTAAGGCATGCCAAGCTTTTTCCTCTTGGCTCCTAGTTTGACAGTTGTCACCTCTTCTCAGTTTTCTTCTTCTTCTTCTTCCAGCCCCCACTTGTTCTGTACTCTGAGTGTGTCCCTGTTCTTCACTCCTGTTAACTTTTGATAGTTTGGACAGTTTGGTGCCTCCGGTTGCTTCCTGTCATGGCTGACAGCAGCATAGTGACTTCGGGGATGGCGAGGAGCATGGATACCTCGGTCTACGACTCGAGGATGGCGGAAACCACCAAGGACCATCAGGGTCTCGCGATGGATGATGCCGGAGGTTAGCCCTGCCCCGGTCCTGCTTCTCCTCTGTCCCAGACAACCTTTTCCCTCCTTGCCACTTGTGCTAGTAAAACATCCAGGCCATTATGTGTATCACATCCACACCCAGATACGTACACACACAGGGGGAGAGTTACATCTCCCTCCACTCTAAATTCCCAAACACCCCCCTTTTGCATTATCCCCTTCTTAATCCATTGTTGGATCATAAATGGGTACCCCTATTTATGGAAAACACCAAAATGTGTAGATCTTTCCTCAAAATCATCTTTAGGCAACAAATGAGCAAAAGTGCTTTCTTGCTGATTTGAGATGTTTTTATTTTTTAAGTACAATGGAATGCTTAGTCTCCATTCCCTCCCGTAGTTGAATTCCCTCCCACAGTATGGACAATGCTATACTAAATGCTATACTAAACTATACAAATACTATACTTAACAATGCTATACTATGAACAACACTATATACTACCTACATAATGCTACGATATACACTTTGCAATACTATATATTATACTGTCTACTATTACTACTAGTACTATTGTACTACTATACTATACTATAATGCCCATCTTCCACCACGGGCTGAAAACTCACCTCTTCAGGAAACACTACCCGGATCCTTCCTCCTAGGGCGTCCTCTTATCAATCACTCTTTTCTCACTAAGTAGATGGTTTGCTTGTTGGTTAGTTATTAATTGGTCTAGTGTTTGCCAACTTATTGTACTTTTACTTGAGCAGTGGTTCAGTTCATAGAAACTTGTTGACTTCTGTTGACGAGCTGTTCTCTTGCCTACCTTTGATGAACGCACTATTGTAAGTCGCTTTGGATAAAGTAGTCTGCTAAATGACTAATGTATACTATATACTAGAAACGACACTATACTAAAACAATGCAGTGCAACAGCATCTCTGAGAAATGTAAAGGTTAGTGCTGTTATTTCTGTTTCACATTCTATAATTTTTTCAGTTGTAGGCATGCAAATATGTTTTAATGGCAATTTAAAAAAATCTGTTTAAATGGTACGCACCGACCGAGCTAACACACTTTACTACATGCTGAAACAAGCTTCCTGCCTTTCAAGTGAATCTCCCATCTCCCCGTTGCATCAGATGGTCTGATTAGCCTTCTTGCCTTGCTGTTTTAAAATGTCACTGAGCTTCTGTAATGACTACACTCTTATTTGTGAAAGGAATTTCATGATGGCGTTAAGTTTTTTTTTAAGACGTGACTTTAGTTGAACACACTATGCCAGTGTCTTTTTGCCTTATCGCCGTTCTTAGATTTAGAAGGAACCGTTTGGTCGTATTGGTTTCAGGGTTAATGTGGCCTTTTCACTCTATTCCACCTCTCAGACATGCCCAGGGTGGAGACCCGAGTGATTCTTGTGGGAGAGGCCTCCAGAAATGCTGCGCTGGTCCAAGCTCTGAAGGTAGGCCACTGGAGTGCCCAGCCCATTTCTTATGTCAGTGTTTGATGCAACCTTGATAAAGAACCCGGCCCGGGACCCTTCTGTTTTCACCTCCATTCGTAAGTCGCCTTGGGTTCCTGGAGGAAATGCTGTGTTTGACAATCCCTTGCTTATACAAGGAACAAGCTACCTGAAACATGGATTTTTATAGTCTAAGCTGGTCCCGGACAGTCTTGGGTTGTTCCTAATACTGGTGTTCAAAGCCAGGGAACAGCGATAAGTAGACAAGCCATCTATCCCAAGCAAGAACTATCATGGAACACTTGTTACAGGTTTTCTGTACTACCCTGGTGTGTGTGTGTGTGTGTGTGTATGTGATGTATATATATATATATATATATATATATATATATATATATATATATATATATATATATATATACACACACACCCACACACACTCTCTTGGGAAGCAAGCCACACCCAGAATCATGGGACTTTCTCTGTCACTTGGCAGACATTTCAGCGCTCAAGTAGTAGTTCAACTATAGCATCCTGGATATCAACAAAACAAAATGGGTGTAGAGTTCTTTGAGCCACATATCCCTGCTGTTGTGAAATGTGAGTCCTTGTAGTTGAACCGAGGACGGCGTCCCTATCCACGCATACACTCGCACACCTGCCTGTCCTTGGAGATAAGGCCTGTTAATACACGCTGTAATATTTCCCCCTGCATACAGAGAGCCCCCTCCACACACCTGAGCATTAAAATGTAACTTGTGCATAAAGAATCAGTGGGCTTCCTTGATTCTGTTTACAGCTGCCAGGCGCTGGCTCTGTTCGACAGCCTTGCTATCTCCTCTCCCTGACTTTCACATCGCTACCCCCCCCCCCCCCCAGAGGATATTCCGCTCTCCCCAGCTCAACCGCTGTGACACAGTCTTGGTTTTTTTTTTGGGTTCAGTATTTCGGGCCTATACCTGATAACGCCAAGTTATTCCAGTGGTACATTAGTCCGTCTAATGTATGCTGTACGGCTACATCATGCACTGTACGACGGCTACCACCAAACTAGTGTGGTGGTAGCACAGTCAGGCCATCAGGCTGCTGAACAAGGGCGTATAACATATAACAATGTATATTTTATTACATTGATTTATATATATATATTGCTCTTTTCTGTGCTGATTTTTGCATTTTATAAATTGCATTTTTTATTTTTATTTTATATTCCTTATTCTATTTTTTATTCTATTTATTCTATTTTTATCTATTTTTATTTTATCTTATTCTATAACTGCTGTCTGTCGTCGGGTATTGCACACAAGAATTTCACATCACTGCTTTATACTAAACTGTAAACTGTGAAGTGACAATAAACTTGACTTGACTTGACTTGACTTGACTTGGTCCACCACACTTGTGGTTTGGTTTCAGATGCACATATAATGTATGTGATTGTACAGACCAATCGGCTCACGGCTCACATTAGATTTGAAAGGACATGAAGTCAAACAAATAAGCAAAAGCTGCCAATATAATTGGCATTGTTGCTACCCCCCAGACCCTGCAGCCCTGGCCTGCATTACCTGGTTGTCCTCGCTTCCACCGCAGTCGCCATCCAGTTGAATTCAATCTGTCAGAATAGATTTTTGCCTTCTCTATCCTTGATTCCCCCACCCCACCCCCATCGCCTCTCTCTGTTGGCCTCTTAAAATGTCTCACCTCTCTCTATCTCTCATTTTATTGCCCTGCTGGCCAGCCATTTTACCTTTTTTTTCCTCTCACCTTCTCCCCATGTGATATTTGACATCCAGACTTCTGTTCGGATGTATTCCATTATTGTATATTTTTTTACAGGCCGTCTGCGTAATGGAAGTCCTGGTTGTAAAGATAAGAGGAGGCGAGTCTGGTGCCCAGGAGAAATTGATGATAAAATCTATAGTCAATATGGTATAGTACCTGCCTACCTGTATGTCTGTCTGAGTCGCCCGTCTGGCTTCAACACTTGAGGGTGAACTTTTTGGCAGTTGTCGGTGTTGCATGGGTGTTTTTCTTGCACTCCGAGTCTGTGTGTGGATTTTCTCACTTGCACCACCCCAAGACCACTGTGCACATGGTAGGTGGGTGCCATTAAACGTGATGCATTGTGTTCAGCACAACAATTTCCACCAGTGAACCGCACTTGAGTGATTGGACTAGAAGGGGCCGCCACTGTATCCTGCCACGTGTTATTTCATTCTGAAACATCCCTGTTCGTGGGTCACAGAAGCATAGGACCAAGAACGGTTTGACAAGAACGACACTAACCTCTGGTAGCCTCTCGTAGCTTAATGCCACTTGATGGCTGCAACTAACCCCTCTATTCATTTTAATTGTCATCTTGAATGTGCTTGCTTTGTCTGAAACGAGCAGCCAAGAAAAAAAAGATTTCTCAATGTTGAGAAACCAATTGCATTACTTCATTTAAGCAGCAAATATTTCATATAAAAAAATTTAAAAAAAAACTCTTAATTGCTGAGCAATATTCATTTCATTCTCATTGACTAATCGATGAGTGGGTGAGTGGACATCTCTCATCATGGTCACATGGTTCTCTGGAGGTTCCCATGCTACGTGCTACATGCTACGCTGGTGTTTATTATGTTGTTGAACACAATGTGTGATGTTTTTGCAGGCCTTTTGTTTTCCGCTGACCTTGGGGGGTGGGGGAAGCATTTGGGACAGCACTTTTACCTCCTGAATCTACTTCATGGATCTAAATAAACATTTTGGATGGGCTGCACACGGTCTACGACTTCAAATCGATGTGATTTAGAATGAGAAACTAAAAGCGTAGATATTTCAGTCGTCGTGTGGTTTTTGTTGGTCTTTATTGGAACAGGGTTTGGTGTTAATCTTTGCAATTGTTTGTTTTCAAAGAAACCGAAAATGACCACTGGAATGCCATGAGCAGAACGAGAACTTGAATACTGTATTAAATCAACAGAATACATTATCTTAGATTTTTTTTTTTGTTGAAATACAACAAAAACACCATAACCACTTCCAATTG
>CM051004.1:17560705-17565705 GCA_027704905.1 Muraenolepis orangiensis
TATTATTATTATTTTTTTAATGATTCTGCCACTGGATGGAATTGTTTCGAGAGGGATCAGTCACTTAAAGTGGACACACTACTTAATATGACATGGTGCTGTCCGGTAATATGTAATATACATTTCCACATTTTGGTGAAGTGTAAACTGTATTAAGACCCCTATCTGTAAGGAGAATGGGTCGTGATGGGGATGGAGACTGGGGATGGAGACAGGGCATGGAGACAGGGCATGGAGACAGCAGCAGCAGCAGCTGCCCTCCTCCTCCTCCTCCTCTCCTTCTCCTCCTCCTCCATGCTTGCTTGCGCGCAAACTATAACGTCTTTGCCTTTTTTTTACTTTGGGCTCTGAAAGCGCACCGAACTGCGCACTCGGGGTGGTTAAACTCCATTATTTATTTGCAATGGTTCAATGGTGGTTCAATTTGTCGTCTAAAATGTCGGTCTGGCTGGCGTATATCAGTCGGGTGGTGTATAGATCTGTGCCACCTGCATGCAGACCGTGTCTCCTATAGAGAGACCGACAGCACGGATCTCCCACTTGCTGAAAAAAAAGACCCCCAACACCACGTATAGGCCTATACCCACATACCCCTATCGAAATGACTATATAACGACTATATAAAAAAATTATCCAAAGCTCATGATGATGAGGATGATAATTGAATTTCGAGGCTGATCGCTATGTCCATCAAACTTATACGAGAAGATCTCATGTCCTCACGTTCGTAGTCGTAACTGTCCGTCCTCTGTTCGACGTCAGTCCTCCTCCTCCTCCCTCCTCCTCCTCCTCCTCCCCGCTTCTCTCATGATTAGCTGGGTCCAAGATTAAAAAGATTGAGAAAGGCAACTGGGTGGTGGGGAGAGAGAGGGGGGGGATGAATTGAGTCTCTCTCTCTCTCTCTCTCTCTCTCTCTCTCTCTCTCTCTCTCTCTCTCTCTCTCTCCTCTCTCTCTCTCTCTCTCTCTCTCTCTCTCTCTCTCTCTCTCTCTCTCTCTCTCTCTCTCTCTTCGTCTCTCTCTCTCTCTCTCTCTCTCTCTCTCTCTCTCTCTCTCTCTCTCTCTCTCTCTCTCTCTCTCTCTCTCTCTCTCTCTCTCTCTCTCTCTCTCTCTCTCTCTCTCTCTCTCTCTCTCCCCTCACACACGCACCTCCCCTCTCACCCCCATCTCTCTCTCTCTCTCTCTCTTTCTATCCATTTCTCTCTCTTCGTCTCCATCCTTCTCTTCGTCTCTCTCTCTCTCTCTCTCTCTCTCTCTCTCTCTCTCTCTCTCTCTCTCTCTCTCTCTCTCTCTCTCTCTCTCTCTCTCTCTCTCTCCCCCCCCACACACGCACACACACACACACACACACACACACACACACACACACACACACACACACACACACACACACACACCACACACACACACACACACACACACACCTCCCCTCCCGCCCGCCCCCCCCCCCATCTAGCGGGGAAGTAAGTTGCAGCCGTTGGCAACGGGAGCAACCATTAAACTGGATGAATGCGGTATTTGTGTGTGCGCTCATTCGCAGCCCCAAGGACTTGTCACGGCAAAATGAAATAGAAAAGACCCGTCTTGTGGGTGCTCGGATTCTGGCTTTGGCAAATAGCCCTTAATGACATTAGGTTCCCCCCCCCCCCTAGATATGGATGGCGGTGACGCTTCGCCGGGGTTATGAGACGAGATAAGCGGCGGTGTCAGTCAAAACAATGACGATGACATAACCCGGCGGATGAACGGTGATATGAACCGACGTCGAGGGGTTTATCCGCTAAGTTTCGTCATCGACGTGACGAAAGAATCAGGCGTGTAGTGGTGGTGGTGTGTGAAGTGTGAAGATATAGATGTGTGCCATTAGCGATCTTATAATCTGTATATATATATATATATATATATATATATATATATATATATACCTGCCTCCGTGGGCAGGTGTCCTTGTGGCTGCCGTGCTTTTGGGTGTCGAATAGCCTCGAATCGTAAAAAAAACCACCCCCCCCCCCCCCCCTCTCCTGGTCAGATGGAGGCTGGTTGATATGCAGACTCTGCACGCACACTACGGTCTCCTCCAGGCAGTACCACCGTACAACCTGCCCCGCCTGACCTTTTAATAACAACACCTTTTAATAACAACACCTCCACGGGCTCTCCAGGATTCTCGCGTCTCCTCCATCTCCACCACCGCCGCCGCCGCCGCCGCCTCTCTCCTCGCCGCCTCTGTCCTCGCCGCCTCTCTCCTCGCCGCCTCTGTCATCGCCGCCTCTGTCCTCGCCGTATCCACGGTGCTCCTTTGCCTTTCCCGCACTTTTGATTATTTTTTCAGCGCACAGCATGGCTCCTCCAGCACTTCATACAGTAGTCTGTTCCCCCGGGCCCTGATCTACATAGCTCAGCCCTCAAGGAAAAATATCTACCCAAAAACCCCCCCCCCCCTCTTCTCCCCCCCCACGCCCCCCTTCTCCCCCCTCCCCCCCCCCACACACACACACACACACCACACACACACACACACACACACACACACACACACACACACACACACACACACCACACACACACCAGCACACACACTTCACACACCTCGACATTATTCCCTCATTTTCTTATGTTTGTCGGCCACTCTCCTCTCCTCCTCCTGACATCCTGTGTTCTTCTCAACGTTCTTCCCCTCTCCTATCCACTATACTCGCCGTCTACGCTCCCCTCTCTTTTAAAAATCTCTCCTCCTCCATCCTCTCCCTCCTCCTCCTCCTCCTCCATCCTCTCCCTCCTCCTCCTCCTCCTCTATCCTCTCCCTCCTCCTCCTCCTCCTCCTCCTCCTCCTCCTCCTCCTCCTCCTCCTCCTCCTCCATCCTCCATCCTCTCCCTCCTCCTCCTCCTCCTCCATCCTCTCTCTCCTCCTCCTCTTTCTCCTCCTCCTCCTCTATCCTCTCTCTCCTCCATCCTCTCTCTCCTCCTCCTCCTCCCCCTCCTCCATCTTCTCTCTCCTCCTCCTCCTCCTCCTCTATCCTCTCTCTCCTCCATCCTCTCTCTCCTCCTCCTCCTCCTCCATCTTCTCTCTCCTCCTCCTCCTCCTCCTCTATCCTCTCTCTCCTCCTCCTCCTCCTCCTCCTCCTCCTCCTCCTCCTCCTCCTCCTCCTCCTCCTCCTCCATCCTCTCTATCCTCCTCCTCCTCTGCCTCCTACTCACCCTCCTGTGCTTGCCTCTTCTCCTTCGCTGCCTCCTCTACCATTTCCGTACATGGGAGGGAGCTAGTTCATACATTATAAATCCCTTGTTGACTCTTGCTGGGCTCCTGTTGTTCCTGGAGAAAGTAGTCGCCTGAGTGACATGTTTTTTCCTTTATTGGTTAAAAATTTCATAATTATTTAGTCGTGCCTGTTTTTCTGCGGATGAGCTATTTTTTTATTCCGATATTTATTCAGTTGCTATTATTTTTTAACAATGTCTTCTCATGTAATGAGCAATGTCTTCTCAACATAATTCATGTATTTAATTAGCATTATTTTGCACCTGCTTTGCTTTAAGATGCCAGAGTACCTTCCACATTAAGGCGCTCCTTTTTGAACCATTGAAGCCAACCTCACAATATTTATGTCAATACAAGGCTCATCTCTGGCCATCAAAGCGGGACTTCTGCAGCCAGCCAACTTAATAATGTCCCAGAAAATAGGCGATAAGTAATGTTTGCGTTGCTTTTGATCTAGATTAGGCATGTCCTTTGCTCTCTGCCGCTCTTAAGATGAAAAGCTCCATTTTCTCCTGCGCGGCGTCTTTGAGGCTTTTGCGTGCGCTGTTCGGTGGTCTAATGACAGCATGATGTCGGGGCTTCTGATTGGCCCGATGGTGTGAAAGGTGTCTTCTGATTGGCCCTGGTGGTGTGCAAGGTGTCTTCTGATTGGCCCTGGTGGTGTGCAAGGTGTTTTCTGATTGGCCCTGGTGGTGTGAAAGGTGTCTTCTGATTGGCCCTGGTGGTGTGAAAGGTGCATTAAAAGGGTGAAGGGAGTCTAGCTCCTCGTGGAACTGAACTTGTCTTTCAGTGCAACACCAAGGGTCTTAGAAGATGGTGGTTTGCTCGTTTGTAATGGTAATGGTAATGGTAATATATCCAAGTGAGAGGACTATGTTTCAGCCGCCCACGTGAAAGCATTCACGCTATATCCTACCCTTATATTTACATATTTACATTTACATAACATAATTTCATATGTAAATGATGCCCGATCACATTCATCCTCGTCATCGCCCCGATCTGTTATCCGATATACGATGACTACAACAGCAACAGCAACCGGAGGTCCGTTGCTATTGGCTGTTGCCGAGAGACAATCTCCAGTCATCGGATATCCATCCACAGGTCTACGAATCGTCGGGTACCAGAGGTTGTTTATTGCTGTGTAGATGCAACACGCATCACCTGCGCTGGCCCCCAAGTCTGGGACAGAGAGCGAGAGAGAGCGAGAGAGAGAGAGAGAGGAGAGAGGAGAGAGAGAGAGAGAGAGAGAGAGAGAGAGAGAGAGAGAGAGAGAGAGGAGAGAGAGGAGAGAGAGAGAGAGAGAGAGAGAGAGAGAGAGAGAGAGAGAGAGAGAGAGGTGCTGGGGGCAGGGCTATAGGTGTCACACACATACAGTGACTGCTTTTCTCTCCATCCAGCCATCTTCATTGCGCCTTACTGTGTGCTCAAGGGACGGGCCACAGCAGAGGGCTGTGGCCCGTCGCAGGTGATGGTCTTATGCTCACTCATGGGGGGGGGGGGGGTGTAGAGTGACCAATAATCCTTAGAAAAAGACGCGTAGACACGGAGGTGTCTGCGCCTCGGGAGATGGAACATTTGAGTCATATCGGTTCAGACTTATTGATTTTAAATTCAAAGTCACATGGTGTATCTAATAAATAAATCATTGGAATCGATTTTCATATACGTATATATAAATGCTCCGTGTGTTTCATGATCCTCATTCATTCATGATCAGTTTTGGCATATTTTATCCGC
>CM051004.1:17570705-17573205 GCA_027704905.1 Muraenolepis orangiensis
ACAACGAGTGATGGATGGTTCTGCATTGACTTCACACACTCTATCTGTTGTCAAATATTGCCAGGGTAGACAACTTCATTGAGACAAATAGCCTTCTATTGACTTATTTGCTTGCTTGTGTGCTTGCCGGCTTTGCTAGCTTTGTGAAGGATTGAGGGAAGGATTGAGGTGGATATTCTGAGAATTAAAAAAATGTTAATTCTCAATGATGTAGGCTTTCGGTTATTATTATTTAACAACGATTGAATCTTCCCACAACACAACACAGGCTTGCGCGTGTGTGTGTGTGTCCATGTGAGTCTGTGTGTGTGTGTGTCCGTCCGTGTGTGTGTGTGTGTGTGTGTGTGTGTGTGTGTGTGTGTGTGTGTGTGTGTTTGTCATGATACCTCTTTGCACACTAAATATGAAACTCCCCGCTTTATCGATTGACTTGTCTTATTCATTTGTAAGTGCATTATGACGGCAACAAATGCACTACAAAGATTCATTCCGATACCTAAGATGCGATTCCTAATTTAAAACCTATAGTCTCATAAATCAGACTTTAGATATAAATCAAAAAATCGAGTTTACCTTCGAATATCTCCGTAAAACCAAAAAACAGGAAACCACTGCGTAACTCCTCCCCCTCTCACCGTCCTGGAGAAGTTATAGCGGCTATAGCGTTAAGTCAAAACTTCTTTCCGGATCGGAGACTCATTTGAGACCTAATAATACACCTCGGTGTGTGACATGTGATGATGTTGAACATCACGAGGAAATGTTCCTCATGCTGTGATGATGTCATTTCCTTGGCGAGCGCCACAGATAGCTCACACTGACTGGGAGTTGCAGAACCTGTCACCTCTCAAACGTGTCATGGCTCTGATGATGATGATGAGGATGATGAGGATGATGATGATGATGATGATTGCTCCCCCCCCCCCCCCCCCCCGCCAAGAAGCGTTTTCCGTGGACTGTGAGCAGACAGAACTGTGTAACGGCACCTGCGTTCGTTCGCCCCCACGCTTATGAGGAAATAGGTGTGACGTGAAATGTGTTTATATGAATTATATGAATTATACGCGTAAGGGAGATGTGAAAGAAAACCCATGCTTTGGTGTTGCTAAGTTGGCCCTCTGGTGATATAAAACAAACATATATATATCTATATATATAGATATAGATAAAATGAACAGAATTTATTAGATTTGTTTTGGTTTACAGCGTGTCGGTAAGAAGACGACTTAAGTGGGCGGTGGTGCTCACTGACTCACTGGAGTGATAATGAGACTAGGAATGAGATGCGTGGGAGGAGGAGAGGCAAACAAGTGGACAAATGGCTGTTCCTGTGATGGCTCCCGCCGAACATAACACACACCGAGCAGCTGAAGTCACCCGCGGCCGCACCGAGTGCCAAGGAAGGGGGTCACACTTTGCCATCCGTCCATTTGCAAGCTCCATTGACTGAGAAAAATGTCACATTATACAGCGTTCTAAAGGCAGGGGGATAATGCTGCAGGGTTATTGTTTTTAAGTATTTCAATTGGAAATGCTGCAAATGCGGCACAATTTAAGAGATTAAATTCATTGTGCGTGCGCGTGTGTGTGTGTGTGTGTGCGTGTGTGCGTGTGCATGTGTGTGTGCCTGTGTGTGTGTGTGTATGTGTGTGTGTGTGTGGTTGTGTGTGTGTGTGTGTGTGTGTGTGTGTATGTGTCTACAAATGTGTGTGTGTCTGTATGGGTGTGTGTGCAGGAAATGCTGCAAATGCTGCACAATTGAAGAGATTCAATTCATTGTGTGTGTGTGTGTGTATGTGGTTGTGTGTGTGTGTCTAGAAATGTGTGTGTGTCTGAATGGGTGTGTGTGCTGCGCCATTCCTCCATAAAGATGAAAGAAAAGCCACTGTGTCCAAAATCCCTCCCTACTCCCTTCTCCCTTCTTCCTACTCCCTACATAGGGAGTTCAATGTAGATCACTATATAGTAAGCTCACCTGCAAATAGACAAAAACACTTTCTGACACTCCTTGAGTCTCTGTTAATGAGGTCATAATTAAACGTGGCAGATGTACGTCGGCTAGGGCTGGTGAACCAACAACATACTATGATGATAAGACAATAACAATTTTAGCGCAATGCATGATGGTCCATATGTGTGTTGGGTAGTGACCAATCGGTTGTACACTACTTTTCCTGATGTGATGCATTGTGGGACACGTCGAGTGCCCTATATAAGGGTACTGAGATGACTTACTTAACATTCGGACACAGCACTACAAATGAGCGCACTACGCACTGTGGAGTGCACCATTGTAGGGCGGAGGGAGGGATTATGGGACACCTTTCAGCCTCACTTTTCTGGCAGTGTCTTCTCAGATCACAGGTGTAACTAGCTTCCTGATTGGATGATTTCTTAATTGGTTAATTGGCAAAAGGGTAGGTATGCCAGGCATGGCTCTTGAGACTCCCCCCTATTAATAATTTACGCCAATTAAATTTTTTTATAAAAGATTTACACC
>CM051004.1:17582962-17585462 GCA_027704905.1 Muraenolepis orangiensis
TTTCACGATAAGTTTTGGGAGTAGTAGTGTTATGCTCAACGGGGGGGGGGGGGGGGGAGTGGTTTGAGAGGTTGTTTGAAGAGGAGGGGGGAGGGATTATTTAAGACCATGTGGGAGTGTGTGTGTTTAGAAAACAAGTGTGTGTGTGTGTGGGGGGGGGGGGGAGGGGTTTAAAGAGGAACAGAAATACACACGACTCAGCTGGAAAACCCAAAGTTCCCAAAAGGATGGCAAAGGTGACACACCCACTTCTTTCTGTGTTTGTTTATATTGGACTATTTTTCCAATCTATCTTGCGTGTGCCTGTACTGTACTGTACTGTACTGTACTGTTCTGGTACTGTTCTGTTCTGTACTGTACTGTACTGTACAGTACTGTACTGTACTGTACTGTACTGTTCTGTTTCTGTTCTGTTCTGTACTGTACTGTACTGTACTGTACTGTTCTGTTCTGTTCTGTTCTGTTCTGTTCTGTTCTGTACTGTACTGTACTGTCTGGTATGTACTGTACTGTTCGTTCTGTTCTGTTCTGTTCTGTCTGTTCTGTACTGTACTGTACTGTACTGTACTGTACTGTACTGTTCTGTTCTGTTTCTGTTCTGTTCTGTTCTGTTCTGTTCTGTACTGTACTGTACTGTACTGTACTGCTTCTGTTCTGTTCTGTTCTGTCTGTACTGTACTGTACTGTTCGTATTCTGGTTCTGTTCTGTACTGTACTGTACTGTACTGTACCTGCATGTATGGCCGGCTGTTTATAGACTGTGTGCTGTCAGCACAAACCCCCCGGCCACGTCACGCTCTGTGTGTGTAAATCCATGACGGCTGCAACAATGTTCAACATCAACGTGGACTGGGTGCGTGTCGTACCACGGTACAGAGGGACCGCATACGTGTGGTCTTGTTACATCCCTCGAGACCGTGGGAGAAAGGGGTTTTAAGATAAGGGTGTAGTTGGTTTTAACCGGTATCTGCTCCTAAATCAGGAAGCGGACTCTGTTTGAAATGTTTCAACAGAGAAACCTAAAGCCTACCCTTTTTTGGCATTGGTCGTTTGGCTCCCCGGAGTGGCCCCCCCCTCAGCCTCTCGTCACACCGCTAATCACCCGTTAGCCCAGCACTAGCCTACCTACCCCCTGCTGCCGGTACTCTAGGTACTAGACTAGAGGTTCTTCCACATGTTCCATGTCAAACACCCTACCCCATCTGATCATACCGCAGTGTGCTTCTGTTTTTTTTTCCACGCAATGATAGTCTCATTTTACTATTTGTACTTCTTTTGGTCTCCTTGTACATTACTATGTATGTCACTTATGTCACCCAATCCCTGGAAGGAGGATCCCCTTCCACTCTGCGTTCCTTCTCAGATTCTTCCCTCCATCATTAGGGGAGTTTTTTTCCTTGGCCTTAAGGGGTTAGGGTTATGGGTTAGGGGGGGGGGGGGGTGGTTGTAAACATGTGTCCTGTGAAGCCCTTTGAGACTGTTACTGTGATTAAGGGCTAAACAAACACAATTGACTTGACTTGACTTGACTTTCTCTCACAATGAACATTGTGGAGAGGCACCAAGTGATCTCAAACGAAGGGGGAATGCTGTGTATTCTTGAGATAAACAAGGAAAGAAAGTAATTGCACAAGTATCGCTTGTCGGAATACCATGTCTGACATTTTCATTCATTATTATTTGCGTGTTTTCCAGTGGAAATTCTGTTTTTTTTGTGTTTTTCCCCACACATTACAGCAGTCCTCATGCACTAAACGATAATCCATTTCAGTTTTGTAACACAATAATAATATTAATAATAAGCCTCTGTAAGCCTTTTTTAATGCTATTAGCCGTTTCTGGTTGAGAAATATTTTTTTTTTCCTTTGGGATACGACAGTGACCCTCCTTTTGTTTGTGGTGGGAGTAAGCATTCCAATGTACTTGTTACAAATGGCCAATATACATATCTTGTCTCTTGTATCTTGGTGGTGATCGGCAAGCAGCAAATTACCCTGGAGTATTTTCTACTCTATGATTACATGGGCTTCCTTACCATTCACACACTTCACGACGAGAGTCTTCTTTTTGTGTCGTTGAAATTGAGTGAGTGATGGATGGTTCTGCATTGACTTCACACACTCTATCTGTTGTCAAATATTGCCAGGGTAGACAACTTCATTGAGACAAATAGCCTTCTATTGACTTATTTGCTTGCTGTGTGCTTGCCGGCTTTGCTAGCTTTGTGAAGGATTGAGGGAAGGATTGAGGTGGATATTCTGAGAATTAAAAAAATGTTAATTCTCAATGATGTAGGCTTTCGGTTATTATTATTTAACAACGATTGAATCTTCCCACAACACAACACAGGCTTGCGCGTGTGTGTGTGTGTCCATGTGAGTCTGTGTGTGTGTGTGTCCGTCCGTGTGTGTGTGTGTGTGTGTGTGTGTGTGTGTGTGTGTGTGTGTGTGTGTGTGTTTGTCATGATACCTCTTTGCACACTAAATATGAAACTCCCCGC
>CM051004.1:17592962-17595462 GCA_027704905.1 Muraenolepis orangiensis
ATAGGGAGAGGGGGAGAGAGATAGTAGGGGAGAGGGGGAGAGATAGTAGGGGAGAGGGGGAGAGATAGTAGGGGAGAGGGGGAGAGAGATAGTAGGGAGAGGGGGAGAGAGATAGTAGGGGAGAGGGGAGAGAGATAGTAGGGGAGAGGGGGAGAGAGTAGGGGAGAGGGGGAGAGATAGTAGGGGAGAGGGGGGAGAGATAATAGGGGAGAGGGGGAGAGAGATAGTGGAGAGGGAGAGAGTAGGGGAGAGGGGAGAGAGATAGGGGAGAGGGGGGAGAGATAGTAGGGGAGAGGGGGAGAGAGATAGTAGGGAGAGGGGAGAGAGATAGTAGGGGAGAGGGGAGAGAGATAGGGGAGAGGGGGAGAGAGATAGTAGGGGAGAGGGGGAGAGAGATAGTAGGGGAGAGGGGGGAGAGATAGTAGGGGAGAGGGGGAGAGAGATAGAGGGGAGAGGGGGAGAGAGATAGTAGGGGAGAGGGGGAGAGAGATAGTAGGGGAGAGGGGGAGAGAGATAGTAGGGGAGAGGGGGAGAGAGATAATAGGGGAGAGGGGGGAGAGATAGTAGGGGAGAGGGGAGAGAGATATAGGGAGAGGGGGAGAGATAGGGAGAGGGGAGAGAGATAGGGGAGAGGGGGGAGAGATAGAGGGGAGGAGAGGGGAGAGGGGGGAGAGAATAGGGGAGAGGGGGAGAGAGATAGTAGGGGAGAGGGGGAGAGAGAATAGGGGAGAGGGGGAGAGAGATAATAGGGGAGAGGGGGGAGAGATAGTAGGGAGAGGGGGAGAGATATAGGGGAGAGGGGGAGAGATAGAGGGAGAGATAGGAGGGAGAGGGGGAGAGAGATAGAGAGGGGAGAGAGAGGGGAGAGGGGAGAGAGATAGGGGAGAGGGGGAGAGAGATAGTAGGGGAGAGGGGGAGAGAGATAGGGGAGAGGGGAGAGATAGTAGGGGAGAGGGGGAGAGAGATAGGGGAGAGGGGAGAGATAGGGGAGAGGGGAGAGAGATAGGGGAGAGGGGGAGAGAGTAGGGGAGAGGGGGAGAGAGATAGTAGGGGAGAGGGGGAGAGATAGTAGGGGAGAGGGGGAGAGAGATAGTAGGGGAGAGGGGGAGAGAGAGTAGGGAGAGGGGAGAGAGTAGTAGGGGAGAGGGGGAGAGATAGTAGGGGAGAGGGGGGAGAGATAGTGGGAGAGGGGGGAGAGATAGGGAGAGGGGGAGAGATAGTAGGGGAGAGGGGGAGAGAGATAATAGGGGAGAGGGGGAGAGTAGGGAGAGGGGAGAGAGATAGTAGGGGAGAGAGAGGGGGAGAGGGGGAGAGTATAGGAGAGGGGAGAGAGATAGTAGGGAGAGGGGAGAGAGAATAGGGAGAGAGGGGGGAGAGGGGGAGAGAGATAATAGGGGAGAGGGGGAGAGATAGAAACTGAAAAAACAAAATGGAGAAGGAAGGAGAAAGTGCATTTGGGGCCGTTTGTTCCACACAGGGAGGATTACCACTCTGGATACCTGGTGCCTTTTTAATTAGGAGTCAAGTGAAGCAAACCAGGGAATTAGCACCAAAGAAGAAGCAAAGTTAGGCTACCCTAGTTCCTCCCTGCTTAAGGCAGGGAGATAGGAGCGAGAGAGAGAGAGAGAGAGAGAGAGAGAGAGAGAGAGAGAGAGAGAGAGAGAGAGAGAGAGAGAGAGAGAGAGAGGGAGAGAGAGAGAGAGAGAGAGAGAGAGAGAGAGAGAGAGAGAGAGAGAGAGAGAGAGAGAGAGAGGAGAGAGACGAGAGAGAGAGAGAGAGGGAGAGAGAGAGAGAGAGAGAGAGAGAGAGAGAGAGAGAGGGAGAGAGAACTGACAAACGACTTGGACGGCGGACATGAGGGATCGTCTCCCAGCAGCCGTCAGCTGGACCACGAGAGATCTTAATTAACGAGGATGGACGCCCACTTTGTGAAAAGACCATTCGGTTTGCTGCAGTTTGGCTGTGGTGGTATTGTATTGTATTGGGTTGTATTGTATTGGGTTGTATTGGGTTGTATTGTTGGTTGTATTGTGTTGTATTGTATTATATTGTATTATATTGTATTGTACTGTATTGTATTGTATTGTATTGGGTTGGGTTGTGATGTGTGCCAATGTTAATTGTATGGCACGAAGGGCTTTACATGCCATAAACATGACACTCCCTGAGAAAACTCCCTTAATGATCGAGGAAGAAACCTTGAGGAGGAACATATATACGTATATATAGACATATATAGACATATATATGCCTATATGTATAGACATATATAGACATACATAATGTATGTAGAGGCGGCAGCAGCTCAGTCTGTTGGCTCAGGACTTGGGGGCTTGGGAACGGGAAGGTCGTCTGGGGTCACTGGCAGACTACACTGCTCCCCGGGCTGCTGTATATACAGTAGCTCTGCCCACTGCTCCCAATACTAGGATGGATGGGTTAAATGCAGAGAAACTCATGTCACTGTGTGTGTGTACATGTATGTGACCAATGAAGGGGA
>CM051004.1:17600462-17607962 GCA_027704905.1 Muraenolepis orangiensis
GGTGATGGAGCAGGGTTCTGCCTCCTGGGATCCAGTTGATCTGGCTTTAACCCTGCAGTGCAGAGTGGCACATGTTCTGGTAAAGTCTTTCAGTCTGGTGAAAAGTCCCCGCCGGCTGTCCGGCCTATCGGAAACAGCATGCAAGAACAATGCATTTAAGCTTATAATCATTTAATGCACTATAACAACAAGCTATGTGAAAAAGCATGCGCCCCTCAACAACAACTAGGTCTTGGATATATGATTTAATAAATTAACAGGCTGTATTCAAATCGGTTAAAGTTGGCCAGTCAATCCGTTTAAATGCCAAGGGCCGAATATTTGTCCAATTCTGTCACTGCCTATGGTCCTTCAAAAAATCTTATTGCATTAATATTACAATACTATTGTGTATAGGAGACAGCAGGCACCACCACAGTGGTTACGTTTTGCAGAACCGCAATTAGAAATACTTCTCCTGAATTGTCATTTTTCGTTTCTTTCTATTCTTTCTCTTTAATGCTGTGGAAATATTGACCCAATGTCTCACAACTCATTGCTCTATATAAAATACAAATGTTCAACTTCTTCTTCTTCTTCTTCTTCTTCTTCTTCTTCTTCTTCTTCTTCTTCTTCTTCTTCTTCTTCTTCTTCTTCTTCTTCTTGGTCTTTGTCTTTCACAGGAGACGGACTTGGCGGGAGCAGCCAGCGCCGGAGGCCTGCCGCGCTGAGACGCAACAACACAACCCAAAACAAACCACGTTACCCACAATGCTTCACTCTCCGCCTCTGTGAATGGCTGCGTATTGCGGCCCTACCCCCAACCCCGTACCCTCTAAACGTCCAGCAAAAGAACAAAAACACAGACACACACACACACACTACACGCACACACACACACACACACACTACACGCACACACTACACGCACACACACGCACGGCCGGTGACTTCTTCTTCTGTGACGACGTCTGCTAGCCGAAGCGGAGCGGGGATGTGTCCCGTGTCGTGATGGTGGGGGGGCTCGTAGCAGGGGAGGAGGGGATCGCCGGCCCGACCGGGGCACCATGGCGCTGACGGTGCTAAGGGAGGACTTCTACCAGATCGCCGCCCGCCGAATCAAACGAGGACCGCCGTTGTCATTGGCAACCGCAAACTCCTCCCAGACGGAATAACCTGCCACCTTTTATTTGCCTCCCCGAGAGACAGAATCACACGTCCACACACTCCAGCCTGCCTGTGGTATCACTTTGGTCTTTATCTCTTTTTTTTTTGCGCGGGAGTTTCGCGTGAGTTTTGAGTGTGTGTGCGCTTGTGTGCTCTTGTGTGTGTGTGTGTGTGCACGCGCGCGTGTGTGTGTGTGTGCGTGTGTGTGTGTATGCGTGCGGGTGTTTGATTGTGTGCAGCCCGGGTAAGTGTTTGTTTGTACACGACAAGCGACGCAAGAGACGGGAAGATAAAGAGGAGGAGGAGGAGGAGGAGGAGGAGGAGGAGGATAGAGCGGAGAGGATCTCGCTGAAAGGACCGGAACGAGGCCACGGCGTTTTTGTCTACCGAAGGCCGCAAACGGAGGCCATGGCGGAACAGAGGTGTAACCCTCCCGGCGTGCACCGCGCGGCCTCGGCCCGAGAGAGGGGCGGGGCTAGCCGGCGGCGTCGTCCGTGCCGGGGAGCGCCGGCGGCGTCGTCCGCGGCGGCGGCGTCGGGGCCTGCCGCGGCGGCGGCGGCGGCCCTGCTCCGCGGCGCCCTGGGCCTGCTGCTCCTGCAAGCCTGCCTGGGAACCGGGGGGGCGCGGGCGGACAAGCTGGACGAGAGCGACCCGGTGGTGACCACCGTGTACGGGCGCCTGCGCGGCGTCAAGAAGGAGCTCCACAACGAGATCCTGGGCCCCGTGGTGCAGTTCCTGGGCGTGCCGTACGCCGCCCCGCCCACTGGCGAGCGGCGCTTCCAGCCGCCCGAGCCGCCGGTGCCTTGGCCCGAGGTGCGCAACGCCACCCACTTTGCGCCCGTCTGCCCGCAGACCATCGTGGAGGGCCGGCTGCCGGACGTCATGCTGCCCGTGTGGTTCACCAACAGCATCGACGTGGTGTCCTCCTACGTCCAGGACCAGAGCGAGGACTGCCTCTTCCTCAACATCTACGTGCCCACGGAGGATGGTGAGTTGAGAAGCCGACCCATCCCCACCCCCACCCATACCCACCCTCCCCCCGCTCAAAACCCCCCCGGTGTTCACCGCGGGGGGGGGGGGGGAGGTGTAGGAGTGGTGGGGGTGGGGGGTGGGGGGCGGGGGGGTGGGTGTGGTGTTGTGCCGTGGTGGAGGTGAGGTGTGGTGATGGGCGCAGGGTCAAAAAAATTAAAAAGGGTTCAAGGGTTCAAGTCGGAACTTAGAGCCGATCAGGTCTTCTTTTGTAAGTCTGTCTGTCGGTCTGTTTGTCCCTCTGTCTGTCTGTCTGTCTGTCTGTCTGTCTGTCTTGTCTGTCACCATGCGTGATTGTCTGTCTGTCTGTCTGTCTGTCTGTCTGTCTGTCTGTCTGTCTGTCTGTCTGTCTGTCCTGTCGTGTCTGTCTGTCCTGTCGTCCTGTCTGTCTGTCTGTCTGTCTGTCTGTCTGTCTGTCTGTCTGTCTGTCTGTCTGTCTGTCTGTCTGTCTGTCTGTCTGTCTGTCCGTCCGTCCGTCCGCCCGTCCGTCCGTCCGTCCAGAGGCAAGGCATGACGCATGCATAACTGTGCATGACTACGACTTACTGTACGATAATGAATACCGAGTGTTCTCGAACGTGATGACAGGTTGTGTGAGATGAAGTGTATGCGTGCGTGCCAGTGTGCGTGTGTGTGTGTGTGTGCGTGACCCACCCACCCTACCACCCCTTCTGTTCACTTAAACTCATTCATCTTTACTTTACACTCATCTATTTTCCCTTGGCCTACCTCTTTCCCTTCACCTACGCGCCCCAGTTTTGTATTAATGTTGATGTATTTTTTAGGACAGAAATGTTGACAACACCCAGGCAAATGACAACAGCGACCTCCGGCAAACATAAACACTATACTCCCATATATTTATCCACACTCCGCCACCCCCCCCCCCCCCCCCTCCCCCCCCGCATGGAAGACCCATCATCCTTACCTCACGCTGACCAGATCCTATAAACGGTTTTCTGTGACGTAGCGTATTAAGGGTGTCGAGTGTTTTTGGCGTCAAGGAAAAAAGAAACAGGGACGAAAATCCACTCCCCCTCTCTCCTTCTCTGTCCTTCTCCATTATCCTCCTCCCTCCCTCCCTCCTTCCCTCCCTCCCTCCCTCCTCCACATGACTACACTCACTCATCACGTCCCATTGTACACAATGCCTCCGGTTCATCAGCCATAAAGCCATCCCTACCACCATAATCAGCGCCATTGATTTGCGTCGCCAGTCGGCCGGCTGATCACACGGCACTAAGTAGATTGTCATGCTGGTTCCTCCTTCCCTCTGTTCCCTCTCTCTCTCTCTCTCTCTCTCTCTCTCTCTCTCTCTCTCTCTCTCTCTCTCTCTCTCTCTCTCTCTCTCTCTCTCGCTCTCGCTCATGCTGTCTGTATAACACTCTTTCTCTCTTTGCCTTTAACCCTCCCTCTTGATTTAATTGAACTGGTCTGAAGTGCTGGGCTGTGTTAAGAAGCCATTGCTATTGAGACCCTATTAGTTATTTTCCTTGTGTGGTCTGCGTCACATCCGGCCTTTCTTTTTATTTTGGTTGCCTCTCTCCATCCCTCACGGCCCTTTGGTTCCAGCACTCACGCATCCATGTGTGTGTGAGTGTGTGTGTGTGTGTGTGTGTGTGTGTGTGTGTGTGTGTGTGTGTGTGTGTGTGCGTGTGTAAGTGTTTACGTGTGATGTTGTGAGTGTGTGTGTCTGCATAACCACCTGAACACGTGTGTGTGTGTGTGTGTGTGTGTGTGTGTGTGGTGATGCGTGTGCGTGCATGCCCCAGCTCCTGTATGTGTGGGTGTGTGTGTGTGTGTGTGTGTGTGTGTTCACGTGCACGTCCTGTGTGGGAGCGACACGTTATTCTTTAGTCTTCTATTCATTTTTCAGTCAAGAGAATATCCAAGGAATGTGCCCGCAAACCCGGGAAGAAAATATGTAGACAAGGAGGTACGTATGTTATGTACGCAATTTCCACATGAACCCGCACCAGCACCCCCTACCCCTTCCTTCCTCCTCCTCCTCCCCCTTCTCCTCCTCCTTTTCCTCCTCCTCCTCCTCTTCCTCCTCCTCCTCCCCCTTCTCCTCCTTTTCCTCCTCCTCTTCCTTCTCCTCCTCCTCCTCTTCCTCCTCCTCCTCCTCCCCCTTCTCCTCCTTTTCCTCCTCCTCTTCCTTCTCCTCCCCTCCTCCTCCTCCTCCTCCTCCTCCTCCTCCTCCTCCTCCTCCTCCTCCTCCTCCTCCCCTTCCTCCTCCTCTTCCTCCTCCTCCTTCCCCTCCTCCTCCTCCTCTCCCTCTACTCCTCCTCCTCCTCCTCCTCCTCCTCCTCCTCCTCCCCTCTTCTCCTCCACAAATCCCACTGAAACCGGGTGGACGGCTGTGTCCCAGTGAATGAATGTAGTGGTGTATCTCCACAGTGTGTGTCTGCCCCGGCTCCCCGCACTGTTGCCGGGGAGAAAAGCAAAGCACACACCACACCACTGCTAGCTCTGACGTTCACATTGGCCCCGAACAACGTTTACCTACGAGTGTACCTACGGTACCTGCACCGGTGACGTCATTTCAGCAAAATCCAAGGTATGGCAAGGTACCGGGGGTCCGGTTTGGTCCACTTGATAACGTATTAGATTCGATTTAGTTTGTAGTGACACAACCACCACGACATGGACTTATTAGTTCATTTACGTATATGTTACAATTAAAGCGTATTATGTATTATTTATACAGTTAGTTTAACCCACCTGAATGAACGAGATGGTTTTGAACGCTTCTAACGTTACTAACTCTGTGGCTTGTTTCCTCATGTGTGAGTTAGTGCTTAATGTGTGTGTTGTTTACTGAGGAACTACTAGCCAGCGCAGAATCCTCCTGTCCTCCTGCTACAACTACTACTAGCGCCTAGGCTGGTGGGTGGGTGGGTGGCGTGAGATGATGGAGACGGGAGGATTTTGAAGTAGCGTCAGGGGTACATTTTATATTTTTATTTTGTAGAAGCCAGGAGGTCAGGTCTGGCGAGTGCCATACATATACCTTGCCGTATCAAAACGACACCCCTGCCGTGAACTGCCGCACACCACGGTCATCATTGGTCATCAGAAAGCCTGCCTCTGTTTGTGTGAGGGGCTGGTCCAGGTGCGCCATGCAGTCGTCTCACTGTATGTTGACCATGTGACCGTGCGCTCCAGACGGAGCACGCGGTTGAGGGCCCCGAACGGAGACGATGCCTTCCTGCCTGTCGGTCATCTTTGATACCCTTTCCGAGGTTCAGGATCATCCTTCATCCTTTTTTGTGTGTGGAGGAAAAGAAAAAGGGGTGTTTGCATGAATGGCGAGCGAGTGAGTGAGTGAGTGAGTGAGCGAGTGAGTGAGTGAGTGAGCGAGTGAGTGAGTGAGACGGCCTCGGAATTGAGACCAGATTAGACACAGCGAGCGCATACCGGCACTTCCGGTTGCCATAGTAATTGGAGCCCGGGCGATCATTACGGCTAACAATGCGGCCCCCCCCTTAATGCTGACACAAATTGAACACTGTGTGCTTAACACAGGAAGCACCTTTTTAATGAGAAGAAAAGAAAAAAAGAAAAAAGCAGAGTAAACAGGAGGTGAATTACCCACATTCAGCCACCCTGCACAAAACAAGGAGATAACGTGCAATGCACATATCTTACACGGCAAAGACCGAGAATGTCCCCAATGCGTTTTGCGACTGAAACAGCAACACTCTGTAAACACCTGTTTACCTATTACCCCCCATAGAAGGACCACCTATCTAGGATTCGTCCTTTGAGGCCTATGAGGAGGGGGGGGGGGGGGCTAGCGGTTGTGAAGGCAACAGACTTTCGATTGGCGTCACGCTGCGACACCTGTGTGTGTTTGGCCCCCCCGGCTGCTGCGACGACTCCTGCGACGCCCGTGACAAGAGTCCACTGTCTCTGTCGGGGGGGAATGTGGGTCTCCGAGTTGCCATGCCACCCCCCCCCCCCCCCCCCCCCCGCGCTTCCTCCGTGGACCACTGGTCTGGTGGAGAGAGAGAGCCCTTGTTGTTTGCCAAGGGAGGGTGAGGGTGAGGGTGAGGGTGAGGGGGGGAAGGAGGGGGAGAGGGGTGACTGGCACCATGAATGATGGATGAATTGACCACTTGCCGGATAGAACAGGAGTGTGTGTCCCATAAAGGGTCTGATGTACAGAGAGACGGTGGGGCAGATATTTGAAGGTGATAGAAGTCGCCTACACACACGCACACACACACACACACACACACACACACACACACCTGTGCAGAGACATAGACACACAGACACACACACACACCCGTGCATAGACATAGATGCACACACGCCGATGCATAGACATAGACACACACACACATGCACACACACACACACAATTGCATAGCCATGGACACACACACACACACACACACACACACACACACATGCACAGACATAAACACGCACAAACACACCGTGCATAGACATAGACACACACACACACACACGCACACACACACACACACCCGCATAGACATAGACGCATGCACACACACACACACCCGTGCATAGACATAAACACACGCACACGCACACACACAAATGCACATGCACAGACATAGACACACACACACACTCGTGCATAGACATAGACACACACACACACACATGTACAGACATAACGGACGTATACACACACACACACACACACACACGTGCATAAACATAAACACACACACACACACACACACGCACACACACAAATCCACATGCACAGACATAGAAACAAACACACACACACACACACACACACACACACACCATTGCCATCCCATTAGGTGGTGTTTTAAATAAGATGAGCTTGAGCTGGACCTTGAGCGCATGTTCTCCATTAAAAGGGATCTCTGAGTTCTCTGGGCTTGGGAGTCGGGAGAGGCGGGGGAGGCGTGTGGGGGGGGGGCACCTTATCAAGCGGTGTTACATCAAGATAATGACCCTGGTCCCCAATCGCTACCTTACCTCCCGTGTCTCGCTCCCTGCCTCGCTCTCTCCTCTCTTCCTCATCTTTCAAACTTCTTATCTACCTCTCTCTCTCTCTCTCTCTCTCTCTCTCTCTCTCTCTCTCTCTCTCTCTCTCTCTCTCTCTCTCTCTCTCTCTCTCTCTGTCTCTATGTCTCTGTCTCACTACCTCTGCTTTTCTCCTCCTGCTGCCGTGTGTGTGTGTGTGTGTGTGTGTGTGTGTGTGGTGTGTGTGTGTGTGTGTGTGTGTGTGTGTGTGTGTGTGTGTGTGTGTGTGTGTGTATATGGCCGCCCGTGCGTGTGTGTGTGGGCATTGTGTCAGTGCGTGCGTGT
>CM051004.1:17615462-17620462 GCA_027704905.1 Muraenolepis orangiensis
ACACACACACACACACACACACACACACACACACACACACACACACACACACACACACACACACACACACACACACACACAGACACACACACACACACACACACACACACACACACACACACACACACACACTCAATCATATAACAGTGAGGACCTCTGCTGACATGTGCTCTGGTGCGGGGGAGCAGGACATCTGTTGATAGGATAGGGACGTGGGGGGGAGGGGTAGGGTAGGGACGAGGCGTGGGGGGGGAGGGTAGGGACGAGGCGTGGGGGGGGGGAGGGGGTAGGGACGAGGCGTGGGGGGGGGGAGGGTAGGGACGAGGCGTGGGGGGGGAGGGTAGGGACGAGGCGTGGGGGGGAGGGTAGGGACGAGGCGTGGGGGGGGGGGTGGTAGGGACGAGGCGTGGGGGGGGGGAGGGTAGGGACGAGGCGGAGGGAGGGATGGGGGGGGAGACGAGGCGGAGGGCACGTTAAACACATGTTTAACGTGGCCGTGTTAAATTGGTTGTGATTTGTGGGTGGACAGATGGAAAGACATATAGCACATAGTGGCTATAGTCATGTCAGCTAATGGGTTTGGAAAAAAAGAAAAATGGTGATAATAACCCCTATCTAAGTCACCTGTGTTTCCAAGGCAACCTAATGGTCATGTGCTCTGTGAGAAACAAGTGATGCCGATACACAGTCGGAACAATCTATGTATGGGTCAAAATAATACATATATTCTTTATAACTTATGATCAAATACTCATTCAGACGTTTAGTACCCTGTGATATTCCTATTTCTTCTTTTGTAGAAATAAGCCAAGACAATACCTTGCACCTAATAGCTTGCACATTTATATGATTTAGTTTGCAGTGCGTGCGTGTGTGCGTGTGTGTGCGTGTGTGTGTGGTGTGTGTGTGTGTGTGTGTGTACGTGTGTGTGTCTGTGTCTGTATGTTTGTGTGTGTGTCTGTGTGTGTGTGTGTGTGTGTGTGTGTCTGTCTGTCTGTGTGTGTGTGTGTGTGTGTGTGTGTGTGTCTGTGTGTGTGTGTGTGTGTGTGTGTGTGTGTGTGTGTGTGTGTGTATGTGTGTGTGTATCTGTGTCTGTAAGTTTGTGTGTGTGTCTGTGTGTATGTGTGTGTGTGTGTACGTGTGTGTGTGTGTGTGTGTGTGTGTTGTGTGTGTGTGTGTGTGTGTGTGTGTGTGTGTGTGTGTGTGTGGGTAGATGGGGGCTGGTGGTGTTTTTATGGAACAGGAAGTGTGGATACACCAGGCCAGATGGTGTGTACGAGGCTAATTGCGTAGATTCTGGACAAACACCAGTGTCACCTTGGCCGAGCAATCGCAAGAAGAGAGAGAGAGAGAAGGAGAGAAAGAGGGCAAGAGAGATATACGGGGAGAGAGAGAGAGAGAGAGAGAGAGAGAGAGAGAGAGAGAGAGAGAGAGAGAGAGAGAGAGAGAGAGAGAGAGAGAGAGAGAGAGAGAATGAAAGAAAGAAAGTGGGCGAGAGATATTCAGAGAGAGAGAGAGCGAGAGAGAGAGAGAGAGAGAGAGAGAGAGAGAGAGAGAGCGAGAGAGAGAGAGAGAGAGAGAGAGAGAGTGCGCCATTACGATAAGAGTAGAGGGAACAAGGGGAGATAGATGATGCTGGGTGGTATTTCAGAACCTCGGAAAAAAGGATTCAAGGAAGACTCAAGTACAATGAGATGTTTACCACCCATTGAGCTGCAGCAGTATAGCTCTGTGTAGTCTGTTGGGACTTGGCTTGGGAACGGGAAGGTCGCCGGTTCAAGTCCCCCAAACACCTTGGGGGGGGGGGGCACTGCCGAGGTGTCCTTGAGCAAGGCACCAGACCTCCTAACACTGCTCCCCTTCACGACGCATGTGTGTGTGTGTATACAACAGCTAGCCCACTGCTCCTAATACTAGGATGGTGTTAAATGCAGAGAAACTACGAAATTCCCGTGTGTGACCAATAAAGAGTATTTATTAGTATACTGCCATACTAGACTAAGTGTCCTCGCGGTGTGGTTCAACCTTTCAGACGTACTCAGGGTGCGGTCATTCGTCTGGGGGTTGGAGGGGAGGGGGTTTGTCTGGAACCGCCTCTTACATTACATTACGTTACATTACAGTCATTTAGCAGACGCTTTTATCCAAAGCGACTTACAACAAGTGTGTTTCAACAAAGGTAAAAGGACAACAACTCGTCACCAGAAGTCAAAAAATTGCATTTCATTTCGAACAAGTCTCACAAGAACTGAACCGGTGCTCAGGTAGAAATACAATAAGTTGGCAAACAATACAGAACAATATGTCTAGAAGCACCACTGCGTTGGTCCAGAGTTACGTGTTGTTTTCCATCGCACTCCCGTGTTTAACTTGCTTGAGATTTTGAGAGACGTCTTGTTAAATATTCATCTGGTTCAGCGAACATCGCCGAAAGACGTGTGAAACCCTCACTATTTTATTCAGAATTTCACATCATGCGTGGCGTCTCTATTTTGGTTGTTGTTGTAATTTACTCACAGTGTATTTATCAGTTATGGCCGTTATTAAGTCGGCGGAAATTAAATCATTTAACACTTCCAGCAGGCAGAATATTTACCATCAGAGCTGTTAGGAAGTACGTCAGGGAAGGGAGATAAAATTAAGTTATGCGTGTGTGTGTTGTGTGTGTGTGTGTGTTTGTATGTGTGTGTGTGTGTGTGTGTGTGTGTGTAAATAGGTCATGTCCTTGTGAATGCAAAATGTGAACACAAAGCCACTCTGTCTTGTCGGCTCTGCCTCGCTCACTACTACTATACTATGCAAAACTTGAGATCTCCTTTCAGGTCCTATTTATCCAGTTAGCTTTTCTCGTGCGTGGTATGTCAAATGTACCTCCGATTACACCGTTCATTCAGTTGTTCTCGGGCTGCCCTTCTACCCTTCTACCCTTCTACCCTTCTACCCTTCTACCCTTCTGCCCTTCTACCCTTCTACCCTTCTACCCTTCTACCCTTCTACCCTTCTACCCTTCTACCCTTCTTTTTCCCGTGCTTTCCACGTTTGTTTTTTCTTCAGATGCACAGACTGCGACCACTTGCTTTCCTGTTTTAGTATTCCTATTCCCTTGTCTCTGGATTCAATATTTTTCCAATTCCGGGTGAGGCGAGAGTCTTCCGGCCCGCCCTGCCTCTACGCTGAAAGTCCCCCCTTGTACCCCCCTTGTTTTTCAATGTGGCTGCTTTAAGCACTATTTTCTTCCATCCATGTATATATTTCATTATAATAACAATATTAATAATCATAATAATACTGCATTTGGTTTTTATTGCAATTTCAGAGGGCTACAAAGTAAAAAACATAGCAAACAGTGCAAACACAATCAATTTACTTACAATAGTGAACACAAATTTGAACATAAAAAAAGGCCTTCCTAAATAAAACAGGTTTTTAGGCCTGTCTTCAAAGAGTCCAGGTTCTGTGGTGTCCTTAAATGATGAGGAAGGCCGCTCAACAGCCGAGTCAAAAGCCCCCCCCCCCCTCCTCCCTCCCCCCCCCCCAAGGGGCGGAGCTTAGCACTGGGGGCCCTGAGGAGCAAGCTGTGGGCAGATCTGAGGGTGGTTTGTGGAGTGATGAGTTGTTGTCGATAAGGGATGTATGCATAACCATTTATGCAGTTTTGTGTGTGTAAGTAACATTATACATAATGTACATAATATGCATCCGTATTGGATGAATAATGTATGTAAGGATCATTTCTGATTGATTGACACTCCCGTGGTCTGAAGCTTTATCAAAATGAACAACAGAGGGCTGACAGTGTTCTCTAAGCGTGTTGCTGGTGCTTTGATTCCCTGTAGGGTAGAGTTGAGGTGGGACGTATGCAATAAGCCTTTCTTAAGGCATATCCTTTCAGGGGTTGTCTTTGATGTCTTACCTCCTCAATCTTCAACGCTGCTCTCTCTCTCTCTCTCTCTCTCTCTTTCACTCTTGTTCTCTCTCTCTCTCTCTCTCTCTCTCTCTCTCTCTCTCTCTCTCTCTCTCTCTCTCTCTCTCTCTCTCTCTCTCTCTCTCTCTCTCTCTCTCTCTCTCTCTCTCTCTCTTTCTCTCATCCCTCTTCATCTCGCTCTCTCTCTCTCTCATCTCTTTCACTCTCGTTATCTCTCGTTATCTCTCTCTCTCTCTCTCTCTCTCTCTCTCTCTCTCTCTCTCTCTCTCTCTCTCTCTCTCTCTCTCTCTCTCTCTCTCTCTCTCTCTATGTCTCTCTCTTTTTCCTCTCTCGTTCTTTCTTCACACATGCGGCAGGAAAGGTCATTTGTATTCTCCCCCAAATGGCGATGCAGTGTGTTGAATCTTGATATTTATGCAGTGTGCTAACGGACCCATCCCAACCAGGCAGCCAAAAGGGAAAAGACAGATCCGCAGCATGCGTTGTGTGTGTGTGTGTGTGTGTGTGTGTGTGTGTGTGTGTGTGTGTGTGTGTGAGCGTGTGCGCGCGTGTGTGCGTGCGTGTGCATGCGTGCATGCGTCTGTGTGTGTGTGTCATTGGTGTGAGCTTTTGTCCGGTGGTGGTGGTGGTGGTGGTGGCAGTTGTGGGGTCCTATTGGGCTAACCCACTTCACTGAGGCCTGCCCTAGTTCCACCCTTAGTCCTCACCACGTTCCGTTTTATTTATTTATTTTCCCGGTACACAAGCTGTCTCGCTGACCTTTCCTTTCCTTTGCTTGTTTTGTTTTTTTTGAACGTCCCGATTCCTCTGGGTTTTTGATTTATGGCTGGGTTTTGTTGTGAGTGTTTACAGCCAATACATTTACAATAGGGAGGGAGATTCACAGAGGAGCCATTTGGTGGATCTGGAACCATTCTGAACTGCGGTCATTACGATGCTCATGGTAATCGAGGAGGATACACACACACACACACGCACACATACACACACATACGCACATGCGCACACACACATACACACACATACGCACATGCGCACACGCATACACACACACATACGCACATGCGCACACACA
>CM051004.1:17631113-17636113 GCA_027704905.1 Muraenolepis orangiensis
ACACACACACGCACACACACACACACACATATACTGTATATATACACACACACGCACATATACACACATATTTCTACACACACACATGCACACACACGCATACAAACACACATATATATACACAAACACACACACACCCGCACACATACACATATATATACACACACACGCACATACACACACATATGTATACACACACACATGCACACACACACGTATACACACATTACCACACATGTGTGTGCGCACAAACACACACTGACCATATTCACACACACACATACCTTATGCACATATGCACACTGGCGCATGCACGCACGCACACACAAACACACACAAACACACAGACAAGCCTGTGCATGGGAGCCGTGTACCATGTGGCTCAGGAACTGTTGCTGTTATTAAGATGAGCAGGAATGTTGGTATTATTTCTATACCTTATTAGTTAAAAAGTTAGTTGTTTAAAAAGCTCAAACAACTGAAAACGTAGTATAACCAAGAGGGCATGAAATGGGCCATGTGTTGGCTGTTGATTAGATATATGGTTCATAGAGATCCTTCTCATGAGAACAGGTCGATAGGGGAAAGGGCGGAGGGTGTCTTGCACACTCAATGCATTTCATAAGTTAACCTGTCCAGACCTTTACAACAAGTCATGACCATCACATACACATACATCTCAAGCAAAGCTTCACAGGTGTGTTTCTGAGTGCTAGGCCACTCTTAACCACTTTTCAACCATTCTTAACCTCTTAACGGGCCAGCCCGCCCGTGTAAATATCTACCAAATTTACACATTTCCCCTTTAAGCGTCAGTACATTAAGGAGATGCATTAACTTTCAGCAATTCCCTCGCCTTTACACCTTTAAGGATGTAGCAAAGTGTAATCCTGTTTGTGTGTGTGTGTGTGTGTGTGTGTGTGTGTGTGTGTGTGTGTGTGTGTGTGTGTGTGTGTGTGTGTGTGTGTGTGTGTGTGTGTGTGTGTGTGGTGAGAGAGAGAGAGAGAGAGAGAGAGAGAGAGAGAGAGAGAGAGAGGGGAAAGCACTACACACAAGTTGACCATGGGATCCACTTTCAGTGTCCTCTCAAGTCCTTGGCTTAGTATGGGGCCTTTGGGTGTCTGTGTCAAAATTACTTTAATTTGTTGCAGACAGACAGACAGGGAGAGAGACAGACAGACAGACAGACAGACAGACAGGGAGAGAGAGAGACAGACAGACAGACAGACACACGGAGAGAGGGAGAGAGGGAGAGAGGGAGAGAAAGACATTACAGTATATCAACTTCACACTAATGCACTTAGTCCCTTTTCTACGCCACATTGTTTTAGCCTTTTTCATTCCATTGCCAAAAGATAGATATTATTTTCTCCAGTTGTTGACCCAAAACATAATGTGGTACCAATCATAGTGAACCCCAGTATGAGATCATTGGGATTCCCTACAGGAACTAGTGTAGCCACGCTTCAACAGGATTCAACTCTTTGACAAGGTGGAAAATGCACAGTAGAAAAGAAAGAATTCTACAACTTTATAAGGAATATAAAATATGTTCAATCAGGTTATGAATAATTGTAAACAATATATATATATATATATATCAGAAGAACAACCCCCTGCAGCAAAGTACGATCAAATAAACACAAGAATACAATTCAATCTAAATGTACCACTTTCCTCTGGAAGCAAGGGACAGAGTTGGATTTAAAGAGTTTTGTGTGTGATTTCCGCTGACAGACAGACAGTAAGTATCAGTGTTTGAAACCGAGACACGAGACAACGCTCTCGAAGCAGAGCGTGTTTCTGGGGCCTTCGCCATCAGCTAGTCACCATGATTGAAACGTCAATAGCTCCTTAAGCTGCCGTGGGAGTCAGTGTTGATTCAGGACTCCTCCTGCTAGCTACAGTGCTTACTCTGGTTAGTTAGCCGGGGCTAGCCTGAGATTTTGTTATGTGTGCGTTGTGAGTGGCGGCGGTATAGCTCAGGAGGTAGAGCGGTCGCCTCACTAACCGAAGGTTGTCGGTTCGATCCCCAGCTCCTCCAAGCAAAAAACTGTCAATGTGTCCTTGAGCAGGACACCCTAACCCTTAACGTGCTGGCTGTCTCCTTTCATGGCTGACTCAGCCGCCAATGGGTGAATGTGAGGCATGACTTGTAAAGCGCTGTGGATAAAAGCGCTATATAAAAGCATCCATTACCATGTTGACACGCTTTCTCTTTTTGGGAACATACTGGCAGCAATGCAACTCAGTCAAACCCCCAGTCACTGGTAGGGGCCGCTCTTGACCTTGAACGATGTGTCATTCACCCTGGTCAGGTCGCTGGTTCAAGTCCCCGAAACACCTGGAGGGCCACTGCCCAGGTGCCCTTGAGCAAGGCACCGGACCCACCGGACCCCCTACACTGCTCACATTTCACTGTGTGAAAATGTTTGTATGATGAGATGATTTAATCCTCCAGATTTAGATTAAGATCTAGATTGGACAATACCATACAGGGATACATACAGTGCTGCTCGAAAGTATGTGAACCCCTTGAACAGTTAAGAGTTTTCTGTTGTTTTACCATGATTTTCCTATTTTATCATCACAAGTTTTACATATATGAAATGTCAGGTTTATGTTTAACAGTTCCATGTACTTTTTTAGAGGGAATTGTGTGAGTAGCCAAAAAAATACATGAAACATGGAATTAGTGGATGTGCAAAAGTAAGTGAACCCCCAGCTGTATTGGTAAAGTCAAGGAGGTAACAGATTCAGGTGAAACACTTTTGGGTGCTTAATTAGTCAATTAAGCAAACCAATCAAATGAGACATCATTAGGAAAAGGGTTGGACAACACAGATTAAAAGAGAGAGAAAAACAACCAAACGACTGCAGTGCCAGGGTGTACCCATACGAATCAACCATGCCAAGAGGAAAGGAGATACCCGAGGAAATCAAGAAAATGGTACTGACAGCCCATCAGTCTAGAGAAGGCTACAAGACAATCTCCAAACGATTCCAGCTCCATCCATCCACGGTGAGGCAAATAATTTACAAATGGAGGGCGTCCAAGATGACCGCATCTTTGCCTAGAAGTGGACGCCCATTAAAACTAACATCAAGAAGCACCCGTAGAATAATAAATCAGGTAAAGGACAACCCACACATCACCTCTAAAGAGTTGCAGAGCTCTCTGGCAGCGTCAGGTGTAAATGTACATGCGTCTACAATTAGACGAAAATTGAACCAACACGACATTCATGGGAGGGTTGCTAGAAGGAAGCCTCTGCTCTCCAAAAAGAACAAAGCTGCCCGTTTAAACTTTGCCAGAGAGAACTTGGACAAACCAGAGGCCTTCTGGAAGTCCATTCTCTGGACAGATGAGTCCAAAATAGAATTATTTGGTCATAATCGTAAGCGCTTTGTTTGGAGAAAAACCAACACAGCACATGAAGAAAAGAACCTCATCCCAACAGTGAAGCATGGTGGTGGAAATGTTAAGGTATGGGGCTGCTTCTCTGCTTCTGGACCTGGACAACTCCATATCATCCAGGGAAACATGAATTCTGAAGTGTATCAGCAAATTCTTGATAAGAATCTCCAGCCATCAGTCAGGAAGTTGAAACTGGGCCGTAAATGGGTTTTTCAACAAGACAACGACCCAAAACATACCAGCAAATCTACCAAGGAATGGTTCAGAAAAAAGAGGATTCGTACTCTGGATTGGCCAAGTCAAAGTCCGGACCTCAATCCAATTGAAATGTTGTGGCTAGACCTGAAGCGGGGGGTACATGCCAGATGTCCCTCCAACCTTTCTCAACTGGCTGAGTTCTGCAAGGAAGAGTGGGCAAAAATCCCCCACAGCAGATGCGAGAGACTGGTCAGTGGCTATAGAAAACGTTTGATTGCAGTAATGGCTGCAAAAGGAGGTGCCACACGCTATTAACCAAAAGGGTTCACATACTTTTGCACAAGTCATATTTTCAGTTTTTGTGGGAGAAACCACTTTTTTTGAATAAATAATGAAAATACATCATTTTTCTTTGTTTGTGTCCATTATTTGGAAAGTCCTGCTTTACAAATTGGTGTTTGGATATACATTTAATAAGGTTATTTTACATTTTTGTACAATTACAATGACCATGTCTAGGGGGTTCACATACTTTCGAGCAGCACTGTATATAGTATAGTACATAGTGTAGTATATAGTGTTACATTGTAGGTCATTTATACTGCTGGAGTGAATGGGGAGTAAAGCATTCCATTGTACTTGTTGTATATGGGCAATTTAAAATCTTGAATCTTGAATCTTGAATCTTGAATTTTGAATCGTGATTGTAAGTAAAACAAAAGGATTCAGGCTACAGTCGACACACGGTGGGTGTATTTAATCCATCGCAGATGGAAGTACTGCAATCGAAATGTCAGGAGCACATAGGGGAGTAAAACCAAAAAGAATACTTTAGACTAAAGAGAGAGAGAGAGATGAGATGAGGGTGATTGTAGTCATTGTAGTGGGACAGACACACAGACACACAGACACACAGACACACAGACACACAGACACACAGACACACAGACACACCGACACACCGACACACAGACACACAGACACACAGACACACAGACACACAGACACACCGACACACAGACACACAGACACACAGACACACAGACACACAGACACACAGACACACAGACACACAGACACACAGACACACAGACACACAGACACACATACACACAGACACACCGACACACCGACACACAGACACACATACACACAGACACACAGACACACAGACACACAGACACACAGACACACATACACACAGACACACATACACACAGACACACAGACACACAGACACACAGACACACAGACACACAGACACACAGACACACAGACACACATACACACAGACACACAGACACACAGACACACAGACACACAGACACACAGACACACAGACACACCGACACACAGACACACAGACACACAGACACACAGACAC
>CM051004.1:17648613-17656113 GCA_027704905.1 Muraenolepis orangiensis
ATCGATCGTATGTCAGTTTTCACCCCGCCACCTGGGTCAACACTGCCATGTAAACACATACACACGTAAACAGGAGAGATGCCGTTTTTCTGGAGGAAAAAAAAACACTTTTTTGTAGCTTTTTTTGTATTTAATTTAATTTGCAGTACTGTACATAGGGTCACTGCAATATGTATATATATATTTTTTATTATTATTATTATTATTATTATTGTTATTATTGTTATTATTATTAATTTTTATATATATATATATATATACTGTATATATATATATATATATATATTGCTGCCAGAGTTGTACTTGTCGAAGTCTGTGTGGAGATCTTTGTGTCTTATCTGCAGTGTGTGTTACTGCACATCATATCGGGTATAAAAGCACCGGGCAGTTCACTCTTTATCCCCGGGGATTTGGCCCCTCAATCCCTTTTGATGCGGCCAATACACCGTCTGACGTCTGAACTGAGAGGCCTGTCCCTCTCCTTCATTGTATATATCCCTCCATCCCTCCTATATCTTTATCGCTGAAAAGCTCTTCTTTCACCTCACTCTTTCTGGCTTTCTGCTCCTCTCCTATTCTCCTCTCCTCTCCTCTCCTCTCCTCTCCTCTCCTCTCCTCTCCTCTCCTCTCCTCTCCTCTCCTCTCCTCTCCTCTCCTCTCCTCTCCTCTCCTCTCCTCTCCTCTCCTATTCTCTCCTCTCCTCTCCTCTCCTCTCCTATTCTCCTATTCTCTCCTCTCCAATTCTCTCCTCTCCTATTCTCCTATTCTCTCCTCTCCTCTCCTCTCCAATTCTCTCCTCTCCTCTCCTATTCTCTCCTCTCCTCTCCTCTCCAATTCTCTCCTCTCCTCTCCTATTCTCTCCTCTCCAATTCTCTCCTCTCCTCTCCTCTCCTCTTCTCTTCTCTTCTCTTCTCTTCTCTTCTCTTCTCTTCTCTTCTCTTCTCTTCTCTTCTCTTCTCTTCTCTTCTCTTCTCTTCTCCTCTCCTATTCTCTGCTATTCTGTCCAGCTCTCTGATCTATAACATCAATATTAATGCATATGAATACTGGGTAGTAGTTGTGTGCGTGTGGTCTGTGTCAGAAGTTGACGACGACAACAAACCTTTTGTACTTTTGTAAATTGAGATAAGTATCAGTTGAGAGTAGAAGATCCAACAATGCAAATCACAAGAATATATACAATGCTCTCTCTCTCTCTCTCCCCCCCCCCCTCTCTCTCTCTCTCTCCCCCCCCCCTCTCTCTCGCTCTCTCTCTCTCTCTCATCTCTCTCTCTCTCTCTCCTCTCTCTCTCTCTCTCTCTCTCTCTCTCTCTCTCTCTCTCTCTCTCTCTACTTCTCTCTTTCTCACTCTCTCTTGCTCTACCCCCCATTTCTCTCTCTCTCTCTCTCTCTCTCTCTCTCTCTCTCTCTCTCGTCTCTCTCTCTCTCTCTCTCTCTCTCTCTCTCTCTCTCTCTCTCTCTCTCCTCTCTCTCTCTCTCTCTCTCTTCTCTGTCTGATTGCCACTGTACGAATATGTATGGCTTTTGGGGCCCCCAGGGACCCAGAGACCTTTAAAGCATGTTTCCTCTTCCTCCATTCTTCTTCCTCACGTCTCTGTGGACCCCTCCCCCCGCCTGCTCTGCGCATTGTGCTCCTCTCTTCATTGTGTGTTCTGCAGACGTGTGCAGGTTCCGTTGACTCGAGGAACACGGAGGGACCCGAGCCACGCTCCATCAATCAGTTGGGTGGGGGGCGGGCACTCGTCTCTGATTGGCCGACCACACAGGGGGGCGGGAGCGAGGGGCAGGGAGGGAAGGGGGCGTTTTTTTGTTACGCTAAGAAATGGATTGTAATCGGGGAGTCTCAGCGTTGAAGTTATTTATGAACGCAAAATATAGAATTAATAGGAATTTGTCTTCATTTTGATGCATATGTATTTTACAAGGGTTAATCGTTTTTGGATGAAGTGCGGTTTAAAGACAGACGCAATATAAGCTTTATCAGCTTGCTCAGGGAATCGGGATTGCGCAACTTTGGATTTGTTTATTGTTTCATTGTTAATTAAATAACACGTTTTTGTGTCCAATGCCCCCCCAAAAAATAATCCTATTAGATTTGGAATTATCGCATTCATTAAAAAAAATGTTCATGCTTTTCCAAATATGTATAAATTAAATTAAATGCAACTATACCACCGGCCATCACATCAACATAATGTTTTTTTCAAATCATTTGAGTTGGTCTAATCCTATAAAACGCGGATAAGATGAGATCCTTGTGGAGGATGGAGGAGCGAGAGGGGGGTTCGAGGTTCGAGGTGGCTTGCCAGATAATAGATAATCTGTATTCTTTGGAGAGGTCTCTTCGGTTAACTGAAGCAGCGCTATCGATCACCTAAACACTCCAACGGGACCATCTCACCGGGTGATTAGTCTTGTCCTTGGTGTTGGGATTATGGGAGAAAACAACTCTTTGGAGAACCACTCTTCTCTCTCTCTCTAACCACTCTTCTCTCGCCAACCTTTATACGAGAGAGTGTGTTGTGAGAGGAGTGTCGTGGTGTGTGTGTGTGTGTGTGTGTGTGTGTGTGTGTGTGTGTGTGTGTGTACGTGCACACACACGCAGCACACCATATTTGTCACCGATTAAGCGATACGTGACGCGATGGGTGGCGAGTAACTGAACCAGAGAGAGAGAGAGAGAGAGAGAGAGACAGAGAGAGAGAGAGAGAGAGAGCGAGAGAGAACATGGCTTTAGTGTGCAGGCGGTAGGATGATGGTGATATCGTGTGTCTCACCGGAGCGCCGGAGTTCATTAGCGATGGGGGTCCCGTGCGGGGGACGTGGAGACGTGCTGATGCTAAGGGGGGGGGTCAGACAGAGAACACACAGAGACGGCCTTGTCATTACACATCACCACTCGCCCGAGGAAATGACAAGCAACGCTACTACAAATGAACACAGTTAGCATCAACTACGGTCTTTCCCGTAGTCACTGGGTGTCATTGCCTCCAAACCGCAATGCATTGTCTAATTGTCCTAATGCAAGCAAAAGACATCCATCCACCCAAATCAAAATGACTTTTTCTACAAATTTCCACATATTTGGAGCAAAACATTTGCCACTATTTTTTTGCGTATGTTACATTCCATATGTTCCGCTGGAGTAGAGAGAGTGACCCGTGATTGACCAGACGATGTAATTATAGATCCCATTAGCAACCCAGTGGGTTCCACACACTTCAGAACACAGCACTCCTCCTATGGATTTGTACATTTTTGCCGTTGACGGTGAAGGTGATTCCAGCTCAGTGTCTTGAGTCTGTTTCATGCAGTTCCAAATTAGCACCACAGGCGGGGGGGGGGGGGGGGAATGGGGGTGTGGTGTTGTGTTGTGGCATTCCGATGCACCACGCGTCCTATGGCTATCGCTGCGGCGATTTACCCTCTCCTCCTGTTGCCGTGACTACTCATCGCTGACGAAAGAAGAGGGCAGTTGCGCTATAGGTATTGGCTTGGGGCTTGGCGGTCTGTGGTTATGTGTCTGCGTATGTGTCCCTGCGGGTGTGTGGTGTGTGTATGTGTGTGTGTTTGTATGTGTGTGTGTGCGTGTGTGTGTGTGTGTGTCTCTCTAGGTCTCTTAAAGTCGGTGTCTAGCGTAGATGCATCCACTGTTTATTATTTAAGGCCCCCTCTGTCACCAATCCTATGGTCTTGCGACAGCCCTCAAAGCGCAGCACACAAACTCACAAAGCAATCATATAGGCATGAGTGTGCATGCGGGGCCCGCATGCACACTCATGCCTATATGATTGCTTTGTGAGTTTGTGTGCTGCGCTTTGAGGGCTGTCGCAAGACCATAGGATTGGTGACAGAGGGGGCCTTAAATAATAAACAGTGGATGCATCTACGCTAGACACCGACTTTAAGAGACCTAGAGAGACACACACACACACACACGCACACACACACATACAAACACACACACATACACACACACACACCCGCAGGGACACATACGCAGACACATAACCACAGACCGCCAAGCCCCAAGCCAATACCTATAGCGCAACTGCCCTCTTCTTTCGTCAGCGATGAGTAGTCACGGCAACAGGAGGAGAGGGTAAATCGCCGCAGCGATAGCCATAGGACGCGTGGTGCATCGGAATGCCACAACACAACACCACACCCCCATTCCCCCCCCCCCCCCCCGCCTGTGGTGCTAATTTGGAACTGCATGAAACAGACTCAAGACACTGAGCTGGAATCACCTTCACCGTCAACGGCAAAAATGTACAAATCCATAGGAGGAGTGCTGTGTTCTGAAGTGTGTGGAACCCACTGGGTTGCTAATGGGATCTATAATTACATCGTCTGGTCAATCACGGGTCACTCTCTCTACTCCAGCGGAACATATGGAATGTAACATACGCAAAAAAATAGTGGCAAATGTTTTGCTCCAAATATGTGGAAATTTGTAGAAAAAGTCATTTTGATTTGGGTGGATGGATGTCTTTTGCTTGCATTAGGACAATTAGACAATGCATTGCGGTTTGGAGGCAATGACACCCAGTGACTACGGGAAAGACCGTAGTTGATGCTAACTGTGTTCATTTGTAGTAGCGTTGCTTGTCATTTCCTCGGGCGAGTGGTGATGTGTAATGACAAGGCCGTCTCTGTGTGTTCTCTGTCTGACCCCCCCCCTTAGCATCAGCACGTCTCCACGTCCCCCGCACGGGACCCCCATCGCTAATGAACTCCGGCGCTCCGGTGAGACACACGATATCACCATCATCCTACCGCCTGCACACTAAAGCCATGTTCTCTCTCGCTCTCTCTCTCTCTCTCTCTCTGTCTCTCTCTCTCTCTCTCTCTCTCTGGTTCAGTTACTCGCCACCCATCGCGTCACGTATCGCTTAATCGGTGACAAATATGGTGTGCTGCGTGTGTGTGCACGTACACACACACACACACACACACACACACACACACACACACACACACACCACGACACTCCTCTCACAACACACTCTCTCGTATAAAGGTTGGCGAGAGAAGAGTGGTTAGAGAGAGAGAGAAGAGTGGTTCTCCAAAGAGTTGTTTTCTCCCATAATCCCAACACCAAGGACAAGACTAATCACCCGGTGAGATGGTCCCGTTGGAGTGTTTAGGTGATCGATAGCGCTGCTTCAGTTAACCGAAGAGACCTCTCCAAAGAATACAGATTATCTATTATCTGGCAAGCCACCTCGAACCTCGAACCCCCCTCTCGCTCCTCCATCCTCCACAAGGATCTCATCTTATCCGCGTTTTATAGGATTAGACCAACTCAAATGATTTGAAAAAAACATTATGTTGATGTGATGGCCGGTGGTATAGTTGCATTTAATTTAATTTATACATATTTGGAAAAGCATGAACATTTTTTTTAATGAATGCGATAATTCCAAATCTAATAGGATTATTTTTTGGGGGGGCATTGGACACAAAAACGTGTTATTTAATTAACAATGAAACAATAAACAAATCCAAAGTTGCGCAATCCCGATTCCCTGAGCAAGCTGATAAAGCTTATATTGCGTCTGTCTTTAAACCGCACTTCATCCAAAAACGATTAACCCTTGTAAAATACATATGCATCAAAATGAAGACAAATTCCTATTAATTCTATATTTTGCGTTCATAAATAACTTCAACGCTGAGACTCCCCGATTACAATCCATTTCTTAGCGTAACAAAAAAACGCCCCCTTCCCTCCCTGCCCCTCGCTCCCGCCCCCCTGTGTGGTCGGCCAATCAGAGACGAGTGCCCGCCCCCCACCCAACTGATTGATGGAGCGTGGCTCGGGTCCCTCCGTGTTCCTCGAGTCAACGGAACCTGCACACGTCTGCAGAACACACAATGAAGAGAGGAGCACAATGCGCAGAGCAGGCGGGGGGAGGGGTCCACAGAGACGTGAGGAAGAAGAATGGAGGAAGAGGAAACATGCTTTAAAGGTCTCTGGGTCCCTGGGGGCCCCAAAAGCCATACATATTCGTACAGTGGCAATCAGACAGAGAAGAGAGAGAGAGAGAGAGAGAGGAGAGAGAGAGAGAGAGAGAGAGAGAGAGAGAGAGAGAGAGAGAGAGAGAGAGAGAGAGAGAGAGAGAGAGAGAGAGAGAGAGAGAGAGAGAGAAATGGGGGGTAGAGCAAGAGAGAGTGAGAAAGAGAGAAGTAGAGAGAGAGAGAGAGAGAGAGAGAGAGAGAGAGAGAGAGAGAGAGAGAGAGAGAGAGAGAGAGAGAGAGAGAGAGAGAGAGAGAGAGAGCGAGAGAGAGGGGGGGGGGAGAGAGAGAGAGAGAGGGGGGGGGGGAGAGAGAGAGAGAGAGCATTGTATATATTCTTGTGATTTGCATTGTTGGATCTTCTACTCTCAACTGATACTTATCTCAATTTACAAAAGTACAAAAGGTTTGTTGTCGTCGTCAACTTCTGACACAGACCACACGCACACAACTACTACCCAGTATTCATATGCATTAATATTGATGTTATAGATCAGAGAGCTGGACAGAATAGCAGAGAATAGGAGAGGAGAAGAGAAGAGAAGAGAAGAGAAGAGAAGAGAAGAGAAGAGAAGAGAAGAGAAGAGAAGAGAAGAGAAGAGAAGAGAAGAGAAGAGGAGAGGAGAGGAGAGGAGAGAATTGGAGAGGAGAGAATAGGAGAGGAGAGGAGAGAATTGGAGAGGAGAGGAGAGGAGAGAATAGGAGAGGAGAGGAGAGAATTGGAGAGGAGAGGAGAGGAGAGAATAGGAGAATAGGAGAGGAGAGAATTGGAGAGGAGAGAATAGGAGAATAGGAGAGGAGAGGAGAGGAGAGGAGGAGAGGAGAGGAGAGGAGAGAATAGAGAGGAGAGGAGAGGAGAGGAGAGGAGAGGAGAGGAGAGGAGAGGAGAGGAGAGGAGAGGAGAGGAGAGGAGAGGAGAGGAGAGGAGAGGAGAGGAGAGGAGAATAGGAGAGGAGCAGAAAGCCAGAAAGAGTGAGGTGAAAGAAGAGCTTTTCAGCGATAAAGATATAGGAGGGATGGAGGGATATATACAATGAAGGAGAGGGACAGGCCTCTCAGTTCAGACGTCAGACGGTGTATTGGCCGCATCAAAAGGGATTGAGGGGCCAAATCCCCGGGGATAAAGAGTGAACTGCCCGGTGCTTTTATACCCGATATGATGTGCAGTAACACACACTGCAGATAAGACACAAAGATCTCCACACAGACTTCGACAAGTACAACTCTGGCAGCAATATATATATATATATATATATACAGTATATATATATATATATATATAAAAATTAATAATAATAACAATAATAACAATAATAATAATAATAATAATAATAAAAAATATATATATACATATTGCAGTGACCCTATGTACAGTACTGCAAATTAAATTAAATACAAAAAAAGCTACAAAAAAGTGTTTTTTTTCCTCCAGAAAAACGGCATCTCTCCTGTTTACGTGTGTATGTGTTTACATGGCAG
>CM051004.1:17666113-17671113 GCA_027704905.1 Muraenolepis orangiensis
CAGGGCCAGATAGAGAGAGAGAGAGAGAAAGAGAGGCGACCCCAGACAGTATTGCTCTCTCTCTCTCTCTCTCTCTCTCTCTCTCTCTCTCTCTCTCTCTCTCTCTCTCTCTCTCTCTCTCTCTCTCTCTCTCTCTCTCTCTCTCTCCTCCCTCCCTCCCTCTCACTCTCCCTCTCTCCCCCTCCGACAGACATCCCAAGTCTCACGCCTCCCCCACCTCCTCTCTCTATCTCTCCCCGTGGGTTCATGACAAGCCCTGAGGTAATTAATAACTGTCAAATAATTCTACATTGAAAGCAGCTCCTCCATCTCTCACTCCCCCCTTGCCCCCTTCCTCACCCATTCCCCTCCTCACACACACACGCACGCACGCACACACGCACACACACACACACACACACACACACACACACACACACACACACACACACACACACACACACACACACACACACACACACTCGATCACACCCAGCCCTACTATCATGGGAACAGCACTGTCGCCGGTCCAGAAGCCGCCAAGCAAGCTAATTGACTCTTGAATAAGAGATCATGGAAAGCGATCTTGCTAATTACCTGCACTCTGAAGTTATGCAGAGAAACTCTCGCACACACACACACACACATGCGCACACACACACAAAAGCACAGTCCTGCACACGCACACGCGCTTGTGTGTGTGCATTCGTGTGTGTGTGTGTGTGTGTGTGCACGACTCATAAACCCCCCCCCCCCCCACACACACACACACACACACTGACTCCCACACACACACACACACACACACACACACACACAACACACACACACACACGCACGCTCACAGACACATTAGTTAAGTCTGTGAGTAGAGTTCACAGTCGTTAACAAAAGGTTAGATCATGTATCATGATGTACTCAGGCGCGGGCACCCACATCCAGACACCAAAGTCATTGATTTCCCCTAGTACTCCGACTGCAGCGTGTCCCAGTCCAACCCACTGGAGGCAGACCTGGATGGTCGTTTTGTGTTCATACACGATGCCCATGGAAAAAAAAAACGGATAAAACAGCAGGACGCCCGGGCTTTGAGCAATAATCAGCTGTGGTAGTTACAAATGAAAGGTACTTCTGGAGCATTTCTTCTTCACCGCATTAACCGGAAAGTTAATTAACACAAAATAAACGCTTGAAGAGATACCTTTAGAGTTACCCCCAACTGGTTTGGGTGTGTGTGTGCGTACGTGCGTGCGTGCGCGCGCGCGCGTGTGTGTGTGTGTGTGTGTGTGTGTGTGTGCGCGCGTGTGCACTGTGCAGTCAAGCTTTTATTAAAATGAGATTAAAATCGGCAGGATTGGACTGTGGCAAACTTCCTATTTCAATTAAATGTCATCTGGTCACGAAGCTTTTTGTGGGGGGTGGGGGGGGGGGGCTATGTTTAACACACACATTCACGCACACACATACACAAAAACACACACACACACACACACACACAGACACACACACACACACACACACACACACACACACAGACAAACACACACACACAAGCATTTACACACACACACACACACACACACACACAGTTTGTGTGATGCCCTTCTACATCACTAGATTCAATTATGTCTCTTTCATCAGCCAATTACATCGTCTGAATTCACAGCTGTTGCCACGGCGGCGAGGTCCCGGGAGCCAACCAGAGCCCTGCTCAGATATACTGTGTGTGATTGCAGGTGTTTCCCAGAGCTGTCTGTGTGTCTGTGTGTCGGTGTGTCTGTGTGTCTGTGTGTCGGTGTGTCGGTGTGTCTGTGTGTCTGTGTGTCTGTGTGTCGGTGTGTGTGTGTGTCGGTGTGTGTGTGTGTGTGTGTGTCGGTGTGTGTGTGTGTCGGTGTGTCGGTGTGTCGGTGTGTCTGTGTGTCGGTGTGTCGGTGTGTCGGTGTGTCGGTGTGTCGGTGTGTCTGTGTGTCTGTGTGTCGGTGTGTCGGTGTGTCTGTGTGTATGTGTGTCGGTGTGTCGGTGTGTCTGTGTGTCTGTGTGTCGGTGTGTCTGTGTGTATGTGTGTCGGTGTGTCGGTGTGTATGTGTGTCTGTGTGTCTGTGTGTCTGTGTGTCTGTGTGTATGTGTGTCGGTGTGTCGGTGTGTCGGTGTGTCGGTGTGTCGGTGTGTCTGTGTGTCGGTGTGTCTGTGTGTCTGTGTGTCTGTGTGTCTGTGTGTCTGTGTGTCTGTGTGTCGGTGTGTCTGTGTGTCGGTGTGTCTGTGTGTCTGTGTGTCGGTGTGTCTGTGTGTCTGTGTGTCTGTGTGTCGGTGTGTCTGTGTGTCTGTGTGTCTGTGTGTCTGTGTGTCTGTGTGTCTGTGTGTCTGTGTGTATGTGTGTCTGTGTGTCTGTGTGTCTGTGTGTATGTGTGTCGGTGTGTCTGTGTGTCTGTGTGTCTGTGTGTCTGTGTGTCGGTGTGTCTGTGTGTCTGTGTGTCTGTGTGTCTGTGTGTCTGTGTGTCTGTGTGTCTGTGTGTCTGTGTGTCTGTGTGTCGGTGTGTCGTGTGTCGGTGTGTCGGTGTGTCTGTGTGTCTGTGTGTCTGTGTGTCTGTGTGTCTGTGTGTCTGTGTGTCTGTGTGTCGGTGTGTCGGTGTGTCTGTGTGTCTGTGTGTCTGTGTGTCTGTGTGTCTGTGTGTCTGTGTGTCTGTGTGTCTGTGTGTCGGTGTGTCTGTGTGTCGGTGTGTCTGTGTGTCTGTGTGTCTGTGTGTCTGTGTGTATGTGTGTCTGTGTGTCTGTGTGTCGGTGTGTATGTGTGTCGGTGTGTCTGTGTGTCGGTGTGTATGTGTGTCGGTGTGTCTGTGTGTCTGTGTGTCTGTGTGTCTGTGTGTCTGTGTGTGTGTCTGTGTGTCTGTGTGTCTGTGTGTCTGTGTGTCTGTGTGTCTGTGTGTCTGTGTGTCTGTGTGTGTGTGTCTGTGTGTATGTGTGTCTGTGTGTCTGTGTGTCTGTCCCACTACAATGACTACAATCACCCTCATCTCATCTCTCTCTCTCTCTTTAGTCTAAAGTATTATTTTTGGTTTACTCCCTATGTGCTCCTGACATTTCGATTGCAGTACTTCCATCTGCGATGGATTAAATACACCCACCGTGTGTCGACTGTAGCCTGAATCCTTTTGTTTTACTTACAATCACGATTCAAAATTCAAGATTCAAGATTCAAGATTCAAGATTTTAAATTGCCCATATACAACAAGTACAATGGAACGCTTTACTCCCCATTCACTCCAGCAGTATAAATGACCTACAATGTAACACTATATACTACACTATGTACTATACTATATATGTATCCCTGTATGGTATTGTCCAATCTAGATCTTAATCTAAATCTGGAGGATTAAATCATCTCATCATACAAACATTTTCACACAGTGAAATGTGAGCAGTGTAGGGGGTCCGGTGGGTCCGGTGCCTTGCTCAAGGGCACCTGGGCAGTGGCCCTCCAGGTGTTTCGGGGACTTGAACCAGCGACCTGACCAGGGTGAATGACACATCGTTCAAGGTCAAGAGCAGCCCCTACCAGTGACTGGGGGTTTGACTGAGTTGCATTGCTGCCAGTATGTTCCCAAAAAGAGAAAGCGTGTCAACATGGTAATGGATGCTTTTATATAGCGCTTTTATCCACAGCGCTTTAAAAGTCATGCCTCACATTCACCCATTCAACCACGGCGGCTGAGTCAGCCATGCAAGGAGACAGCCAGCACGTTAAGGGTTAGGGTGTCCTGCTCAAGGACACATCGACAGTTTTTTGCTTGGAGGAGCTGGGGATCGAACCGACAACCTTCCGGTTAGTGAGGCGACCGCTCTACCTCCTGAGCTATACCGCCGCCACTCACAACGCACACATAACAAAATCTCAGGCTAGCCCCGGCTAACTAACCAGAGTAAGCACTGTAGCTAGCAGGAGGAGTCCTGAATCAACACTGACTCCCACGGCAGCTTAAGGAGCTATTGACGTTTCAATCATGGTGACTAGCTGATGGCGAAGGCCCCAGAAACACGCTCTGCTTCGAGAGCGTTGTCTCGTGTCTCGGTTTCAAACACTGATACTTACTGTCTGTCTGTCAGCGGAAATCACACACAAAACTCTTTAAATCCAACTCTGTCCCTTGCTTCCAGAGGAAAGTGGTACATTTAGATTGAATTGTATTCTTGTGTTTATTTGATCGTACTTTGCTGCAGGGGGTTGTTCTTCTGATATATATATATATATATATATTGTTTACAATTATTCATAACCTGATTGAACATATTTTATATTCCTTATAAAGTTGTAGAATTCTTTCTTTTCTACTGTGCATTTTCCACCTTGTCAAAGAGTTGAATCCTGTTGAAGCGTGGCTACACTAGTTCCTGTAGGGAATCCCAATGATCTCATACTGGGGTTCACTATGATTGGTACCACATTATGTTTTGGGTCAACAACTGGAGAAAATAATATATATCTTTTGGCAATGGAATGAAAAAGGCTAAAACAATGTGGCGTAGAAAAGGGACTAAGTGCATTAGTGTGAAGTTGATATACTGTAATGTCTTTCTCTCCCTCTCTCCCTCTCCGTCTGTCTGTCTGTCTGTCTGTCTCTCTCTCTCCCTGTCTGTCGTCTGTCTGTCTCTCCCGTCTGTCGTCTGTCTCTCCTCCCTGTCTGTCGTCGTCTGTCTGCTCTCCCTGTCTGTCTGTCTGTCGTTGTCTGTGTCTCTCTCTCTCTCTCTCTCTCTCTCTGCATTGTATAGGAAACCATGGACTGAGTCCTATGCAACAAATTAAAGTAATTTTGACACAGACACCCAAAGGCCCCATACTAAGCCAAGGACTTGAGAGGACACTGAAAGTGGATCCCATGGTCAACTTGTGTGTAGTGCTTTCCCCTCTCTCTCTCTCTCTCTCTCTCTCTCTCTCTCTCTCTCACACACACACACACACACACACACACACACACACACACACACACACACACACACACACACACACACACACACACACACAC
>CM051004.1:17679966-17682466 GCA_027704905.1 Muraenolepis orangiensis
TTCTCTCCTCTCCTCTCCTATTCTCTCCTCTCCTCTCCTCTCCAATTCTCTCCTCTCCTCTCACTACTTTTGGGATGCTGGAGGGAGCAGGTGGTTCCTAGCCTGCCTGGAGGCCTTCAGTGGGAAACAGAGGGGCTAAAGGTTTTGGGAGTCTTTTTGGGCACCGAGGCTTTCAAGGCTAGAAACTGGGAGGGAGCGAAGGAGAAGGTGTGCGCTCGGTTGTCCAAATGGAAGTGGTTGCTTCCTCAGATGTCGTACAGGGGAAGAGTTCTGGTCGCCAATACTCTGGTTGCCTCGACCCTTTGGCACAGACTGATGGCCCTGACACCACCTAGGAACCTGGTGTCCAGCATCCAGCAGGAGATTGTGGACTTCTTCTGGTCGGGTCGGCACTGGGTCCGCGCAGCTGCCCTCTACCTGCCGCTAGCTGAGGGAGGGCAAGGACTGATCTGCATCCAGTCCAAGATCGCCTCTTTCCGTCTGCGGACTGTCAGCAGGCTGTTATACGACTGCGGCCCCAGCTGGCTGAACTTTGGGAAGCTGTTGCTCAGGAGTGTGGGGAGGTTTGGCTACCACAAGCAGCTGTTCCTGCTTAATCCAGAGGAGCTGGACCTGTCCGGCCTGACCCCTTTCTACACCTCGGTGCTGCAGGCATGGCACACCTTCAAGTTCACCCGTGCCACCAGTGAGATGCCGGGCATGTGGGTGTTTGAAGAACCCTTGTTCTTCAATGGCCTACTGAGAGCAAGGACACTACAGTCTGCCAGCCTGCGAACCAGTCTGAGAGAGGCCGGCTGTACAAAAGTAGGTCACCTCATGAAGGCAAAGGCAACATCTCTCGAGGCCCTTAGGAGGAGAAGCAACACCTCGTCCATTAGGATCTTGGATCAGGTGGTGAAGGAGGTCTGTGCTGCCCTGCCAGAGTCCCTGAGGGCCTTTGCAGAGGACGCTGACCTGTGCGAGCAGTGGATTGAGGACGGCGACTACAGCTTCCCCTCTCTGGAGGTCACTCCAGCGGTAGGGGACTGGCATGAGGGAGCAGGCCAGCTGCTTACCTTGAGGACCCCCCACCTGGGCACGTTTCAGGCTTGTGGGAAGAAGGAAACGTACAATTTGTGTGTCAAGGTACTGAATCTCAGGTCTCTGGCGGGGGTTAGGGAGTCGAGGTGGGCCGAGTTCCTGGGTCCAGACTCTTCCCCGAAAGGCAGCTGGCGGTGCCTGTACAAGCTGCCCGTGGAGAAGCGGACAGCGGACCTCCAGTGGAGGATTGTGCACGGGGCGATAGCCACCAATAGATACCGAGCGCACCTTGATCCGGAGCTGGGGGAGGGGTGTATCTTTTGCTCAGAGGTTGAGACCTTGGAGCACTTGTTTGTCCAGTGTCCTCGGCTGTCAGCCTTGTTTGTACTCCTCAAGAGTTGGTTTCAGGGCCTTGGGGAGGAGTTTTCTTTCATTTTATTCATCTTTGGCCCAAAGTACTCTGCTAAGAAGAAGGGTGTGCACACCCTTTTGAACTTTCTGTCCGGTGCTGCCAAGATGGCTATCTGGCTGACACGCAGGAACCGAGTGCAGGGTGTGGGGAGCGTGGCGCTGCTGCCGGTGCTGCGGGGGCTTCTGAGAGCCAGGCTGAGGGTGGAGTACACCTACTACCACCTGATGGACAATATACAGGCTTTCAGCCACATGTGGGCTGTGGGGGGGTGCTTGTGCTCTGTGGGGGGGGATGGTGAGCTGAGACTCCACATATGAGTGCTGTGTTTGTGAGTGACTGTTTTTGGTCTATTGATTTATTATTTTAAAGTATTGAATCCCTCTATGTGATGAGGTGATCGTTATCCAATGTATTTGTTTTGAAAGATTAAAGGGATTTTGAAAAACCAAACCTCTCCTATTCTCTCCTCTCCAATTCTCTCCTCTCCTCTCCTCTCCTCTCCTCTCCTCTCCTCTTCTCTTCTCTTCTCTTCTCTTCTCTTCTCTTCTCTTCTCCTCTCCTATTCTCTGCTATTCTGTCCAGCTCTCTGATCTATAACATCAATATTAATGCATATGAATACTGGGTAGTAGTTGTGTGCGTGTGGTCTGTGTCAGAAGTTGACGACGACAACAAACCTTTTGTACTTTTGTAAATTGAGATAAGTATCAGTTGAGAGTAGAAGATCCAACAATGCAAATCACAAGAATATATACAATGCTCTCTCTCTCTCTCTCCCCCCCCCCCCTCTCTCTCTCTCTCCCCCCCCCCTCTCTCCTCTCTCTCTCTCTCTCTCCTCTCTCTCTCTCTCTCTACTTCTCTCTCTCTCTGCTCTACCCCATCTCTCTCTCTCTCTCTCTCTCTCTCTCTCTCTCTCTCTCTCTCTCTCTCTCTCTCTCTCTCTCTCTCTCTCTCTCTCTCTCTCTCTCTCTCTCTCTTCTCTGTCTGATTGCCACTGTACGAATATGTATGGCTTTTGGGGCCCCCAGGGACCCAGAGACCTTTAAAGCATGTTTCCTCTTCCTCCAT
>CM051004.1:17692466-17699966 GCA_027704905.1 Muraenolepis orangiensis
TGTTGCAAATGACAAAAAAAAACATTTCTTGAATCTCTTGAATCTTGAATCTCTATATATATATATATATATATATATAGAGAGAGAGAGAGAGAGAGAGAGAGAGAGAGAGGGAGAGAGAGAGAGAGAGCGAGAGAGAGAGAGAGATATGACTCTGTGGTGTACACATGATGGAAAGTCACCCAACAAAGCTGCACGGATAGTCTGCATGCATAGGCATGAGACACTCATCTACTACTACGCAAAAACAGGATTTTATTGTCATGATGGTGCATTCGTTAAGCTTCATTAAAGACGGCAGTCATCACCAACACCATCATCATCATCACCATCATCATCATCATCATCATCCTCATCATCATCATCATCGGGGGAGATTATCCCGAGACGTTATTTATACAAATGTCGCTAAGTAACTTTTACTTCCCCCCCCCCCCCCCCAGTAACGCTGACCCCCGTGGCAATCCGCTAGTCTATTGCTGAGTATTTCTGCTGGTGGGAAGGTGGCTGTATTGGGGATTATGTGGTGGGACTGAGAGAGAGAGAGAGAGAGAGAGAGAGAGAGAGAGAGAGGAGAGAGAGAGAGAGAGAGAGAGAGAGAGAGAGAGAGAGAGAGAGAGAGAGAGAGAGAGAGAGAGAGAGAGAGAGGGGGGGGGGGGGGGTATCAATTAGACAGGCATGGCTGCTGCTCCCGTTGACGGATATGCAAACAGAGGGCATTGATTCCTCTTTGTGCTGCGGCGTAGCCTTTTCCTCCACCCCCCACCACCACCACCACCACCACCACCACCCCCACCACCCCCATTACTCACATCAAAGCAATGCAGTGTGGTGGTGCTATAGGGTGGTGTTAAAGCAGGGTGGTGTTAAAGCAGTGTGGTGGTGCTGTAGGGTGGTGTTAAAGCAGGGTGGTGGTGCTATAGGGTGGTGTTAAAGCAATGTGGTGGTGCTATAGGGTGGTGTTAAAGCAGCACAGTGTGGTGGTGCTATAGGGTGGTGTTAAAGCAGCACAGTGTGGTGGTGCTATAGGGTGATGTTAAAGCAGTGTGGTGGTGCTATAGGGTGGTGTTAAAGCAGTGTGGTGTTAAAGCAGTGTGGTGTTAAAGCAGTGTGGTGGTGCTATAGGGGGGTGTTAAAGCAGTGTGGTGGTGCTATAGGGTGGTGTTAAAGCAGTGTAATGGTGCTATAGGGTGGTGTTAAAGCAGTGTGGTGGTGCTATAGGGTGGTGTTAAAGCAGTGTAATGGTACTATAGGGTGGTGTTAAAGCAGTGTGGTGGTGCTATAGGGGGGTGTTAAAGCAGTGTGGTGGTGCTATAGGGTGGTGTTAAAGCAGTGTAATGATGCTATAGGGTGGTGTTAAAGCAGTGTGGTGGTGCTATCGGGTGGTGTTATGAGCCAGCAGATGGGGAGGGGTTACACACGTAGACAAGTGCGTTATATGAACTGCATGAAGTGTATGCTTCCCACTATGAGCACCCACTGGTTTTTAAAACATGCTCCGTAATATTCCACCAAATGAAGTGCACAATCCTGATCACTAAAACACCAGCATCCATCCAGAGGTATTCATGATCCACATCCGTCCACCATGCTTAGTATTCAAATGATGGCATCTGGAGGCGGCGGGGTCACCGCTGCCCCCGCTTTTAATTTGCACATCCTGGGCCGAGGTGCCGCGGTCCGGCTCTCCTGTGAGATGCTGTTATGTAACCACGCCCTCGCCACGCTACAACTACTCCCCCTCGGGCCGCCACTGTAATTAGAAGTGTGGCAACGGGGGCTGGTAGCAGGCAAATAATATACTATAGATGTATGCATAAATATATAAAAGGGCATTTCAAAACAACAGCTGAGCTGAGTTCCTTGTTTTTTCGAATAACAGTTGCCCTACCCCCCCCCCCCCCCCCCCTCGTCAGAGGAACTCCTCCTCCTGTCACACACACACACACACACACACACACACACACACACACACACACACACACACACACACACACACAGACACACACACACACACACACAGGCACACACACAAACACATTCACAAGCACACACACACACATACACACACACAAACGCACACACACATACACACGCACACAAAAACCCACAAAATACACACACACACACACAACCTAATCAGGCATACCACTCGCATGCATGCATACGTAATCACAGACCAATTTCTCCGAGAGGTTTTTGTTGGTTTTTTCCCTCCCAATTACACGTGTTGTTTTCTGAGACAAAACAACCCGCAAGCCGTCCTTACGTGGCGCGTCTGCGTACATACATGCGTGTGTGTGTGTGTGTGTGTGTGTGTGTGTGTGTGTGTGTGTGTGTGTGTGTGTGTGTGTGTGTGTGTGTGTGTGTGTGTGTGTGTGTGTGTGTGTGTGTGTGTGTGTGCGTGCGTGCGTGCGTGCGTGCGTGCGTGCGTGTGTGGTGTGTGCGTGGGTGCTAGGACACGCAATCCACGCCACGGAGATGCGAACCAATGCGGCGTGCAATGAAAAACAGGCAGGAGCGAACTCCGCTTACCGGCCCGAGGTTGAGAAAGACAGGGCCCTCGATGCTGAGAGAGAGTCAAGGTGCTGTCCGACCGCCCAGTGTCAGTGTCAACGGGACTTCTGAGAGCCAAGCTCTCTTTCTGATTTGCTATTGATTTTAGAATACCAACTTTTTTAGTGCCCAACACACCCCCCACCTCCACCCTCCTCCCCTCCTCCACCCCCACCCCCACCTCCACCCTCAACCCTCCGTCCCTCCCTCCCTCCCCTACCCAACCATTCTCTTCCACACCCTCCTGCACCACACCAGCCACCCCTACCACCCCCTCTCTCCTCTCCTCTCCTCTCCTCTCCTCTCCTCTCCTCTCCTCTCCTCTCCTCTCCTCTCCTCTCCTCTCCTCTCCTCTCCTCTCCTCTCCTCTCCTCTCCTCCTCTCCTATCCTCTCCTCTCCTCTCCTCTCCTCTCCTCTCCTCTCCTCTCCTCTCCTCTCCTCTGCCTATCTCTTTCATTTCCAGAGCAAAGCAAATCACTTCCAGAGTCTTTTCCAAGCGTCCCCCACAGCAAGTGTTGATTTAAGGCTTGTGGAAAGGCCCGGGCCCGGGATGGAGAGATGAAATATTGATGAAAAGCTAAATGTGAGATTTGTAGCGTGACATCAAAGGCATCTGCTTCAGTGGCGCCGAGAGATGGAAGAGAGAGATGGGAGAGAGAGAGATGGGGGAGAGAGAGAGAGAGAGAGGCAAATTAAAGTCTCTATGCATACATTCAAATAAACATTCTTACATAAAGCCAACAAACACACACATAGATCATTAAAATGTATGTGGATGGAAGTAGCATATTCATTTTGCCTTCCGAGAAGGAAGGAAGGAAGGAAGGAAGGGAGGAGGGGAGGAAGGAAGGAAGGGAGGGAGGAAGGGAGGGAGGAGGGAAGGAAGGAAGGAAGGGAGGGAGGAAGGGAGGGAGGGAGGAGGGAAGGAAGGAAGGAAGGAAGGAAGGAAGGAAGGAAGGAAGGAAGGAAGGATGGAAGGAAGGAAGGAAGGAAGGAAGGAAGGAAGGAAGGAAGGAAGGAAGGAAGGAAGGAAGGAAGGAAGGAGGGGAGGAAGGAAGGAAGGAAGGGAGGGAGGGAGGGAGGAGGGGAGGAAGGAAGGGAGGAAGGAAGGAAGGAAGGAAGGAAGGAGGGGAGGAAGGAAGGGAGGGAGGGAGGAGGGGAGGAAGGGAGGAGGGGAGGAAGGAAGGGAGGCAGGAAGGAATGAAGGATGGACGTTTAGGAAGGAAGGAAGGGAGAAGGGAAGGGAGCAGGGGAGGAAGGAAGGAAGGGAGGAAGGAAGAAAGGGAGGAAGGAAGGGAGGAGGGAAGGAAGGGAGGGAGGAAGGAAGGGAGGAGGGGAGGACGGAAGGAAGGAAGGAAGGAAGGGAGGGAGGAAGGAAGGAAGGAAGGGAGGGAAGGAGGAAGGAAGGGAGGGAGGAAGGGAGGAAGGGAGGAAGGAAGGAAGGGGGGATGCAGTTAGCAGACTCATTTTAGTGTCAAAGTATTCTTCTTTTACAGGATTTGTACACGATTGTAGTGTCAAAGTATTTTTCTAGCAAATATTCTAAAAGGTCATAGATCACCATGTTTATGGGTTACATTTATTAACGACCGTAAAATCCTACGAAGGGAGTCAGGGACGAAAAGGAAATGAATGAAGTCCATTTTGGGTGAGACGGCCAAGACGTTAATACACTTTCTATATTTTACTCTGCCACGAAATTAATTGAATGTTCACAAATCTTTCCGTTTTTTTATTTTTTTATTGTTGCCTCAGAATGCTCTCTTCAAATGGGATATTGCAATTTATGATGCCTGTATAAGTCGTGATGCATGGCCGTCCTGGGCTATTTCCAGCGCTGGGTCTATTTCAGGCTATTTCGTGCACGTACACAAGCACACAAAACAAACAAACTCAAGGCAACGTGGAAACCAAAAACACATGTTCACCCCTGGACCAACCAGCTCACTGGAGGGATACATACAAGTGTGCAGTGGTTTAGGAGGAGGGAGGGAGAGGGAAGGAGGGAGGGAGAGGGAGGAGGAGGGAGGGAGGGAGGGAGGGAGAGAGAGGGGGTGGAAGAAGAATATGCACCAGAGAAGGATAGAAGGAGAGAGAGAGAGAGAGAGAGAGAGAGAGAGAGAGAGGAGAGAGAGAGAGAGAGAGAGAGAGGATGGGAGATTGGAGAAGGAGAGGGGGAGAGCAAAAGAGAGAGAGAGAGAATAAGTGAGAGGGAGATAGAGAGGATGCCCCAGTGAAGGAGATGGGGGGAGAGCAAGAAGCAAAGGGGGAGAGAGGGATAGAGAGAAAGAGAGAGAGAGAGAGAGAGAGAGAGAGAGAGAGAGAGAGAGAGAGAGAGAGAGAGAGAGAGAGGGCGGGCGGCGCGGGAGCCGCCCGGGCCGGTCCGTTACACGCGAGAGCCGCTATAAACAATTGGAATCTGCGGGCTGAACGTAAACAAGACAAAAGAAAGCGTTCCGAGAGGCAGACACCGGCACCCCGTCCCCTCCCAGCCGCTCCTCCGCGGCCCATAACCCGCCCCACCGGGCCCACCACCCTGGCCCTCTCCTAATGCTCCTTTTATCCCTCCCAGCATGCTAATGTAGCGACGGGGGGGGGCTATATGCTAATGTGGCACCGGCACTCTTTGAAATTGAAATGATGTTAATGTCGGGAGCAGAGCACGTGTGCTGAGGCGCTGCTGCCATGTTTTCCTGGCCCCACTGGGGCCACCGGGGCCCTCGCTTTGAACCCTCCCTCTCTCTCTCTCGCTCTCTCTCTCTCGACACACACATACACACACACACACACACATACACACGCACACACAGGGGTATTTTTTTCCCAGCCCCAGTGAACTTCCCAGAGGAGTAGCGATTAAGCAGGAGCAGATCTGATGTTCTGTCTTTTCTTCTCCATTTGCATTCATGCATGTATATGTACATGAGTGTGCGTGTGTGTGTGTGTGTGTGCGTGTGTGTGCGTGCGTGCGTGTGTGCGTGTGTATGCGTGCGTGTGTGTGTGTGTATGCGTGCGTGTGTGTGTGTGTGTATGCGTGCGTGTGTGTGTGTGTGTGTGTTTGGTGTATGTATTTGTATGCATACTGCGTGCTCATTTGCATCACTTGCATTCTCAATGTTCTGCAACTCGCTTACACATACACACACCCCTACTCACTCACACACACACACACACACACACACACACACACACACACACACACACGTGTGCATATATTCCACATATATTATTTACCAAAAAACACAAATGTGTCATATAATTTTTTGGGCCTCAGAGGCAAACAAACAGGTAGGCAGGTTCCCTTCCTCCATGGCCCCCACAGCCTATCACTCAGGAGCTCGCCACACACACACACACACGACAAACACACCATCAGCCTTTATTGTTGCAAACTTTTGTGAGTTTTGTGTCGGTGTGTCAACAGCAATGGACCAACTTTTGACAAGAGAGTGTGAGCTATCACACACAGCAGGAGGGTGGGGGCCGGGGGGGAGACACACCGAGCAAGCATAGGAAGAGTACCACAGGGATGAGTGATGAGAGAGAGAGAGAGAGAGAGAGAGAGAGAGAGAGAGAGAGAGAGAGAGAGAGAGAGAGAGAGAGAGAGAGGAGAGAGAGAGAGAGAGAGAGAGAGAGAGAGAGAGAGAGAGAGAGAGAGAGAGAGAGAGAGAGAGAGAGCAAGGGTGAGAGAGAGAGAGAGCAAGGGTGAGAGAGAGAGAGAGAGAGAGAGAGAGAGAGAGAGAGAGAGAGAGAGAGAGAGAGAGAGAGAGAGAGAGAGAGAGAGAGAGAGAGAGAGAGAGAGAGAGAGAGGAGGCAGGAATCATATTAGTAGCTTTTATCTACACCAGTTCCACCAGGCTCTCCTTTCTGCTTTATGAAATAAAAGACATGGTATGTTTAGTGAATAACTCAATCATAGAAGGAAGTAGTAATTTCAGTTGCAAAGGTGAACCAATAGTGCATCCATGGGAATAACTCTCCCACACTATGTTTTGAACCGCTTTAAAACGTTCTTAATTGCCGAGATCACCATTTCATGATTTCACATGACCTGGAACAGCGCTTCCAATTCAAATTCAGGGCAGGATTTTCATTAGACCACAATGTTTGAACGAATGGCAACATGAGCGATTAGATAGTTACGCTATTTGGTGTTTTATAAGGCAGTACATTTACAGTACATTTTTGTGCGAAAATTGCTCACTCACAAACTTTGTGGGCTGCTGGTATAAAGTGGATCCCAAACTCTGTTTGGCAGGTCCGTCCCCCCCCCCCCCCCCCCCCCCCACACTCGGTCCGCCTGTGCTTGGCTTCTATGCAGTGTGCGATTGAGCTTTCCCCCCCCCCCCCCAACACGCTAAAAAAACCATGAAGTGATCCATTCCATCCTTCCATCTCTCCCTGTGGCCCTAAGATGCTCCCCCGTCCCACTTTTGGGGGAAACGCTGCTTCATACAGTGTATATACAGTACATGACCTGGTCCTCTGGTCAATCACTTCATCGCACTTGTTTACAACACAAATTGAAGTGTGAAGCCTTTAATACAAACGGTTTAACATGCAGCTACAGGCTTGGTTAACGCGGATGTTTCCTCTGTCTTCCTCTTTTGCACTTTTGTTCAAAAAAAGAGGCATTGACAAGACAAGGCAGAGCATAGCTAGCATATATATATATATATATATATATATATATATATATATATATATTGTGAGTGGACTGCAATCGGTAGCAGTGGCAGGTCGCCCAAAAAAGTAATTACTTGTTTCTTTCGAGAAACCTGTGTGTTTGTTTGTTTGTTTGTTTGTTTGTTTGTGCGTGCGTGGGTTTAGAAAAAGGGCCGAGGGTCATTACACTGGATTGACGAAGAGAGAGAGAGAGAGAGAGAGAGAGAGAGAGAGAGAGAGAGAGAGAGAGAGAGGAGAGAGAGAGAGAGAGAGAGAGA
>CM051004.1:17704966-17707466 GCA_027704905.1 Muraenolepis orangiensis
GTGTGTGTGTGTGTGCGTGCGTGTGTGGGTGGGTGCACGTGTGTGTGGCCTGATGTACCTGCAGTACATCAGGCCAGAAGCATGGTGTATGCTTAAGCCTTGCTTCATTAGTCCAGGGAGGCTAGCTTAGCCCGTGGATGCTAACCGTTTCATGCAGTATTAATACAAGGCCGATGGAATACGGAATATCCCAGAAGCCCGAGAGGCGAGTCGTCTCTCTCTCTCTCCACAGTTAAAGCTCCAGTTGCCTTGGGGACGTTACCCAGAGTGACTTTTAGAATCTCATCAGCGTCTTACGGCCATAACGTGGGCTTTATATAACATCACAAAGCGCCATATGAGAACTTTATGGTCATTTTAAGTTGCATGACATGACGTCACTTGATAGGAGCACAACATGATATAGCTACCAGTGGCCCCAGCACTAGTAAACACACACACACACACACACACACACACACACACACACACACACACACACACACACACACACATGTGCTCTCTCTCTCTCTCTCTCTCTCTCTCTCTCTCTCTCTCTCTCTCTCTCTCTCTCTCTCTCTCTCTCTCTCTCTCGCTCTCTCTCTAATAAAGCATTTGACAGACAGAGAGAGAGAGAAGATGGATAGAGAGGTGATGGCATAATTGCCCGTCCATCTCAAAATGTTTTTTTTTAATTAACCTCAGAATCAGAATCTGAATAAGAATCAAGTACAACTAAATTGTAAAGCCACCCTCAAGACCATCCTTAAAAACAAGAATTGAAAAAAACATAAATTAAGAAAAAACTAGCTCAACAAAATAAACAGGTTAAAGAATGTCTATATAAAAACTATATTTATATATATATATTTATAAATATATATATATATATATATATATATATATATATACATGTATTGCGTTGGCCCTAGATACACGGTAGTGCAAAGTAGAAATGTATTCCCATACAAAAGGTGCATTGTCATGCTGCAATTTTGCCTTGCCTCTATGGAGTCCATCTTAATTAGCTTTTCACGCACACACACCAGGTACCCACACAAACACACACACACGTATTTAGCTTTACAGGCATTGTCTTTCTCCCCAACATATGTTTACAGAACTTAATTTGCTCAAGCTTTTTCCCTCAGTCTAGAGTCAGATGAAGCAACACTAAAGACAGCTCATTATTCCTTATTATATTTGTATATATTTGAATGATAATGCATTTCCGAAAGGAAACATCTCACTGAGTGATTGATGCCTTACAGCTCAATCAGGGAGCCCAAGCTAATGCCTGCATAAAAACATGTGTCCATGGAATCTCTCGGCATGCTATTCGGTTCACAAACACACACACACACACACACACACACACACACACACACACACATACGCACACACACGCACACACGCACACACACACACAAGGCACCCGCACATGATCAGCATACGCTTGACACGCTGTCAGCTTAACCTGGTGAGTTTACACAAACACACACATATTTGTCAATGAATGTATATATATATATATATAAATACTGCAGATCAGTCACCACTTAACTTAATACTGGTCTCACATTTGCCATTTGTATATACTTTATCACCCATCAGTCACTTGTATTGTTATTTGAGTATATAGAAGGTACATATAGTGTTTTTTTATGGTATATAGTATAGTATATAGTATGTAGTATATAGTGTTGTTTATAGTATATAGTATATAATATATTAAGCCGTATATAGTGTTGTTTGTGGCATGTAGTATAGTATATAGAAGGTAGTATATAGTGTTGTTTATAGTATATAGTATATAGAAGGTAGTATATAGTGTTGTTTATAGTATATAGTATAGTATATAGAAGGTAGTATATAGTGTTGTTTATAGTATAGTATTGCATAGTTTAGTATAGTTTTTGTGGTGGAAATTCATACTGCGGCAGTGAAGCATTCCATTGTACTTGATGCACATGAAGAAGAACAATTAAAAGAATAATAGACGGACAATTAAACTAAAGCCTAGTTTAAATAGCCCGATGTGATGCAATCTAATGATGCACTTGGCTTGAACTTACTTCCGAATCACCTTGGTGATAGGGTTCTACGGCCCCTCCCCCTCCCCTAGGACCATCCCTGTTATCTGTTATTGGCCCGGGCACAAGAGTGTCTTCAGAACACACACTTGACTCACAACACATTACACTTCCTCCAACGTTATCACCACATAAAAATGGATACTGTGTTTTGATGCTTCAGGGCTTTTTTTGTAATCTTTTTTTCTTTTATTTTTATTTACTCAAGGTCAATAATAGATTACCTACGAGGCTCGTCGAGCCGTGCCGTCCGCTAGTCACCCGCCATTCCCCGCTCCTTCAATAGCCTCTTTTAGTACGGTGCGATCGGTGATTGATTAAGCCGGCCTATTTCCTTTCCCGCCACGTTGCTTGACTGATGCACACAGAGAGCAATATGTATATATACCATGGGCCTGGGGATCAATGGGTAGACTCTCTTAGCAATA
>CM051004.1:17709966-17724966 GCA_027704905.1 Muraenolepis orangiensis
AAGACGCACTTCCAAACTTTCCATATGCATTTTTTCATAACACAGCAGAAAAACTCACCATTTCAGTGGGAACAGTGTTGTTGGTCTCCCTTTTTTGCCAGTGCATCAAAGTCTGGAGTTAGTTTTGTTGTGGCAATTCTCAGGACAGATCTGAGGTGTTGGTCAGTTAACTTGGATCTGTGATGGGCTTTGTTGATTTTCATGACGCTAAACGTCTGCTCACACACGTAGGTCGAGCCAAACAACACCAGCATCTTCTGCGCCGTCCTCCGGAGGTTTGGAAACGCGGTCTCGTTAAGTGAAGCGTAAAAGTCATTCAGTTTAAGAGACTTGAACTTCTCCTTTGAGACGGAGTCAGACTGAAGATCGATCAGTTCCAATTGCAGCTCCTGCGGTGCTGATTCGGGGTCTTGTGACAGGGGACAGGACACCAGTTGAAGTGACTTGTCAATTTTTTCAAAATCACAGAACCGACGGCAAAATTCTCTGTGCAGATCGTCCAGTGATTTGCAGTATTTCTTCGCATTTCGGGCGGCCTCTTTCTGCACGGCTAGTGTGGGGAAATGTGCGAAAGATTTGTTTGACATTTGCCTGGAGAATAAAACCAGCTTGGATTTGAAGGCTCTCACATTTGTGTACATGTCGTGCGCAAACTGATCTTTCCCCTGTAGCTTCACGTTCAGCTCATTCATGTGTGAAAATATGTCCACAGCAAACGCAAAGTCACAAAGCCAGTTTGTGTCGCTCAGCTCGGGGAATTCTTCGGATTTCCCCATTAAATTAAAAAATGAGCGAATCTCGTCTTTGAGCTCCCAGACTCGTTGAAACACTTTCCCCAAACTTAACCAGCGGACGCGAGAGTGGTAAAGTAGGTCCTGGTGATCCGCATTAGTTTCTTCCAGGAACGTAATGAACTGACGATGATTAAGTCCCCTTGCTCGTATGAAGTTAACAAGTTTTACAACTGGATCCACGACGTGATTAAGCTGCAATACAGACTTACACAGAGACTCCTGATGAATGATGCAGTGAAGTAAAATAACATCCTGGTCAGGGTTTTCTTCTTTCACTTTATCCTGGATTCTTTTCAGCAGCCCGATGTTTTTTCCAGTTAAATTTGGCGATCCATCCGTGGTGACATTGGCAAGTTTACTCCAAGGTAGCTTCATTCTCTCGATGACAGCAGACACCTGTTCATATAAGTCCTCTCCTCGCGTTTTCCCTTTCAGTGATTCCATGCTCAAAAGCTCCTCCGTTATCTCAAAACTGTCGTTAATCCCTCGGATAAAAATTAGGAGCTGAGCAGTGTCTTTTATGTCGTTACTTTCATCCAGTGCTAGTGAATATAACTTAAAGGACTCCGCCTTTTTGTTTAACTCGCTGACTATATCTTCGTCAATCAGTTCCACGCGGCGAGTCACTGTCCTGCGTGATAAACTGATTTTTTCAAACTTGGCTTTGCTCTCCGGACACAAGAGACCTGCTGTCTCTACCATGCACTCTTTCAAAAACTCGCCTTCGGAGAAAGGCTTGCTAGCCTTTGCTAATTTGAATGCCAGCAAATAACTTGCCTTGGTACTTGACTCTTGAATTGCAGTTTGTCGGTGAAACAAGTTCTGTTGACTCTGTAAATTAGCTGCCAACCTCTGAGCAGTAGCCGCCCGTTCTTGTGTTGACTGCTTGCTAGCATAGTTTGCATGCTTCGTGGCAAAGTGACGGCTGATATTGTACTCTTTGAAAACCGCAACAGCTTCTTGGCATATCAGACATACAGCCGTTGATCGGACTTCAGTGAAAAAGTATTTTGTTGTCCACTCCTTATTAAACACTCGGCATTCGCTGTCCACTTTCCTTCTCTTTGGTCCGCTCATTTTCACAGAAGGGCTTAATGGTGACGTGAAACGAAGTGAAAATTAAAGTGAAATAAAGAGAAATACGCGCCACTCCAACAACGGTCAATGTGTTTTGAGTGCGCCATCTATTGGGGAAACGTGGGCATTGCAGGGAAAGGGGAAAAAAAGGATTTTTTTATTTTTTTTATTTTTTTTTTTTAATAATTTGGACAAGTTCGGCGGGCCGGATTAAAAAGCCTAACGGGCCGTATGTGGCCCGCGGGCCGTAGTTTGCCCATGTCTGACCTAGACCCACCTGTAGCTCGTCTCTGCTGCCCTCCCCTCCCCTCCTCTTCTCTCTTCTCGTCTCCTCTCCCCCCTCTCCTCGTCTCCTCTCTCCTCTCTTATTGTCTCCTCTCTCCTCTTTTCTCTTCTCCTCTCTCATCTCCTCACTCCTCTCTTCTCGTTTTCTCTCCTCTCCTCTCCTCTCCTCTCCTCTCCTCTCCTCTCCTCTCCTCTCCTCTCCTCTCCTCTCCTCTCCTCTCCTCTCCTCTCCTCTCTTCTCCTCTCTCCTCTCCTCTCTTCTCTTCTCCTCGTTTTCTCTCTGCTCGTCTCCTCTCTCCTCTCCTCTCCTCTCTTCACCTGTCCCAAGTCAATGTTTTATTTGTGACAGGCGAATAGTATTACTCACTAATGAATTACTTACACTGTTGTCATTCCACACGACCCAGCCCTTCCCTCGCTGGGTGAGACAGTGGTGACACCATCACAGGGGAGAGCGCTGCCTTGCAGGTCACCTGCCGTACAAACCATATGGCAAATGACCACCCAGATCCCACCGACACTTAAGAAACAAAAACAAGCAAGTGCAGTAACTGTGTTTGACCAGAGAGGACGCTGTTCCCCAGGTGCAGTTGTTTAGTGTTTGATTACTCCTAAGACTGGGACTTGGGAGCAATGCATTATATATATCAAAAAAGATTCTGTGCTCCTGAATATCTCCATCACAAATCTTTCAACACAGTTCTATGCCAGTGTCAAATCTCACCACAGCTGGTGTTTTCTTGCACTTCCTAGATATTTTTGGGTTGATTGGGGAAAAGTCATTATTGGGTCTGGGTGCCAGCTCGGTGGATAGAAAGGAAATGCTGTCACCAAGCACTGGCTTATCGAATGACAGAGACAGACAAACCGGTCGCTGTCGACAACAGACATGCTGGTGAATCATCTGTTCTTTAGAAATGACTAACACAATGGTCTAAAATAACGCTTTTTCTTCATCCACATAAAGTGAATCATTTATAAGACGTGTGTGTGTGTGTGTGTGTGTGTGTGTGTGTGTGTGTGTGTGTGTGTGTGTGTGTGTGTGTGTGTGTGTGTGTGTGTGTGTGTGTGTGTGTGTGTGAATATTGGACTGACCATTCTGACCTGTCTTTGAGGCAGAGTTTATTAAAAATTAATAGCAATTTATTTTCTCCTCTCCAAACATGTCTGCCAAGGCACCCATGCCATCTGTTACACATTCGCCACTAGCGGTATTCATGCGATCCAGTATGTGTCTATGTGTCTCCAGAACTTTGCAGTGGTCTGTTGTGCACATTTACAAATGTGCGCTGTTACGAAGCGGTTCTCTAACTACAGAGCCGGCCGGCCGTGGGCTGAAAGGTAGACACGATGATCTTAAACGACTGAGTGCAAAAAGGCTGTGTGTTCCGAGATCAGGGTTTTTAATTCAATGCACAATTTCAATGTTTTTATTTGCTCTTTGCTTTCACACGCGCATGGGTTTGTCAAAAAACGAAAAAAGATATACTGCATGTTGTTACCTATAGCGTGTTCTCTGTTCTCTGTGTTCATGTACTCTGTGTGTGTGTGTGTGTGTGTGTGTGTGTGTGTGTGTGTGTGTGTGTGTGTGTGTGTGTGTGTGTGTGTGTGTGTGTGTGTGTGTGTGTGTGTGTGTGTGTGTGTGTGTGTGTGTGTGTGTGTGTGTGAGAGTGAGTGAGTGCGTGCCTGGGCCATGTATGTATGTATATGTCGTATATATGTGTGTTTCATGTGTTACTGTGTAGTGTGGGCTACCGTGTGTATGGGTATTTGAGGAGTTTGTTTTATGTTCACTGTTGAAACAGCAGTCACTTCTCCTTCTTCTTCTCTGAGAGAGAGAGACAGATTCTAACACTAATAAGCATCACTAAAACCCATATCTGCTTGCTGCAGTGACTGCAGAAAAAAATGTTGTATATATATATATATATACCGTATCTATACAGTGTATATATAAATATATATAAAGTGTATATATACATGCAGTATATATGTATATATATGTATATATATACAGTGTATATATATACATGCAGTATATATGTATATATATATATATATATATATACCGATGTATATATACACTTTATATATATATATACAGTATATATATATATATATATATATATATATATATATATATATATATGTATATAGGAATATATATAAAGTGTATATATACATGCAGTATATATGCATATATATATATATATATATATATATATATATATATATATATATATACTGTATACTGGATATTTATTGTACACTTGAAACATTAGTGCTAACGTTATTACCTCAGCTCAATCCATCAGCTATTATGTTTGTATTTCATTGCCCATTGGATATAGTACACGACACAATACATCCAATTGAAAGAATTCGATTCTTCGAGATGTTTAGAAAAAAAAATCACAAACCCCACACATGTGTGTGTAGTTGCGAGGTGAGAGGTTGCGTTCCACCCCCTGGACCATTCTGTTCTCTCCCTTTGTCTCTCTGCTGCTCTCATTAAAATGCCCGAACACACAGGTTACTCAGTGCTTCACATCACTTCCCCCGCAGTCAAATACACACATCTAGGGTTGCCTAGTCACACTCAGACATGCACCCACCCACCCACACACACACCACACACACACACACCACACCACCACACCCACACACACACACACACACACACACACACACACACACACACACACTACACACACACACAACAGTTTTGTAGTTCGTTTTTTAATGGAAAACAAGAGCCAGAGAGTGAATAATAATAAAAAATGGATAAATAATATTTCTCCAAAAATCGATAATAAAACCACAATAATAAAAATAGATACAGATGCATAAAACATTCTCGGTTTCATGTGTACATGCAGTATCAAACAATGTGCAAAACGTATTAAGCATTGGAATTGAAAACCAAACCAAGAAACCATAATAACACACACAATAAGCATGCATCCTCTCTCTCTCTCCCTCTCTCTCTCTCTCTCTCTCTCTCTCTCCTCCTCTCTCTCTCTCTCTCTCTCTCTCTCTCTCTCTCTCTCTCTCTCTCTCCTCTCTCTCTCTCTCTCTCACTTTATATACTGTAGATTTATTATTAGTACTATATTAGTACTATTAGTATTATAAATACAATCATAATTGCTATATTTTGCTATGCTGTTACCAATTAATGTTTGTAATTGCTTTTTATTTACAGTTCATCAGCGTTTTTACTGCCTACGATCATTCGAAATGTGAAAATGTCTTTTTTCCGCACATAGCTACATGGGTGTGTTTCCCCATGAGGCTATGGGCTCTGACCTATACTCCCTATAGGCCCCATCTCAATCTATGTGACGAGAAGATGTGATTCCCCCCCCCCAACTTAACTCTTCTCTCTGGTCACCAGACAAAACTGATGGTTTTTTTTTGGATCAGCTGTCTCTCCTTTTTTTCTTCTTCTTCTTCTTCTTCTTCTACTTCTTATTTTACCAAAAAGACCTCTTTTCTTGAAACTGTATACTGTTTAAAAATGCTAACATGCAATACAGTTTCAACAGAGAGAGAGATGGAGCGGCAGTTGGTTGTTTTACCACTGCTTTGCCCTATTCAGTGTCACACTGGAACGATTTTTTTTTTTAACACACACACACACCAAAAAAAAGAAAATATATACATATATATATATATATTTATATATATTTATATATATATATCACCGTGGTGACCGATTTTCTTATCTTATCTTAGCCTGTGTGTGTTGGTTGTCATCTTGTTTTCCTCCATCTTCTCCTTCTTGGTCCTTTATAGGTCCCCTTACAAAGAAAAACAGTGATGATTTATCCGATAATGACCGCACGGACGACCAAGGTATCTTTTTTTTTTTTTCTTCCGGTGCCAAACTGAAACTTGCATGACAAAAAGAGGGGGGGAAAACGACATGTTTTTTCCCTTTTTTTTTTTTCCCGCTCAAAATTTTTTTCTCTCCTTTTGATTTTCTTACATTCTTGTCCTTTTTTTTACCCCCCCCCCCCCCCACCACCCCCTAGAAGTGACGGAGATGTTTTGTTTTTTCGCTCTCTTTACTCGTTTAGAAAAAAAAAAACCTCACCTCTTTTTTTTCGTTTTTTGGCTGGATGTGTTTTGTCCTATTATCCGCTTCTTCTTCTTCTTCTTCTTCTTCTCCTCCGTGTCTGAACATGTTTTCACGTGCTCACTTGCCGATCATCGACCGATTAATAAAACTAACTAAGCTGCTTGAGTTTTATAATTTTTCTTTTTTTTTTTGTTCAATTTCATTATTTTCAATTTGATTTCTCGATGTGGCATTTGTATCGGAGGGGGGGGGGGGGGGGGGGAGGGGGGATATGACGACGTACTTTATTAACCCTTTTTAACACGTGTTTATTTGTTACACATTTTGCATGTTTGTTTTTATGTTTTGTAAAAAAATGTTTTTTATGTTTTCAAATATCCTTCAAATTATTTGAAGGAAATGTCCTTCAATTAGTCCAATTTCAATTAAAGTCTACCAACGTGACGTTGGTAGACTTTCATTAAAATGTGACTAATTTGAAATCGAATTTGAAATCTGTTTTAGCTTGGAGTGTCAAACCAAAACGATGAGCTTTTTACCGTTTCGTATCAACAAACAAAACACTAATTAGAGCATAGATTTAGAAACAAACAAATAATATAAAAATATAAAAGACATGCAATGGAGAAATAGATAAACTAACTTTTTGGGGTTTTTGCGATGGATGTTGTGTCTCAACATGAGGAAGCTACAAGCTCAGGTTGGTTGTGTTCATCAGTACTGCAGTATGTTTATATGTGTGTGAATATTTTAGTTTATACATAAATATATATATACTATATATATATATATATATATATATATACTATATATATTTATTAACAGGTAACTCAGGTAATTGCTCCTATCAAAATCAAAGTGGAACTTAAAACATTTCGGAGGAGAAATCGGGTTCTTTAAAACAAAAACAAAAAAAACAACTTAAAAAACAGAATTCCAAAAAGTCCTCAACGTAACACGTTCTCCTGTTACAGGCGTGGTCTCCTACTCCAACAGTTCTTACACATGAAGGTACTTGGTCCTGTACGGTCTCTTCAGAGTTTGTTCGTCGTCCAGCTCCTTCCAGCCCCCATTGTTCTTCTTCTCTCTCGGCTTCCGCCTGTTCAGGTTCTGGTTCTGTTTTTACTCATGTTCCCCAAGTCCTGGTTCAAGCTTAAGCACCTAACTGACCTTTCTCAGTGTGGGAAAGGCATCCTGGGAGATAGTAGTGAGTGCAACGGCGGCCATTTTGTGGCAGCCGATCCAGTATGGGAATGTAGCAACCCTCCACTAGTGATATATATATATATATATATATATATATATTATATAATATATATATATATATATATATATATATATATATATATATATTACATTTAGGGCATTTGGCAGACGCTTTTATCCAAAGCGACTTACAAGGTGTACATTAGTTGAAGTAGACCATAGCATAACACTGAGGTACGCAAACATAAAAATACAGCAGTTCACAAGCATTCATATTAACAAGATGAATAACACAATTTGGTACTGCCAGGTCACCTGCTTAAGTAGCTGTGATAACGAGCGTGTTACCCACATTAAGGATATACACTTGCTAGAATATAGAAATATATATATTTTTATTTATATATATATGTATATATATATATATGTGTGTGTGTAACCTATTTATGTAAATGATATGTAACCTTTTGTAAGAAAAGCAATACTAAGTAAATGCAGATACCCCTGAGCAAGGAAGCTCTGGGTATTTGTATGTACTGTATATTTATTTAAATTGCTGTTCTTGTTGACCTGCCCACACAAACACAAACAAACACACAAACAACAGCTGAACCCATTACCAAACGTCAAGTCAAGGCCATTTTATTTGTATAGCCCTTAATCACAGTTGCAGTCTCAAAGGGCTTCCGTCTGCCTGGCCTCTGTGTCAATTGTGCAAATTGACCTCCGAAATTGAAGAAAATATACATTTATATGAGATAACCTCAACGTGACCCCCCCCCCCCCCCCCCAGGACATCAATGGGTTAATCAAGGAAATGACTCTAAAGCCTCACACGCACACTGCATTGCCGTGTCACTGTTTTAGCATGCTGGCGTCCACATAAGCGACCTATAAGAGTCTTATATGAAGACAGAGCCAATATTATCTGCTCCATTAAATGAACACTATACTATTTTATTCATTTGTCTCGTGGTGCAAAACATAAATGTTGCCGAAATTCACTCTCCGTCGGCTTCTGGACAACCGGAATCCACAACCGCTGCTTCCGCTTCCCTCGGCCCTCAGTGGAGCTAACGATATAATAAGTGGTATTTATTCTATTTTGTTATATGCCATCATGGAAGATGGGAGGAGGTTATGTGTTTACCCTCTGTTTGTCTGTCTGTCCTCAAGATAACTCCCCACATAAAAGGTACAGGTTTGTATACACAGAATTGGACCATTTGGTGTGTGGCGGGTAGCTAAGCGCTCTACTGAGTGTCCTCTGACTGTTTCTCCAGGAACGCTCACGGAACGGAATAAACAGAAAGAAAGAAAGACCAAGCCCCTCCGTTTAGAGGCCTTTTGAGAAGCACCTCTTGGAGTCCTACGTTGAAGATAGAGCCCCATCCCCCTCCAGGCTGCTGCCTTAGAGGCAGCTTGGAGGCAGCAGCAGCCAGGGGTGGTGGGGAGGTGGGAGGTGGGGGGGGGGGGGGGTGGAGCCATAATCAGGCACCTCTGCCGTATAATGCCACCACCGAGAGAAAACAAGCAATCACATCCAAATGAGGCTTAAGAACAGCCAGAGCCCTTTGATGTGTTCCGTCATGCTGTTTTTCATTCGGAGCCCCAAAACACACACACACACACACACACACTCATATACATAAACACACACACACACACACACACACACACACACACACACACACACACACACACATACATAAACACACACAGTCACATATATACATAAAACACACACACACACACACACACACTCACACAGACACACACTCACACTCACACAGACACACACGCACATACACACACACATATACATAAACACACACAGACACACACACACACTCACACATACACATAAACACACAGACACACTCACACATATACAAAAACACACACACACACACACACACACACACATACAGACACTCACATGGCTTCACAAATACACAACTTTGCAGAATTATATAACTTTTATGCATGAAATATGTTCACATGTATGCACTCACACATGCCACTGACTCCGTTTAACGTGGCCCACACACACGCACGCACGCACGCACACACACACATACTTCAGATGAATTTGTGAATTGAAAGACACAATTCACACAAACTTTTACACATCAGACGCTACACATACAGGCACACACACACACACACACACACACATGCATGCACGAACACATACACATACACACACTTGTAATGCACGCACGCACGCACGCACACTCACACACACACACACACACACATTGTTATGCAGGCACACACACACACACACACACACACAACAGGCTTACACAGTGGGCTCAGACGTCTTGTAAATCTCTCCCATCGGCGATAACTAGCCGCTCCTGACCTTTGACCCCTCGCCTGTCGCCCCAGGAGCTGCTAAACCTAACACCCCGACGACCCCTTCACCCCCGGCAACAACAACAACAACAACATCTCCGAGTCCTATTTATTTATTTATCGGTTTCCTTTCAATCTCTTGATGCTGTGCAAATCGTGTGTTTGTAATCATTTTTGTACCTGGAACCCAGATGTTAAAGGGACTCTCCCCCAGAAGCCCAGGATTTGTGCAAAGCGCGGATTTTTTTTATAGTTTTCCCATTCCTAACTGGTTTTAACGGACGACCGCAGCAGACTTTGAAGGGATATGTGTGTGTGTGTGTGTGTGTGGGGGTGTGTGTGTTCCTGGGTCCCCCCTCCACCCCCCACCCCCTCGGTGTGTAACACATAACACAACAACATAATAATGCGTTGCGTGAAATCTAAAGACGGTCGACCAGCGCCAACCACCTTCCGGAATGCATTAAGCCCACTGATAGCCGCTATACTGATAGTAACTGATAGTTGCTATAACATGGATGTTCATCGTTCAATCATGTATTTTCCCCAGCGTAAAGCAACGGTACAGTACAGGATTAACCCCTTGTACCCACGTACCTTTTTGCTTGTCTTTTTGCCTTACATTTCACATGTATTGAAACGTATTGGCAATTATCTGAATAGCCTCAATTAGGTTATTGAAATAGATGGCCATCTGGGCTTTAGAAATGAAAAAGCCCACATACAAAGGCCAGGATAAATATAAGCTCTGCAATTGAATTGCCACAAAAGAGTTGGAGGACTTAAAGGTAGAAACCTTGGAAAAATGTACAGGAACAGGAATTACTCACGACTTCCTGTCTATAGTGGAACGTAAGTCCATAGGAACATACCTCTTTTAATTGTGGGGGTGACCATGGAAATATGCACACACACACACACACACACACACATGCATGCACACACACAGACACGCACACATGCATGCACACACACACACACGCAAGTACACATGCGCACACACACACACAAGCAAACATGCACATACGCATGCACACACACAAAAATGTGTCCAAGTTTTTGGGCCACATTTAACCCGTTTTGCATATTTTGCATAAAATTCCCCCCTTACAATACATGCAAGAGGTGCATTTCCCAAATAGTTGCTTATGTTCCTTCATGTAATTTGACTGCAATTTATTTTCAACCTCCATTCACTTATAAAGGCTAAAAAGACTTGTCAAGGTCACATTGTCCCACTATTCCTATTGCATTTTATGCATGTATATAAATATATATATATATATATATAATACAGGCTACAGGATCGGAGAAAATAAGCTACTCACACAAAGTCTAAGCCCTAGCCGAGTGGCACGTACATAGACACAACAGGCTACATCAACAGATACATGCATCCACTCACACACACACACACACACACACTATTGCACAACAGTCTGTGCGCAGTGTAATCCGATGTCCTCTTGCTCACACCAATGTCATTACCATTATTAATCACCACGCGAGTCCTTGTGATAATTGTTGTCGTCTCTGCTGTCATATTCATTACTGCCTCTCGCATTTTTCATCATTTTGAAACATGTTTCCTTTGATGAGAACATCATCATCATCATCATCATCATCATCATCATCATCATCATTATCATCCTCATCATCTCCAATGACCCTGTCACCATCACCTTTACATCAGCATTGTTTCTGTCTCCATCGTTTGTCCTCTGCTCTCTCCTCATATCACCCTCTCTCCTCCTCTCTCCCCTCTCCTCTTTTGTCCTTTTCTCTAGTCTCCTCTCCTCCTCTCTGTCCACTTCTCTCTAGTCCTGTCCTCTAGCCTCCTCTCCTCCTCTCGGTCCTCTTCTCTCTAGTCCTGTCCTCTAGCCTCCTCTCCTCCTCTCTGTCCACTTCTCTCTAGTCCTGTCCTCTAGCCTCCTCTCCTCCTCTCGGTCCTCTTCTCTCTAGTCCTGTCCTCTAGCCTCCTCTCCTCCTCTCTGTCCTCTTCTCTCTAGTCCTGTCCTCTAGTCTCCTCTCCTCTTCTCTGTCCTCTTCTCTCTAGTCCTGTCCTCTAGTCTCCTCTCCTCCTCTCTGTCCTCTTCTCTATAGTCCTGTCCTCTAGTCTCCTCTCCTCCTCTCTGTCCTCTTCTCTATAGTCCTGTCCTCTAGTCTCCTCTCCTCCTCTCTTCCTCTCACATCACCTCCTTTCCTCTCCTCCTCTCTCCTCTCCTCAAACCACCTTGCCTCCTCTCCTCCCCTATCCTCGTATAACCTCACCTCCTCCCGTCTCCTCTCCTCATACCATTTCCCCTCCTCTCCTCTCCCCTTGTCTTGTCTCCTCTCCTTAAATCACCTCTCCGCTCCTTTTCTCTTCTCTCCTCCTCTCTCTCCTCATATCACCTCTCCTCTCCTCCTCTCTCTCCTCATATCACCTCTCCTCTCCTCCTCTCTCTCCTCATATCACCTCTCCTCTCCTCCTCTCTCTCCTCATATCACCTCCTCCCCTCCCCTCTCCTCTCCAACCCAGACACATTGGTATAATAATTGACATCACTTCAACATTGGGCCCGACTGGCATATGACACATGGACAGAAACACACACACACACACACACACACCTCCTGGCATCACCGTGACAGTGTTAAGCCAGTGCTCCCTGGAACCCATCCCATTGTGAAGAGATGTGATGTATACAGCGCCCACCCCCCCCACCACCACCACCACCACCTCATGCTGCCCGTTTCAATGGAGGCAACATCAAACAAACGACCAGAACGACCAGCAGGATTGTCGTCCCAAGACTGAACCCAACTCAAGTCGTGTTTATGCGTGGAGCCCCGTAACCGTGGTTGCGATCTCTCTCTCTCTCTCAGGCAATATCCTTGACAGCATGACCTGAAGGAGCTGGGATGAACAAACTGTGTGTGTACAATACTGTGTATGGCTGTAAATAGACACATACCTGATTCAGGATCCAGGGAATATATATATATATATATATATATCTATATATAAATATATAGATATATAAATATCAATATACATATATGTATAGATATATGTAATTCTATACGGTATTCATAAAAGTCGAGAGTTCGCCAATTCATGCCCGGGTGGCTGCTTGTAAACAGTTTTCAAACATTGAATCATTGTGAAACATTTACAGTACAATATTTAATACAGGGGGCTTGTGTTTTTCTAATAATTTCTTCTTGTTAATACTGAGATCACTGCAGTGCGCTCCAAACAGCAAATTACACTTCGTGTCAATATTAATTTCCGTAAAAGTAAAACTGTCCTTTTTTAAATGCACAAATGCCTGATCGGCATGTGTTGGTCTCCCAGCAGTGTGTGTGTCACTGTGTGCTGCTGATGGAGTGATGGATTTCTAGCATTCAAAGGTTTCAATTAAATGCAATTTACAAAATAAAGTATTTCAGTTGAAAATGTCATCGACACTTGTGCATTTTGCGTATATATTAAACACGTTTTATTTCTTTGATCGATCGATGGCATCCACCCCGGGTCTACCTGTCTCAGCCTTTCATTGATTATACAATGCTCCCCCCCCCCCCCTTACCTTTTTATTGATGCTCTCTGAAGTAATCATATCACCATCAGCGGTTGAAACTAACAGCAATTCATTGTCCGAGCCAATGAGAGCTTTTACAGTTTGTCTCCAGTGTTTTCGGTCGGTGGATTCGCTCCTCGGCCGGGTTTTTACTCGTCCATGCGGTCTCTATCCTGACAGCTGCATAGTGATTTTTTTGCAAAGTGATTTTTATGTTTACCCAAAATAAACTGGAAAAGTTTGAAATGGGCTGAGGAGTGTTCATTAAAATGTCAAGGAGTGCTGTTATTAATCGGGTTTTTTCCCGCACCTAGTGAATCAAGCTACTCTAATTTCTCCATCAAATGACATGTCGGAAATTGCTGCACAATTTCCTCAGTTTAATGAAAACGAAAATCAGACCACCTCCTAATAAATGTCCTATTTTGTTAAAATCTGAATGAGAATAATATATAAATAAATAAATAAACATTTCCGTCACCGAGAACATGTCATGGCTCTCGTGGTTTGCGGGATTAAGGGTTTGACACTCCAAACTAACGCTGTCTCCAAAAACTAGAAGGCCAAAGTGGCAAGATTACTTAAAAAACTCCAGAAAAGAAAACAAATGAAGGAGAGAGACTTAATTCATTATTGGAAGAAAAAAATACAATATATTACCTCTCTGGCTGTCACCTCCAATCTGCTTTCTAATCAGTCTCCCTCTTTCTCCCCTTTCCTTCCTCTCCCTACCGCCTCTCCTCCTCCTCCTCCTCCTCCTCTTCCTCTTCCTCTTCCTCTTCCTCTTCCTCTTCCTCCTCCTCCTATTCCTCCTCTTCCTATTCCTCCTCCTCCTCCTCCTCCTCCTCCTCCTCCTCCTCCTCCTCCTCCTCCTCCTCCTCCTCCTCCTCCTCCTCCTCCTGGTCTGGACCCACCCAGACATCCGGGAGAGCGGCAGCCCCAAGCCCGTGATGGTGTTCGTCCACGGCGGCTCCTACATGGAGGGAACCGGCAACATGTTCGACGGGAGCATCCTGGCCAGCTACGGCAACGTGATCGTGATCACCGTCAACTACCGCCTGGGCGTCCTAGGTAAGGAGCTGGTCCACTCCTCCTCCTCGTCCTCCTCGTCTTCCTCCTCGTCCTCCTCCTCCTCCGTCCTCCTCCTCCTCCTCCTCCTCCTCCTCCTCCTCCTCCTCCTCCCCGGTCGCCCTGGACGACGTGACGTTTGAGAGCGTTCAGAGTTCAGGCGGCCCCGGGCCTTTGTTTGCTGTTTCTTCCTTTTTTCCCCCTGCGGTTCCTTCCTTGCTTTTGCTGACGTTTTCCACGACTCTCACTGGTCTGGTTCCTGTGTCTCTGATCTGCTGGCCCTCTCTTATCTTTGTTGCTCCGTCTCTTTCGGGGCGGTGGCCCCCCCCTAAGGGAGCTCTCTCTCTACAGTGAGCGAGCACTTGCTTTGTGACACGGTCTTTGTTTACCGCCCACCTCTGCCTGGTTACCAACTGTGTCAAATGAGTTTTTGCTGGCATAACGAGCCGACTTCGTGGCGGACATCGCTTGTTGTTCCCGAAAAGCAAATAAAAAAGGTTTCCAGTGGCATTACATTGGTAGAGCGTAGGGGAGGAAAGTAGGACAGAGCTTATACAAT
>CM051004.1:17739966-17742466 GCA_027704905.1 Muraenolepis orangiensis
TCAGCACAGAAAAAGAGCAATATGTATATATAAATCAATGTAAAAAAATATACATTGATCAAGTCAAGTCAAGTCAAGTTTATTGTCACTTCACAGTTTACAGTTTAGTATAAAGCAGTGATGTGAAATTCTTGTGTGCAATACCCGACGACAGACAGCAGTTATAGAATAAGATAAAATAAAAATAGATAAAAATAGATAAAAATAGAATAAGGAATATAAAATAAAAATAAAAAATGCAATTTATAAAATGCAAAAATCAGCACAGAAAAGAGCAATATATATATATAAATCAATGTAATAAAATATACATTGTTATATGTTATACGCCCTTGTTCAGCAGCCTGATGGCCTGACTGTGGAAGCTATCTCTAAGCCTATTTGTACGACACTTGATACTGCGGTATCGCCTGCCTGACGGTAATAGTGAGTAAAGTTCGTGGCTGGGGTGGGCAATGTCTTTTATAATTCTTTTGGCCTTGGCCACGCACCGCTGGTTGTAAATGTCCAGGAGGGAGGGGAGCTCACCTCCAACGATATACTGGGCCGTCCGCACCACCCTTTGAAGCGCTCTGCGCTCGAGTGCCGTGCAGTTCCCGTACCAGGCGGTGATACACCCTGTCAGAACACTCTCGATGGTGCCGTTGTAGAATGTTCTCAGGATGCGGGGGCCCATGCTGAATTTCTTCAGACGCCTGAGAAAATACAGGCGTTGTTGGGCCTTTTTCACCACGTGTGTGGTGTGCGTGGACCATGTGAGGTCCTCGGAGATGTGCACGCCGAGGAACTTGAAGCTGCTGACCCTCTCTACTGCAACGCCGTCGATGGAGATAGGGCTGTGCTCTCCCCTCTGCCTCCTGAAGTCCACGATCAGCTCCTTGGTCTTCTTGACGTTGAGGGCGAGGCTGTTCTCCTGGCACCACTGCTCCAGCGATCCGACCTCCTCCCTGTAGGCTGTCTCGTCGTCGCCGGCGATCAGGCCCATCACTGTCGTGTCGTCAGCAAACTTGACGATGACGTTGGAGCTGTGCATAGCCATGCAGTCGTGGGTGTAGAGGGAGTAGAGGAGAGGGCTCAGCACGCATCCCTGGGGGGCTCCCGTGTTGAGGGTCAGTGGCTCTGATGTGGTGCTGCCCATCCTCACCACCTGGCGGCGGTCCGACAGGAGGTTCAGTATCCAGCTGCACATGGATGGGGGTACGCCTAGACCTCTCAGCTTGGTGTCGAGCTTGGCAGGAACTATTGTGTTGAATGCTGAGCTGTAGTCCACAAACAGCATTCGCACATAACAGTTCTTCCCCTCCAAGTGGGAAAGGGCAGTGTGGAGGGCCATGGCAATTGCGTCGTCCGTGGATCTATTTTGACGATATGCAAATTGCCATGGGTCCAGCGTGGTAGGTAACACGGAGCAAATAAAGTCCTTGACCAACCTCTCGAAGCATTTGCTAACGATCGAGGTGAGGGCCACAGGTCTGTAGTCATTCAGGCATGTTACCTTGGTTTGTTTAGGGACAGGCACGATGGTGGATATCTTGAAGACCGCGGGGACAACAGCCTGGGACAGGGAGAGGTTGAAGATGTCTGCAAAGACTCCTGCCAACTGGTCTGCGCATGCTCTGAGGACGCGGCCCGGGATGTCGTCGGGGCCTGCCGCCTTACGGATGTTCAGCCGCTTAAAGGTGCGGCGCACATCCGCCTCCGAGATGCGCAGCTGGCTGGTCTCCCCAGTCGGTGCTGGCTTCGGCGGGCTGCCGTTTACGTCGAACCGAGCAAAAAATGTATTTAGCTCTCCTGGGAGGGAGGTAGAGGAGTTCTCTACACAACTGGTTCTCCCTCTGAAGTTCGTTATATTCTGCAGCCCCTGCCACATACCCCTCGCATCGTGTTTCTTGAATTTATCTTCCACTCTGTCCTTATACTCCCGCTTGGCAGTGACGATGGTCTTACGGAGGTCGTAACGGGCTCTCGTATATTCCTCCGTATTCCCGGAACCAAAGGCGGCGTTACGCGCATGTAGGGCAGCGCGAACATCGCCGTTAATCCACGGTTTCTGGTTGGGATATATCCGAACCGACTTGGTCGGAACAACGTCATCTATGCACTTCTTGATGAACCCGGTGACCGACGACGCGTACTCGTTGATGTTATTGTCCGAGGCAACGCGGAACATGTGCCAGTCAGCGTGATCAAAACAATCCTGCAGCGTAGAATCTGATTGGTCCGACCAGCATTGGACCTCCCTCACAGCGATCGGTTGCTGCTTCAGTCTCTGCCTATAGGCGGGGAGTAGCTGGATAGAGCGGTGATCTGATTTGCCGAACGGTGGGCGGAGGAGGGCCTTGTAGCCATCACGGAAGGGAGTGTAGCAGTGGTCGAGGATCCGCTCGCCCCGTGTGTTGCTCTTTATGTGTTGGTAGAACTTCGGGAGAACCTTCTTCAGGTTCGCCTTGTTGAAGTCCCCCGCTACGATGAGAGCAGCCTCGGGGTGGGCCGACTCCTG
>CM051004.1:17754966-17757466 GCA_027704905.1 Muraenolepis orangiensis
GGTCCTATGTTTTGCTATGACTTATTTACATTTTTTTAAAGGGATTTTAATTTTGGCAGAGTTCATCTGTTTTGTGCCCTGAATGTTGTGTGTGTGCTTTTTATTTGACGTTGTATCATCGTGAAAAAGTTCAATCATGACGATATAATACAGCTTATCCACATACCAGCTGCCCCTCCCCCCCAAGAAGCTATTCTTTCTTGAACGGAACAACTGGTATATATCTGTATATATATATATATATATCAGTTGGCCCGTATATATACTGATTAAATATTTAATCAGTATATATACGGGTATTGATGTATTAGTCCAATAAAATTGCACTTAATCTTATTCTGTATTTTAATTATGTCTGCGTGTGGGTAGCTTGTTCTTTTTATTTTATTGTATTTTTGTTAATATATATATATAAATATATATATATATATATATATATATTTATATATTTAATCAGTTAAATTAGCTTTGTGCAAATAGCACAGTTCAATCTGTTCAAATATTGAGAAGAAAAAGCAAGTCGTTTCGCTGTCCTTGCTCTGTGCCTTTTGCTTCTAAACTTGTCATAAAAACCCTATAATCATAAATCATGAGAACCTTATTTAAGTAGTACTCATATTGTTCTTGTTTGCCCGGTATGTTCCTCTCTGTGGCCCAGCGCCACAAAATAAACTTTACCTTCAGACATCCAAGAGGCACTGCATGTACAAGGACACCTGAGACAGGCAGAGCATGTGAGACAGGCAGAACACCTGAGACAGGCAGAGCATGTGAGACAGGCACAGCACGTGAGACAGGCAGAGCATGTGAGACAGGCAGAACACGTGAGACAGGCAGAGCATGTGAGACAGGCAGAGCATGTGAGACAGGCAGAACATGTGAGACAGGCAGAGCACGTGAGACAGGCAGAGCATGTGAGACAGGCAGAGCACGTGAGACAGGCAGAGCATGTGAGACAGGCAGAGCATGTGAGACAGGCAGAATGCGTGAGACAGGCAGCGCATGCAGAACTGGAAAGATTATATTATATTAGATTCTAATGTATTGTCAGTGCACAGCACAAGTACAGTACATCGAAAGGAATTTGGCATCTAACCAGAGTGCAAATATTGCAGTTAAGTGCATGGTAATATATCATTTACAGTTGTTGAAAAATATGTAAAATATGTAAAAACTGTAAAAAAACTACTACTTAAAACAGGTATAAAATTACTTCTAGAGTAGGTATGAGAATTGTGCAGAATTACAGGTATATATATAAAGGTGACAGATGAAGGTTTAGATCAACACCATATGTTGGACTTTATGTTGGTCTGTTGATATGTTAGTTCCTTTAATATAAAATGTTTCAATTCAGTGTGTGTGTGTACACACACACACTTTAAAGACATGCACATACACACACACCAACAAATCGTATTTTAACCCCAACAAAAAGTACCCTTCCACTGGGTTCCTTATCGCAGGAGCTGTGATCCATTACTTAATGGGTGATGATCGTAAGATCATCTGTTCCTTTAGATCTGCTCCCTATAGTCAGGGAATCACATTGATGTAAACAACCTTGACAGAGCACAACGAAGAACAACAACTAAAAAAGACTGAACACAAACAAGAACAAGGTTTAATGACGTGCGCAACCAAAAGGAAACATTTCAGCAGCAAACAGAAGTAATGGTGGAGAATCAGCCCAATTAGGTGCGATGTAATTAGATTTAATTTGAATGTGTGACCAATCAACTTCAAGTTAACACGCTAACCGCCTCAGGCTCCTTAAAAGTGAACGGATCTTGTCAAAACAGCGCGTTGCATTGAAGTAGTGGAATTAACTCGAGTCTTAGCTCTGTAGTCACAGATCTTTTCTGGAGAGACCACAAGTACTTTCTGGAAGCTGTAAAATGTTTGCTATTTTACAGAATGAGACCTGGAGGTATCTTCAAGATTCCAAATTCAAGATTCAATTTTCAAAAACACTATACTATAAAAATACTGCACATAGTAGAAATAACAATAACGACAACAATAAAGTGACTGATGGATGATATTTACAAGTGTTGAATTGTGCGAAAAGCATTTAAAAAGCCTTTTAAAGTGCCAGTAGTACAGCAGAATCCACCATGAATACATGAATACGAACAGTTTGAGTTAACGTTTACCATTCAGTTGTCAACCGTATGTTCTGCCACTCACACAATTTCATGACTGTTGACTCTATGACATAGACGTTCTTTCTCCCGCAAAAGTCTTCTTCTGAGTCCATTCGCTAAACAGCTATCCATTTGTTAAACCTGCAGCCTTAAACTGGACCACCTCTCACCGTATGCAAATAGTTAAAAAAAATGAGAACGGAAGGACAACATAAAAGCACCTACTATAATGTGATATGACGCCAAAATGAAACGGTACATCTATACGTGACTCTCCAGCCTCCCACCAGCCTCAGGATTAATGTTTTGCTGTGTAAAAACAAAAAATAAAAAGTAAAAATCCATCCCAAGAT
>CM051004.1:17768190-17770690 GCA_027704905.1 Muraenolepis orangiensis
TTGAGAGATCTCTGTCTTGACACAGCGATCAAGCTATCCATCAGGTCTATCGAAGTGGATAGACAAGGATTTTGCTCCCCTCTTCGCTGCATATTGCATGTTTTCAATCAAAACACACACACACGGTCTGGCCTTTTTGGAAGAAAGAAAATGATGTAGGAGCTACAGCGGTAAATTATATGAATTTGTCCTTCAAACCAATAATGGTGGGCGTGATATGGAACCAAAGTGAGACTTCGGGAGAATCTTGGGAAATGGAGACGAGGGAGTTTTGGCTATGTGTTCGTCGTTGAGTCGAAAGTTTGTCACCTGCAGACACTGATGCAGTGATTCTGTTTCACCTGTGTTCCGCTGGTTTAAGTTTTGCTTATAGTTTCTGCCCCAGTTTGTCGACGCCCTGTTTGTCTGTAGTAGGTTGCCCCCCCCCCCCCCCCCCGCGCTTAGGTTCCTTGTGAGTGAAGCTTCCTTTTGCACCTCGGAGTGTCGTCGGATCATCCTTGCGTTCGGGTTCACCTTCCTCCGCACAAGCCAAGACAAATGAAGCTCAACGTGCACGCACACGCACACGCACACACACACACACACACACACACACACACACACACACACACACATACACACACACACACACACACACACATACATTTCAAACTAGTTCCTGATTCTTCAAAGAAAGATTTCCTAGTGAAGTAAAGTCAAGTCAAGAGATTGTGTGTGTGTGTGTGTTTGTGTGTGTGTGTGTGTGTGTGTGTGTGTGTGTGTGTGTGTGTGTGTGTGTGCGCGCACGTGTGTGTGTGTGTATGTATGTGTGGATGTGTGTGTGTGTGTGTGTGAGAGAGAGAAACAGGCCCATAGCCAGAAACATATTTCTGGGGGGGGGATCGGATAACACTGCCAAAGCTACCGGTAAATACTTTTCACACAGTGGACACTAAACCAAACCGTGCGGGAAATGTGTACGTCTTAATGACCCATAGATAATTGTACATTTTTTTGGTCAATTTGTGAGTCTTTACTGCTCTTTGTCTGCTTGGTAGCTTTCGGAGGCTCCATTGCTTTTGGAAAGCTAAATCTATAGAGCTAAGAATCGACTATTTTGCTGGCGTATTTACAACGGTATTCAGAACTCGTCAGACCCCTGAGCAAATCAAAAGCATGTGATTTAAATAAAAAGTGTATGTGTGTGTGTGTGTGTGTGTGTGTGTGTGTGTGTGTGTGTGGGTGCTTGCCAACACACACATGACTATGTTATCCATGCTCCATTTTTAGTTTTAGCCCAAAACCAATAGAGAGAAGAGACTAAACTTTTCCTCATTCAACTTTGAAGGTCGAGCCAATAAATAAAGTGCACCAAAAAATACATAAAAAAAATACCAAACTTTTAAAGAGAACCAAAATGTTGTAGTAAATTCCACCGTTCTCTCGGGTATCTCTTTTAATGCCGCATGTTTAATCAGTGGCATTATGTTCCATAATGGGACCGACTGCTATAACATCATTCATCAGTATATCTCACACACCATGGCCATTAGCCCTCTCAGGATGAGGGCATCAGGAGCACTGCTGGGCTGTGTGTGTGTGTGTGTGTGTGTGTGTGTGTGTGTGTGTGTGTGTGTGTGTGTGTGTGTGTGTGTGTGTGTGTGTGTGTGTGTGTGTGTGTGTGTGTGTGTGTGTGTGTGTGTGTGTGTGTGTGTGTGTGTGTGTGCGCGCGCGTGTGCGTGTGTGTGATTGTGTGTGTGTGTGTGTGTGTGAGAGAGAGAGCACCCTGTGGAGGCAGAATATTGGCCACTGGTCTTTTGACAAGAAGAAATATAGTTGTACCCTTCACACCCTCAAGAGATCAATCCGTCCCTCATCTAAAATCAAATAGGGCCGATGATTTAACTGTGATAAGGATTGTGTATGTGTGTGTGTGTGTGTGTGTTTGTGCGTACACGCGCATGTACCGTAAATTGCGAAAACACCAGGTCAATGCGAGTCGATACGTGCATTGACCTTGCATCAAATCAACCTCAATCTTCAAGTCCTTCAGGTCTTCGCCTTTCATTTCCGTGGCTGTGGGACCGTATACGGCCAGGCCCCCAAAACCAAAACCTCCTGCTCCATCGACGCTTCTTGGTCACCGCGGTCTTAACAACGGACAGGACAAACATCACATAGACCGGTGGTTCCTAAACTTTTCAAGGTCGTCTACCCCCCTCAAACATGTAACCTCCTGCTGTGCACTCCCCTCTACCTCTCGTCTGATGTTACATATGAAGACAACACAGCGTTATTAACTATGTTGCTCTTTATTCAGCCTTGTTAGAAAGCCCCCCTCATATTTCAAACAAGTGATGTGCACGCCAGCTCAAACACAATAGAAAAGTTATGATAAAGTATAAATGCAAACATTTAAGTCAACAGAAGAAATGTCATATTCTGTTCTTGCAACCACCAAATAAAGTGGCCAATTGAAGCAGTAGTAGGTGCGGCTGGTGGCTATGTGTGTGTGTGTTTT
>CM051004.1:17795690-17798190 GCA_027704905.1 Muraenolepis orangiensis
CGACAACTTCTACGATTGTTGCTAATACTACTACTACGACGACGACGACGACGACGACGACGACGACGACTACTACTACTACTACTACCACTACTACTATAATACTACTAGTACTTATATATATATATATACTACGAGAATGTGTCCTACTACTACTACTATATGACTATTATACTACCACCAGTACTTCTACTACTACTACCTACTACCACTATTACTACTACCTCCTACTACTACAACTAGGCAGCGGTTTAGCTCAGGAGGGAGAGCGGTCGCCTCACAACCGGAAGGTTGCTGGTTCGATCCCCCGGCTCCTCTCTGTGGAGGTGTCCTTGAGCAGGACACCCTAACCCTTACTGCTCCTGTGGTGCTGGTTGTCTCCTTGCATGGCTTACTCTGCCGGTGGTGGATGAATGGGTGTGTGTGTGTGTATGAATGTGTGAATGTGAGGCATGACTTGTAAAGCGCAATATAAAAGCATCCATTACCACCACCACTACTAGTAGTAGCTGCTTTCCATTCACAGTGTCTCCCCCCTGTGACTGGGTTCACCCCCCCCCACACCGGCAGTATGGTGTCAATCTGATCGTGCGGGAGTTTAGGGCGTCCTCAAGTGCTACATTATCCTGCCCACGCATCCAACAAAGAGCTCCACATCAAGAAGGCCGCTCAAGATAAGAGATATTCTCTTGGGTTCCCCCCCTCCCTCCTCCTCCCGGATCCATACAGGGTTCATAGTATAAGGACCAGTGGGCAGCCATTGCATATAAATCTTCCCCGGGGAGCAGTGTAGGAGGTCTGGTGCCTTGCTCAAGGGCACCTTGGCATTGCCCCCAAGGTGTTTCGGGAACTTGAACCTTCCGGCGACCTTCCAGGTTCCCAAGCCAAGTCCCAACAGACTGAGCTGTCCTGCCTTCCCATGATGTACCGTTTTAAAGGGGGGTATTTGTTTAGTTTCAAACCTTTATTTAAGCGTCGGCAAATGCCCGAAGAGGGACCACCCTCGGTTAAAAAACAATTTGCACACTGCAGTGAAAGTGGTTTCAGGTCCCTGGTCTTGTGAGCTGACCAGGGGAAGTGAGAGAGTGTCCATCTTTAGGATTTGGATAATAATAATTCCATGTGGTTGGAGGTACCAAATCTAGAGGCAGCTATTTCCAAGCTCGGAAAATAAACCTGCGGCAACCCGAAGCATTAGAACAGCTAGGAGAAAGAGCCACAGTTATTGTGTCAGGCGGTCCGGTCTCAGAGTGTCTCCATTCATGTCCCGTGTGCCTTGTTACCCGGCGAGAAACATAACAAGCATCAAAAATCGGAAGAAGCGAAAACAATTTTGAAAAGAAAAATGTTGACAAGACACACGCAAATCATCATATTCAACACACACACGACTACAGACTACAGACTACAGACTACAGACTACAGACTACAGACTACAGACTACAGACTACAGACTACTACAGAAAGGGTTTTGCACCAACAAAAAAATCTCCCAAAATGGAATTTGGGAGCATTTTTGGCAGTGACAACGATATGTTATCCTACTGCACAATACTAGAGAGTGGTTTGTATCTGTGAGATTCTTCACCATCTGAATGCTATACTGGCACATGGTGCATGAGATCAAACACACACACACACACACACACACACACACACACACAGATGCACACATACCCACACACACATATACACACACACCTCCCTCATAATGAAGACTGGCAACACCAGTATGTAATATTATACACTATCCTCCATATCCAGAACACTAGCACACATGTGTGTATACTAGTCATGTGACTGTCACTGATTCCAGGCCTTTTGTGATGAAGATGATGTTCCTTTTTCCTAGATTTGCAAATCCCAGCCCTTCTTCACTGAACCAGCGATCCATTTGGAGTTTAATCTGGTTATAAGAATGAAGGAGAGAGAGAGAGAAAGAGGCTTAAGAACAGTAAGTGAGAGGCCGTGCTTCTAGTGGATGTCTGCTTGGGTAAGCCAGGTAAAAGGGCATAGCGAGAGAGAGAGAGAGAGAGAGAGAGAGAGAGAGAGAGAGAGAGAGAGAGAGGAGAGAGAGAGAGAGAGAGAGAGAGAGAGAGAAGAGAGAGAAAGAGAGAGAAAGAGAGAGAGCGCGCGGGCGAGCGCCGCCCCTCAGGGGGTAGTTTAGACGGAAGGTGCGTGAGATGCTCTGAAAGCGGCCTGTTAGTGCCTTGATTGAGTTTCCTTGGGCTGTGTGTGTGTGTGAGGTGTTGGGGCCGGGGTGGGGGGGGGGGGGGGGGGGGGGGGGGGGGGGGGGGGGGGGGGGGGGGGAGGGGGGGGCGGGGCGGGAGAGGGGGGGGGGTATCTGCTCACCCGTCCAGCTGTCCATCTGCCAAGGCCTGTTCGTCCTGCTGTGTCCCTTTAGCGGCTAATTTCACCAAGACACAGGCCCGGCACCCGCCCCACCAGACCCTACTGTGTGGGTGTGGGTGTGGGTGTGAGAGAGAGAGCGCGAGAGAGA
>CM051004.1:17808190-17813190 GCA_027704905.1 Muraenolepis orangiensis
CTTCCTCCTCCTCCCTCCTCCCCCCCCCTTCCTCCTCCTCATCCCCCCTCCCCCTTCCTCCTCCTCCTCCCTCTGTCCTCCTCCTCTTTCCCCTCCCCCTCCTCTTCCTTCCTCCCTCCCTCCCTCTGTCCTCCTCCCTCCTCTTCCTCCTCCTCTTCCTCCTCCCTCCCTCCTCCTCCTTCTCCCTTCCTCCCTCCTTTCTCCCTCCTCCCTCCTCATCCCCCCTCCCCTTCCTCCTCCTCCCCTTCCTCCCCCTCCCTCTGTCCTCCTCCTCCCCCTCCTCCTCCTCCCCTTCCTCCCCCTCCCCTCCCTCTGTCCTCCTCCTCCTCCCCTTCCTCCCCCTCCCCCTCCCCTCCCCTCCCTCTGTCCTCCTCCTCCTCCTCCTCCTCCTCCTCCTCCTCCTCCTCCCTCCTCCTCCTCCTCCTCCTCCTCCTCCTCCTCCTCCTCCTCCTCGCCCTTCATTCATTCTTACTCCCTCCTCACTTTTTGCAAATGTATCTAAAATGCAAATATGTTCCCAGCACATAATAGCCTGTGGTGGACTAAGTGTGTGTGCGTGCGTGCGTGCGTGTGTGTGTGTGTGCGTGTGTGTGTGTGTGTGTGTGCGCGCGTGTGTGTAAGCAGGTGCGTACGATGTGCTCTGGTCCCTCCCGCCCTTGGTCACTGGACACTGGCTCATCCACAGGGATGTGTGTGGGATGTAATGGCTATAGTAAACTGTTGGATTTGGCAGGGCTGTTCTAAATGTTTGTATGTTGTGTTGTTGTGTTGCTGTTGTTCTTCTTCCTTCTTGCTTCCTTCCTTCCTTCGCTGTGCTGCTTACTCACAGTCTGGTGGAAATGCGTCCGTCTTGCATGGCCCAGGGAACCTGATTGGCTCCCGTAATTGGATGCGAATGTGTCTGGTCTGTCAATCAAACATACACCAGACGCACCACACTTGAATAGTAATGCGTACCTTTCTGATGAGGGCACACTTTCTGTCTGTGGGGAAAAAGCTTTGAGAACAACGGAAGATCCTCAGAGTCGTTTCAGGACATGGGTGATCGTGGCTAACTCTTTACTATAGCTCTCTCTCTCTCTCTCTCTCTCTCTCTCTCTCTCTCTCTCTCTCTCTCTCTCTCTCTCTCTCTCTCTCTCTCTCTCTCTCTCTCTCTCTCTCTCTCTCTCTCCCCCCCTCTCTCTCTCTTTATCTTGCTCCCTCTCTCTCTCACTTCACATATGTCTCTCTCTCTCTCTCTCTCTCTCTCTCTCTCTCTCTCTCTCTCTCTCTCTCTCTCTCTCTCTCTCTCTCTCTCTCTCTCTCTCTCTCTCCCTATCTTTCTCTTCTTTCTCACTTCACATATGGCTCTCTCTATCTCTCGCTCTCTTTTCCACTCTCAATCATTCGCTCTCTTGTTCTGTTGGGTAGGCACACACACACACACACACACACACGCACGCACGCACGCACGCACGCACGCACGCACGCACACAGACACACACACACGCGCACAGACCAACACGCACCCACTTTCTTGTCGGAGAGAGAGAGAGAGAGGAGAGGAGAGAGAGAGGGAGAGAGAGAGAGAAGAGAGAGAGAGAGAGAGGAGAGGGGAGAGGCTAGCTCAACAGAAATGCGTGACTTTAAACAAAACTGTCCACCAGCAGCAGGCACCAATCCTACGTGATGGACGGCCTAGTGCAGGGGCGAGCGAGAGCACCACTAGAGCTAGCATTCACCGCTACACCCACACCCACACCCACACCCACACCCACACCCACACCCACACCCACACCCACACCCACACCCACACCCACACCCACACCCACACCCACACCCACACCCACACCACACCCACACCATACCCACACCCACACCACCCACCAGGCTGCTCCCTGCCTCCCCATTGACCCCACCTCCACCCGCAGCCGCCCCAGCCTTGGAGCCTCACTCTGGAAGCATTATCGGCAGTGGTTGCTTTTTGATCACTAGCCTTGAACTCACTGTGGATGAGTGGTGTGGTGTGTGTGTGTGTGTGGTGTGTGTGTGTGTGGTGTGGTGTGTGGTGTGTGTGTGTGGTGTGTGTGTGTGTGTGTGTGTGTGTGTGTGTGGTGTGTGGTGTGTGTGTGTGTGTGTGTGTGTGTGTGGTGTGTGTGTGCGTGCGTGCGTGCGTGTGTGTGTGGTGGTTTGTGTGGCTGGTATAGGCAGCCTCACCTGGCCTCAGTCAGACTGATTACTCTCTGGCTGGTGAGGCTGCTTTACCCTGTGGGTCCTTGTTAATCAGGGCCCCACAGGTTAAACCGGCCCCACACACACAACACACCACCACACACCACACACACACACACACACACTGCGCTTTCTTGAAAATTGAGAGTGGTGGTTTTAATTTTTCTGTGTACTATTGTGCATTGTCGTGATTTCATATTTGGTTTGTCCTTCATGTGTTTTTTTGTTGTCGTCTGTATATACTTCTGTTCTGCAGCTAATGCTGGCTAATCTCCCCATTTCTTGGCTTGTTTCTCTCCCCCTCTGTCAAGTCTGTCACTCAGTCACCACAATCTCTCTTCAAATAAAACACAGATACATGCTCTAAAAATAGTCCATATAGAATAAATCTCTTTCTCTCTCTCTCTCTCTCTCTCTCTCTCTCTCTCTCTCTCTCTCTCTCTCTCTCTCTCTCTCTCTCTCTCTCTCTCTCTCTCTCTCTCTCTCTCTCTCTCTCTCTCTCTGTGTGTGGGGAGAGAACAGTGCAGGTTGACATCTCAGAGATAGCATCACTATTACATGAGGCCAGACCTGCCTCCACTAAGGACCCTTGCTCGTCACACTAATACAACATTCATAAGCCTGTGTGTGTGTGTGTGTGTGTGTGGTGTGTGGTGTGTGGTGTGTGTGGTGTGTGTGTGTGTGTGGGTGTGTGTGCGTGTGCGTGTGTGTGTGCGTGTGTGTGGTGTGTGTGTGCGTGTGCGTGCGTGCGTGTGCGTGTGCGTGTGGCTTGGTGTGAGAAAGTGAAAGTGAGAGATTATTTATATCTGGCCATCTTCCTGCAGCACACTCCATAAGCTGATGGCTGATGACACCTGAGACCCCCCCCCCCCGGGGTAACATACTTAAATATTAAACATCACACTACCGTCCTCTTCGCATTGGTCTTGTGGAGAAGCCATATTTGAGAAACCACCTTTTCTCACCCTCCGGTGCATTAGGGTTAAGCTGTGGATCACACAGCAAGTACAAAATAAGATGGTTTGACTCCCTCCCTTACGCCTTCTTAAGCACAAGGATGGAAGTTCCCACTGGAGTCCCCTCCTGTGTTGGTTAGGTGCATTGTTCATACCAAAAAATAATAATAATAAAAAAATTAAATCATTATATATATATATATATATATATATATATATATATATATATATATATAAATATAAATAATGTTATTTTTTTATTTTTTTTGGCTCAGTTCTTTTGCTTGATGTACCACTTTCTAGACCTGGACATTCCCCACCACAGTGTGTATGTACGGTACAGGAGCCCATTCTAACTGAGGGGGTACTACCATGCCCTCTCTGTTTTTTGCGCAAAGTCCAGACTTAAAAACTCTCAGAATGTATCAAAATCCTTAGTCCACGGTAAAACAATAATATATATATATATATATAATATATATATATATATATATATATATATATATATATATAATATATATAATAGTTACAGTTTGACCACACGGGGAGGAATGGGAGGCTAACTGTGGGTCGAGCGTATAGTATACATCTTGATAATATCCACACCTTACAGATACCAGCTTATTATAATGTTTCAAGATAAGAGTTTGCGTCCAAAATAAATAACGCCGTTAAAATGCCGTCTAAACTACCGTACTTATCTGTAAGTGTGGACTACATTTGGCAGGCGTCCTACTGGCGATGTCCACTCAGAGATAGTGGTATAGACACCACTAAAGGAAGAAAACTCAACATTGAGGCACCTGTTTCTTCTGTTTCTTTACGGACCTTAAATACATCGATTGCTTGGAAAATACAAGCAAAATTCAAAAATCTGTCTTTTAAATCAATCTCCGATCATAGGAATAGCCAGAATAAATGATGGTACTTTCAAAGCAATCGTTTTGAAAGCACAAGAATCTTTTTATGAACGATTTCTTGCGTCAGTATAGGGTGCTAGCGAAATGTCTTCCATACTTTTGGATGGTAGTTGACGGCACTTTAACAGGTTATACACCTTTACGCTTAAATCTTAAAACCTGTTATAACCGGTATCTGTTTGAATTAAAAATGACATGAAATACAATTTAAAACTCTATAATAGCAAACTGCTTTTCAATGAATATGTTTACTGCTGACACTATAGAGCCACTGTTGGCATCTAGCTTACTACTGGCTTCTTGATCGCTTGACTCAATGATGTTATCAGTTAGAAGAAGCTTATATATATATATATATATATATATACATTCTTTAGACCAAAGGTAGCGGGGTTGGAAGAGCTTTACACTCATGTCATGCAACATCCTTGTAGCAGAGGTTGCTGCCACAAGCCATTAAAATGGCTACTTGAGTGCTCCTCTCGAAGACAAGGACAAGGACAGGTGATTGCAAGAGTTTTGAATGATATTGAACAACGCAGATGGTACATGCTAGAGCTCTCTCTTCCTTGAGTGTGTGTGGTGGTTGGTGGCTGTTTTAACCTTGATTCAAAAGGACGCAAAGGTGTGCATTCAGCCTCACCAGACATAGAGAAACTCAGTGTAACTGAGCCACCAACCACAAGCCACCAACCACACACACAGTATACGCAGTATAGCTCAGGAGGTAGAGCGGTCGCCTCACAACCGGAAGGTTGCTGGTTCGATCCCCGCCGCCTCCTCCTAGCAAAAGCTGTCGAGGTGTCCTTGAGCAACGCACCCTAACACCCTAACTGCTCCTGACGTGCTGGCTGTCTCCTTGATGGCTGACTCCGCCGTCGGTGGTTGAATGTGTGTAAGAATGGGTGAATGT
>CM051004.1:17828190-17840690 GCA_027704905.1 Muraenolepis orangiensis
TAATGTGAACATGTGTAACACCTTGACCTTAACCCATGCGTTTTTGTCAATGCATGTTGAAAGTGCGTTGCCTTGCAACCTACTGATCTGAGACCATCACCAACCACTGTGTGTGAGTGTATTCCTCTGGCTGTCGATGGCCGAGAATCAAACGGCCGAAATGCCGCCTATTCGGGCAGCATTTCGGCCTTCGGCAGACAGGGAGACATCCATGTTTACCAAACCAACAGAGGAGCCTCCAACGAGGCAGCCTTTTTGAAGGCATCACAGACTACAGTCCTACATGCGCTCGCAACAGCCCTCGAGGTTTGTGTTTAAATGTTAAAATTGATATCGACTTTTGTAACCTCGGATACTTTTTCTCCCGAGGAAGTGGACAGTTGAGTGCACAGAGTAGCCACTCTACTATTTCCACGTGTGACGCTTATGTAAGACATGTGTGCCGGCTTTAGCGTTGGTCGGTTGACAGCAGACTTTTCTGGTTAGCCTAAAATAAGGCGTTTTAGTCTAAATGGCCAACAGGTGGTAGTTGTACTGCTGTAACTGACGGACAAATGACTCACACGCCTGACTGTCAGTATTTTGGCAATGTTATGGCGTTTGTGACTTGGAAGTCTTTCTCAATCCAGACTCCTTTTACAGGTAACTTCATATGGGAGTACGTACTGCCTCCAAAGGATGCTGCCTCACTAGAGAGCAAGGCAGCAGGCAGCTGCCTTCCGTTTGGGACATAGCCATTGTGTTTCTCCCTCCCTCCCTCCCTCTCTCTCTCTCTCTCTCTCTCTCTCTCTCTCTCTCTCTCTCTCTCTCTCTCTCTCTCTCTCTCTCTCTCTCTCTCTCTCTTTGTCTTTCTCTCTCCCCCACCCTCTTTTTGCTGTAGGGTGGGTAAGTGAGGATTAAAAGGGTTACAGAGAAAATATAGAGAGAGAGAGAGAGAGAGAGAGAGAGAGAGAGAGGTTTAGGGGCATACAGACCATGACTGTGAAAGATAAATTTTGATGACGCAAAAAAACAGCCAACAACCATGCGTTTCCCGAGCCCTTTAGCTACACAGCCGGGACACAAAAGGGAAGGATGGGAAACAGCTGAGCTATAGGTACTTTTTTATTTTTTTCCCTTTCTTTCTAGCATTTCCGCATTTTGTCATTCCCATCATCATTGGCACGGAAACCAAAACAACAACAACAAAAAAAACCCGAAACAAATCGGCGGGGTTAGTGTTTATGTTGACTCAAACGCTCTCAGACAGTTTCCCCCCCCCCCCCCATGCCTTGTGCGAGGGAAGGACACATGTGCGAGGGGATGTATTTGTTACGTGTATGTGTGTGTGTGTGTGTGTGTGTGTGTGTGTGTGTTCTTGTGCATTTGTGTGTGTGTGTGTGTGTGTGTGTGTGTGTCTCCCCATTTCTTTCCACTCCATCCCTTTAAGGTCTCCTCGTGAGCCGTGAGTGAAACGAGGAGACAACTTAGACATAAATCGTCGGGAGACGTGGAAAAAAACGGAATGATTCCGGTCGTCGCTACGCTAGCGTGCGTGCGCTCCGCCTCTGCTCTCTTTCTCTTTCTCCTCCGCTTCCCCATCGCCCGCCGAGCTTGTATTTTTATAAATAAAGTTATTACGGATTGAATGGTCTGTATCTCTTTTCACTCTATGCCGTAAAAAAATGCCGTGGTCTCTGAATACAACACAATACAATGCAATGCTATACAATGCTATACGCTACGCAAGAGCACGTTTTCAATCCCCCGCGTAGACGCCGCCGCCGCTTATGTTTCGGCCGTCTTAATATGATCTTTTAAGTCTGCGTTCTTTCCCACCGCGTGCGACCCATAATGTACTACCAGCCATTCCGCCGTTGCCTGCTGCTTCACAGAGAGAAGTAAGTAAGTAAGTAAGTAAGTAAGTAAGTAAGTAAGTAAGCCTTCTGGAGGTCTTAAGAGAAGACAGACGATTCACTTTTCACTTCGGCATCACAGCTAGCTTACCGCTAGCGTACTGGCAGATTCAGTATTTAACGCCGGGGCTAATCTGTATTCTCTGTGAAACTTGTGTTTTTGTATCCATCCGGTCCTCTCCTAATCTCAGGTTAATAGATATGCACAATATAGATAGAACCTCCATTTAGGCCACAAAAAAGGGGGGACAGAATAGACTTGGCTTGGGAACCGGAAGGTCGAGGGTTCTAGTCCCCAGAACACCTGGGTGCTGCAGAGGTACCCTATGAGCAAGGCACTAGACCCCCGCTGTATATACAATAGCTGTATACCCACTGCCCCGAATACTAGGATGAGTTAAACGCAGAGAAACAAATGACACTGTGTTGTGTGTGTACGGTACATGTGTGTGACCAACAAAGAGGTTTCAATCCTCACAATTTAGATTTAGATTTGGATTTAGAAACAGTGCACTATCCCATCATTGACACTATATATAACAAACTGTACTGTGTGTGCTGCGGTTGTATTCCATATATATATACTACACTATGTGTAGTTAACCACCGTGCTATGGCATGCACTCCAATGAATGTTTGACTTTCATTGAGTTACTGGACCGTGTGTGTGTGTGTGTGCGTGTGTGTGTGTGTGTGTGTGCACGTGTGTGTGTGTGTGTGTGTGTGTGTGTGTGTGTGTCACGCGCGCGTGTCATCAAAGGCCCTTCCCTGGACCTCGGGCCGCTGCATGCGGTGAGCTTGTTAATAATGTTCCCTCCCTGTGTCTCCGGGTCTCCGCATGCCCTCACCTCCCAGTTAAATGGGATCAATTAAAGGCTCTCTCTCGTAAGATGGGCGGCCGGTGCTTCCGCCACATTAGGCTTGGGTCAAGAAAACACACAAATAAATAAATGAACAAACAAACAAACAAACAAACAAACACTCACTCGGCGCAAATGAAACGGAAAAGCGATTGGAGTCAATTAGTCAGGCCTGTCGAGACAACAGGGGGCCTCTGTGTGTGTGTATGTGTGTGTGTGTGTGGGAATGGTTATCTCTGTGTGTGTGCGCGTGCGTATGCGTGTGCCTAATGTCAGAGCACAGTACACACACACACACACACACACACACACACACACACACACACACACACACACACACACACACACACACACGGCTTCAGCCTCCAATCAAGAAATGAGCAGTGTGTGTGTGTGTATGTCTGTGTGTGATTGTGTGTTTGCATGCCTAGACACAGGGTGTGTGTGTGTGTGTGTGTGTGTGTGTGTGTGTGTGTGTGTGTGTGTGTGTGTGTGTGTGTGTGTGTGGTGTGTGTGTGTGTGTGTGTGTGTGTGTGTGTGCAGGTCCAATCATATCATAGTGGGATTGGCGGAGACCTCAGGAGAGCCATTATGTGCAGTAGGAGCGTGTTGAGGTTGGAGACAGCGATGCTCCTTTGGCCGCTATGTTATCCATGCAGAAGGCTACCGGAACAGTGATCCCATCTTCTGGTCTGCGTGGGCGACACTCTGCACACGTGCAATGGAGCGCTTTTAGTGCCTGGCGGTAATGGGTCCACCACAGGGCTACAGGCTGCTCTGTAGTGGAACTACCGCTGTTTGTTTGTGTGCATGACTTTGCCATGTTGGAATATAATGGTTTATTTTTGGCTGAATCTCCAGTGTATATATACATTCATACGTTCATCTTTACATTCTGTCTGTGTGTGTGTACATGCATGTGTGCCAGTGTGTGTGTGTGTGTGTGTGTGTGTGTGTGTGTGTGTGTGTGGTGTGTGTGTGTGTGTGAGTGTGTGGGTGTGGTGTGTGTGTGCGAGCGTGCACTAAGTGTGTGTGTGTGTGTGTGTGTGAGAGTGTGTGTGTGTGTCAAGTCAAGTCAAGTCAAGTCAAGTTTATTGTCACTTCACAGTTTACAGTTTAGTATAAAGCAGTGATGTGAAATTCTTGTGTGCAATACCCGACGACAGACAGCAGTTATAAAATAAGATAAAATAAAAATAGATAAAAAATAGAATAAAAAATAGAATAAAGAATATAAAATAAAAATAAAAAATGCAATTTATGCGTGTGTGTGTGTGTGTGTGTGTGAGAGTGTGTGTGTGTGTGTGTGTGTGTGTGTATGTCATTATGGCCATATGTGATAATAGAGCTTTTACTAGAGACCATCATAGGACAATTGGAGGGGTTACGGGCTACTTTCTATGAGACCCATCCCAGACAGGGAGGCTTCTCCTATGGGTGTGCTTGCCCCCGCCCACCCAGTGCACCCATCAACAGATACAGATCTGCCTCCAGCGGAACCCCCCATCTAAAGCAGCAGCAGCAGCAGCAGTAGTTTCCGTATTGATTGGTTGAGCAGAGGGTATCTAATTGTAGAAAAAATATAAATAAAATAATGGAAGGGACAGAAGACCCCGGGTCGGACCCAGGAAAAGGGAGTGAAATAGGGAGGAGGAGGGAGGGAGAAGGTTGGGTTAATAGCGATGGGACCAGAGATTAACAAGATAGGTGGCAGGAGTGGTCAGCGAAGGTCACCGCTGGGAGTGTAGCCATCCGACTGGGTTCTAAAAGGGCAGGCGAATACCGGAGGCCAAAACTCTGACATAGCAACACGCACACGTCGCAGAATCCAATTGGTTTTTCTGAAGATTTTGGGGGTAAATGTGTGTATCCTGCCACTGTTTCAACCAATAAATACAGAGTGTTTTACAAGGGGTGGTGATGTCCCAAAATGTGTGGTTTTAGTTTTTAGTTTACAATATAAAATAAATAACGTAAAAGAACAATGATTCATGAAAAAAAAGAGGCATAAGTGGGGAAATGCATAATGCAAAAACACACAATAAAATGAATATTGTGCTTTACAAATGCTTCAGAGGCGTCATGTGTGTGTGTGTGTGTGTGTGTGTGTGTGCGTGTGTGCGTGTGCGCGTGTGTGTGTGCGTGTGTGTGTGTGCGCGTGTGTGTGTGTGTGTGTGTGTGTGTGTGTGTGTGTGTGTGTGTGTGTCTACTGCTGCAGCTTTATTATGTTAATGCGTGGTGCATACGGGCTTGCAGCTGCAGGATTAGGCCCATAACTCTCTGTGTTAGCCTCAGCCTCGTGTCAGTAGCTCCGTGGGAAAGGACTCCAGGTTTATTGCTATTGCTATGAAATGACCGCGCTTGTTAGTTTCCTGTCTGCGTCCGCGTCGTTATCCCTGTTCAATAATACCAGATAGGCATGAAAGTAAAAGTCTAAAAGTGGGAAAAAGGGGAAATAGATTTTTTTTTCCCCCGACAGTTTTTCCACTCTCTCTCGTTGTATTTTATGGGCATAATTAATTCTTGATCAATTTTTAGTTTTCTCAAAAATTGATTGTCTTCCACTGAGCAATGCGGAAGGGATTTTTTTTCTCCACCAGAAGTGCGGAAAGGATTGGATGACCTTGCCCTTGTGCGTTTGTAGCTTCACATCGGAAATAAGTACCGACCGCAAAACCCACCCTCAACAAATATAGAGAGGAAATTACACAGAACAAAAACAATATTCCCGGCTGCTTTCCACAGCTTTATCTTCTTTTGCGGTATCATACTACTACCATATCAAACTGCTTTCTTATTCTCATTCTCTCTCTTCCAACAGATGAGCACCTTATTCTCACCATTCACACACCATCTTTAAATTTGTCAATAATAAAATAATAAATTTGTCTATGGAGGGAAAACGTGTTGTAATCAAATACTGTTGCCCAGCCAGAATATTGTGGTGCTTTGAACCCTTGAACACCTGGAAAAAAAAAGGAAACGTTCAAAGAAAGAAATAGTCTGTATTAATCCGTTCAGATCGGTTGACATTAGTCCATGCTGAAGTGAAAGAGACAGGAGCCAATGCACACAGACGGTGAGCCTAACCTGAACTGAATTCCTCTCTGGCAGGCTTCCTGAGCACGGGGGACCAGGCGGCCAAGGGGAACTACGGTCTCCTCGACCTGATCCAGGCTCTCCGCTGGACCAGTGAGAACATCGCGGCTTTTGGCGGTGACCCACTCCGCATCACGGTGTTTGGCTCCGGGGCCGGGGCGTCCTGTGTCAACCTCCTGACGCTCTCCCACTACTCTGAGGGCAACCGCTGGAGTAACTCCACCAAAGGTAAACAACAGTGGGTCTCCTCAAGACTCAAGAGTCAAGGTGTTGTTTTGTGCCATTTGCAACAAAGTATGGAAACGGAATGCTTACTCCCCCATTCCCTCCCGCAGTATGAATTACCTAAAACACAATATTAAAAAAATATTAAAAATATATACATAATAAAAGTGAACAGAAAAGTGACTGAAGGATGACAGCACTATACGTAATAATATATATATATATATACATTTATATATATATATATATATATGTTTATATGCAGGCCAAACTGCAGTGTGTGTGTGTGTGTGTGTGTGTGTGGGGGGGGGGGGTGGGTGTCTTGCGACAATGGCTTCTTTTTTTCCATTTATCTGAATTAATTATGGATTCATGAAGACATTTATTAATACACATCGTTAATTCTGCGTCAATTATTTATATTTCATTCAAAGTTTAAACAAGGATGTGTTTAATCTACTTTTAACTTTTCTCGCTCAAAGTGGTTGCCGCCATAATTTATTGTGGATAAAACTTTGATTACTTTGCAAAACCAATTAATTATTCTTAATGCCTTTCAATTTCATGACAATTTACGCAAAGGCAATTGAAATGACTATAGATTATAATGAATTGTATTTAAAAGTTGTTTCCAAAATCACTTTAAGGTCTTTCCCCCCCCGAAACTTCACTAATAAACACGATTATTCTGCTACATTTGTTTATTCTGAGATGAAGTAGCATCAGAAAACATTAGAATCCTGACAATTGTGTCTTCCGCTGTCTACCCCAATGCTAACATACCGCATGTGGCAAGCCCCACAAGGTTGGATTTTTGGACTACATGTGACCTCACAATACCACATATCCACACATATCCACTAATAAGGTACTTCAAGGCGTGGCCTATTTAATGGTAATCAAACAAAACAAGCCAGTAAACAATTGGCAGTGAAAGGTGTCCAGATATTTAAAAGAAAAGAAACAGAAAGAATGCGAATTTTGGAATTTAGCATACATGATGAATGACGTCATGTTATGTTAAGCATGTGGTAGTCAATCTAACACGCCCACCAAGCGTTTCATTTTTGCCTGCCTAGCATTTTCAGATGAGGGAACATTGATGTAATTCAATCTGCAATCTGGTGAAGGTTCATATTGAGCAGCGCTCAATATGAACCTTCACCAGATTGAATGCTGATGATGGAGGTTGGTTTTGGCGTGTCACACAGAATTGTCTCTGCTGTGGATGTTCTGGGAAACCCACAGAACATATAGTATATATATAATATAATATAATATATTCCCTAACTCACTGTGTTTTTCTCACTATTTCCATTTGAAGCCAAAATGCACGTTCATTGTTGCAGTTTACGCTGCCACAAACGATTAAAATGCCTTCTTTAGAGCTCCTCCAGATGTCAAGGACAAGGCAAGGTGATGAGTTAAATCGCTTTATTGCAAAGTTGTTGTAGTTGTTAGACAACAGAGCAGATGGCACATGCCATAGCGCTCTTCCTCGAGTGTGTGTGGTGGTGGCTGGTTTAACCTGTGGGTGCTTGATTACCAAGGACAGGTGTGCAGCCTCCTCCAGCAGCCCCAGACTCTAATCTGACTGGGGCTGCTGGGTGAGGCTGCTTGAACAAGCCACCACACACACACACACACACACACTGACACACGACACATTCATACAATACACATATTGCAGGTTACATTTGTTACATATAGTTACATACAACAGTTGTTAAGACCGAGAGCAGAAGAGAGCAATATTGTGAAACTTAACAACCAACAAAATGTCAACTCCCTCTTTGCTCTCTTCCTCCCTAACATGTTCCCCCAATGAAAAGTGTTGCATGCCCTGATAGGTCAGAAATGACCCGGGAGCTGGTCATTTCTAAAACCATCTAGTGGTTCATGCAGAGGCACGGGGTGCAGCTGACGGACGGCTATGCCATTTCTAACAAATGACACTCAAATAATAGCCCTTAAATCGAAACCTACAACACCTTTTATCCAACAACTCACTCATTCCCTCCCTAACATCCCCTCAAGGTCTTTTCCAGCGGGCCATAGCTCAGAGCGGCACGGCACTGTCCAGCTGGGCGGTGAGCTTCCAGCCGGCCAAGTACGCCCGCATGCTGGCCCGCAAGGTGGGCTGCAATCTCCAGGACACGGTGGAGCTGGTGGAGTGTCTCCAGAGGAAGCACTACAAGGAGCTGGTGGACCAGGACATCCAGCCCGCTCGTTACCACATCGCCTTCGGGCCCGTCATCGACGGCGACGTCATACCAGATGACCCCCAGATACTCATGGAACAAGGTAGGAATGGTGACACCGGAACAAACCCCAGGGATCCATCCGCTGTCCTGTTTGTGCGGAAATACTTTTAAAATAAAATTCAATTGGATGGCCTTGGATGTCAGGTCAAGGTTCCCACGCATTCCGAAAAAGTGGTTTTCCAGTCATGAAAGACTGGAAAAATTACAAAACGTGTCAAAGGTTCCGGAAAAATTGAGACGCTTTCATGGGAAATCACAAAACATAATTCCTTTTATATACAGATTTGTACTGCTACATATTGTTGCAAGCTGGCAATGACCTGAAAAAGAATGAGTCAAAAAGAGCGGGAACCCTGTAGGTATATAGTGACAGCTCAATGATGCATTAATCCGTCGTATAGATAGGAAGAAAAAAGAGAAAGAAAAAAAACATGCCCAACAGCGAGGATTACGAATCATCAAAGAAGTCAACCGGAGTGTGGAAGAACAAGTTAGAAATTGAATTTTGACAAAGGCCATACGAGGAAGCAGGCGGGGGGTGGTGGTTGAGTAATTTTCAATCCAATATTTTGACTTCATTTGTAGATGTCTCTCATAATGATCTTGGTACTGCATCTTATTCATATTTTGTACGTTGTCCTCAACATCTTCCAATAGGCCACTATTGATCACTACTGCACAACTACATACTCACTACTGAAGAGGTTCAACTGTGGCTGTTTGTGACTTTTTTGGTGTGGCGGAGGTATGAGCTGTACTGAGTGCCCTCTAGTTGCTTCTGTTTGAACTCCTCTACGTTCCTCCTTCCCCCCTCTTTGGCGTTCATTGCGCAGGCGAGTTCCTCAACTATGACATCATGCTGGGGGTGAATCAGGGCGAGGGGCTCAAGTTCGTGGAGCTGATCGTGGACAACGAGAACGGCGTCCAGGCCAACGACTTCGACTACGCCGTCTCCAGCTTCGTGGACGACCTCTACGGCTACCCGGAGGGAAAGGACATCCTGCGCGAGACCATCAAGTTCATGTACACGGACTGGGCCGACAGACACAACCCCGAGACGCGCCGCAAGACCCTGCTGGCGCTCTTCACGGACCACCAGTGGGTGGCACCGGCGGTGGCCACGGCCGACCTGCACTCCAGCTTCGGGTCGCCCACCTACTTCTACGCCTTCTACCACCACTGTCAGACGGAGCAGGTATAGCCCGCTTATCTGGCTTTCAACCTGGGGCCTGTTCTATTGATTAGAGCATAAGGAGATGTAGCAACAACAAACAAAAAGTGTAGCTATAGCTGACCTTTTCCACGCCTCAAGGTGGGCTAGTAGATGGATTGGACGGTTCTTTGTTATACTTTATTTTTATTTTTTTTGACAGTTCATATATTTTTTATGGTTAGAAAATGTCAAGTGATAAAAAGACAATAATTCATGAAATGTTTTATGTACCCATAGATAGTTCAAGTCGTTTCAACTCATTTTGTGTTAAAACTTTGAGTTCACATTGTCATTGTCATCAGTGGTACATTCTAGTCTACTCTAGTCTTCACCTGCGGTTCCTACAACAAATGGATTTGATGGTTGATTGACAGGTGCCACCGTGGGCCGATGCAGCCCATGGGGATGAGATCCCCTATGTCTTTGGCCTGCCGATGATCGGGCCCACAGAGCTGTTCCCCTGTAACTTCTCCAAGAACGACGTCATGCTGAGTGCTGTGGTCATGACATACTGGACCAACTTCGCCAAGACCGGGTATGGTATTGATTACATAGATCACAACAGCAGCACTTTTCCATATGCATGCAGAGAATGTGCATGAGCGTTCAACAACATCACATTGAAATCTGTTTGGCTAATGAAGCCAAAAGAACAATCTTATCTAAGCATTTATTTTGTACTGGAAAGCATCATCTACAAGTTGCCAAAATGGTTTAAATATGGCATAGGTTGCTCATTCGATTAGTATCAAATAATAGTCCCCTAATTGCTCCCCAATTACTTTAGTAGAAGTGCTTGAACAACATGAAATCTACTCTGACACGTTGTGCTTTCCCTATTTCAATGCGGTTTTGCAATTGGGTTCCCTCATTATTAAGCACATCCATAATCAAGTGTCCCTTTGTGCTGTACAATATGATTGGTATTCCATGCACACGTGGAATACATTCATAATAATTTAAAGAGTGGCATTCTCGATTTAGAGGAAGACCCAAAATAATATCCCCCCCCCCGTTTCTCCCATTGCCTTTCAGCGTCATGGCAGTAATTGTTTTTGAAGAACCTAATGAAGGGCATTCGGCTCTTTCTGTGCGCTGCCCAAAAGGCCCGAGGGGAGCCGGAAAAGACACTAATGATCTACATCCATAATCCTAAATTGACGTGAAATGCAGGCCACCTAGAAGATTTACGCCAGTTCCTTGAATGGTTAAGTGTGCTCCTGATGAGGTCTGGCCGGTAACGTAAGCTGCTCCCAGACAATCGGCCGCTTATTGGCTCCGAATGGGCCTCTGTAGATCACATGGCTAGCACTTTCCCCGCTTAAATAAGGTGTAAGTAGGTTTTGTGTCGTAAAACATGCCAAATGTGCCCTGTGCTTTTCCCTCTTCATAAAAATAAAAGCAAGAATTGTATTTGTGTAAATGTTGTCCCTGTGGTATTTTGCCTCTTGGTCTGATTTGTGAGGCAAAACCTGTTGTACGCCTCCTGTTGTGACTCCCACTGCAGGGACTCAGTAGCTACGATCTGATCCCTTGTGTACCTGTATTCTCCACAGGGACCCCAACCAGCCTGTGCCCCAGGACACCAAGTTCATCCACACAAAGCCCAATCGCTTCGAAGAGGTGGCCTGGACACGCTACAACCAGAAGGATCAGCTCTACCTCCACATAGGCCTGAAGCCACGCGTCAAGGAGCATTACCGCGCCAACAAGGTACGCTCTCGCTCAGTGGTCCTACGCCTCTCCTCTGGTCTAGTCTGGTTTGGTTTGGTGAGGGCGTTGATCCCACTTGATAACCTAGGGTGGCGGTAGCTCAGGCATTAAAGCGGTCATCGGACAACCGTAACGTTGCTGGTTCGATTCCCCATGCTCCTCCTAAGGAAAAGTGTCGACACCCTTACTCTAACTGCTCCTGACTGTCCCCTTGCATTGCTGAATTGTTGAATGTGTGTATGAATGGGTGAATGTGAGGCATGACTTGTAAAGCGCTTTGGATAAAAGCAATATATAAAAGGCAGTCCATTTACCATTTAACATTTAACCTCACAATCATTCAAGGGGGAAAATATATATAGACAAGACTTGGTGGTTATTAGGAAGATGCTCCCTGCCTTGAAGCTGTATCGCTAAGAACGTGCCGAATTGACGCTGACATTTGGCACTCACTCCATCTATTAGGAGTGAAAGTTAGTGTGTGAAAGTCTGTAGAAGATAACACAAAATTACGGAAGTTACAATTTAACCTATCCCACTTTTCTAATGCACGGTATTCACACATCCTGGTGAAATGTCAACCCCTAATCATGCTTAATCATGTCATAAAAATAGCACCGAGCCTTGTAAACCTTCTTCTTCTCTTTCTTTCTGGACCATATCGTAGCATCCGTAGTGCCGTGGTGTATGGCCCTGTCTCATCTTATCTCTTAGTCCGTAGTCTGTCTTCTAACTCTTCCAACTGTTTGGAACTGTTTGTTTGGTGTGTTCTGATGTCCAGGTCAACCTGTGGCTGGAGTTGGTCCCGCATCTCCACAGCCTCAACGACATCACACAGGTCCTTCCCACCACCACCAAGGTTGGTCCTTCATCTCAAGCGATATATATATATATATATATATGTTAACATTGAGTACAATGGAATGCTTGTTTTGTTTTAATACGCATGCTTTGTATTCGTAAGAAGAACAAAGGAAAATGAAAGCAATCCACACAGATTCCACTCCAACTCCAACTCGGTTATCATAAGTGACGAACCGATTCTGACCTTCACCCCCCCCAAACCCCCCATCCCCCCACCCCCGCACCAGGTACCCCCAGCGGAGGTGACCAACCGGACCCCCAAGACCAAGGCGTTCGCCACCAGGCGCCCCAACCCCACACCGCTCCCCACCGACACGCAGGACAGCCAGAACCAGCCGCACCTGGTGGACCAGCGGGACTACTCCAC
>CM051004.1:17845690-17848190 GCA_027704905.1 Muraenolepis orangiensis
CCCACACACACCACACACACCACACACACACACACACACATTGATAGTAATAAAGCCCAGATGTTTATCGTCATTTGGAAGTCTATAGTCTGGAAGTCAGATGGTCTGATTGCCCCAAACTTGCAAACAACATTCATTAGACCAGCATAACCAAGCAACATGTTGTTTATCTATAATACCTGAAATTAACATCACAGGTTCTGCTAAATAGGCTGGAAAGGAAATAGAACAGAGACATAATATAAAAATAACACACAAATTATTTGAAATCAAATCAAATATACATATATATATATATAATGTAATTCAGATGTCCTTAATAATATATGGTAATATAGTTGCCAGAGATCTGTCTTGAGATGTACAGCCAAATTCCAAAATCTGATTTCATATTACTGCACAATTATGCCCCATTATGCGTTTATTATTTGACTGACAATAGCACACACACACACACACAAACCCAAAATAAAAAGCCACCGCCGTGAAATATAAACGATTAAGCAGGACTTGATGCTTGATGTCCAACCAAGCGACACCCTCCCGGATTTAAAGCTTTTTAGGAAAACATGTAATTCAACACTCATTGAATTACACAATTGAATTGCACTTTTGGGTAAAACAGTCACGTAATGGCAGGGGCCGCCCTGCACTAAGTAGCTGAGGAATGTGGATATCGGTATCTTGACTTGGCAGTTCAATTGGCTTCTCGATGACGCAAAAGGGGGGAATAAAATGAAAATACTCACTAAAATAGTAATGACATGGCTGTCTACCCTAACACAACCACTGCAGCTGTATCAACGTTGATCCCATCACATCTGATCAAAAGGTCGATTAGCATATTCATGCTAAGTAAAGTCAGCAAAAAAACATAGTGATTGAACGCACACACATAATATATACATACAGTACATATAAAAATATATATATACATATAACAGATATATATGTGTATATTTATTTATAACATATATGTGTATATTTATCGTAAATGTAGGGGGTAGTTGGTATTTCACATAACCTCCACCTCGGCCTCTTCTCAGCATCTCTGGTGATGGTCAGTCAACAGCCTCAACGCTTCTGTACGGAATGAGCTCCTGTCCTGTTGATCCGTTTTTCTCTCCATCGTCGTCCGTGTATTTCATTTAGTGAAGTGCCATTCATCATCTAAAAAGCCATTTAAGGGAGGGACGTGTGTCCCAACGTTGATAGAAGTACTGTGGCGCTGCAGCTGTGCGCGCATGTTGACCACATAATAGACACTGAGGTGTTTCTTCTGTTGAGTTATTTCCTGAGACGGTAAGAACCACATCAGGGGAAGGACCACATTATTCCTATATAATTATTATTATTATTATTATTATTATTATTATTATTATTTTAGTTTTATTTTTTCCACCCACAAATATAGCGCCTGTTTCTGAAGGCTCTGTTCTATGTTTTACATGAATTGGCTGGTTGGCTCATCGCCCGCTGCAGAATCATATCTGAACACAGCTTTATGGGAGAGATCATTTCGAATTTTAGAGTGCTGATACAACACAGTGTATTATATGATATATTAAAACAGCAACAACAACACCTGTTAACTACTGGGGCAATTAAAGCCGAGTGCGGGGGGAGCATGTACAGTAGGTGTCTGTTTAAATATTCACTTCATAAACAGCCAAACATCAAAGTGGCCTACTGGCGTCCTTTTCGGGGATTATACGTATATTAGATTTATTTTTCAACCAAGATATGGTGTCTCATCCAAGTCGTCGCCGTCGCCCCATCTCTCACCGGACCTCCGCTGAAAGCATCTGCATAATGCATTCACGTTCTGATATCACCAGAGGTAGGCTGTTATCCATTCCAAATTGCCACTGTCAATTCCTGGTTTTGGTATTATTATGATTATGATTATTAGTCGTTAGTCGTATTTCGCTTATTCAGAAACCTAATTTCCCGAAGACATGATGTGTATTTTGATCAGGGTTCCACCACCACCACCTCCTCCTCCTCCTCCTCCACTTCACCATGGGATCCGCCCCCTGGAATACCGACGGCCAGCGGTAATGGTTTTTAGGCGCATACAAGACAAAGCGAAAGCCCTCATTACGTATATATCTATATATATCTATATATATAGATATATATAATAGTTCATATGCATTTACATTTTTGGTTTGGTTTAAAAAAAAAAAAAAGGAATAAATCTGAGCGGCTCGAGAATCTGAGGAGGACAAGAGAATAATTCTGCCTGAATCTTCCGCTTGGTGGTGACCTTACAAGGACGGCAGAACCCCAGTCCATGATGATGGGCCGTTACATACAGGGTGGGGGGGGGGCGGGGGGGGGTCCTTTTCCATGTGGGTTCCAACGAAAGACATTTAATGCCCCCCCCCACCCCCACCACACCACCCCACCTCGAGTCTCCTGAAATGTCAGCAGTGAGTGCAGGGTGGGGGGGGGGGGGGGGGTGGGTGGAAGGGGGGGGGCCGCGCTGGAACCCATG
>CM051004.1:17850690-17908190 GCA_027704905.1 Muraenolepis orangiensis
ACAATAAAGTGACCGATGGATGATATGTACATGTGTTGAATTGTACAAAAAAGCATTTTGTAGTGCGGCAGCATCATTAACACAGTGCAGTACAGTGCAGTACAGTGGCAGAACTGTAATACGTCCAGAAAGTTCAGCAAAAGTATAATAGTGTGATGTTGATGACAACGTGATGATAGTGGCAGCACTCCTAGCAGTTCAGCAGGCACCACTGTCCTTGGACCTGGTGGTCCTTGTACAGATGCTGTGGATGGTGTGCAAATGAAGGAGAAGACACACACGGTTCATAGGGTAGGTAGTGTGCATGTACGCCATGCGTCCACACACGTAGGCCCTGTATACACGCTTAGGAATAACCAGCTAGCAAACGTTAAAATCCAACGCCAAAAAACGTTCACAAACGCCAAAGCCAACAGTCTGTGCCTGTTCTGCATGTTGTCGTTGTTTTAAATGCGATGCTATGGCTTTGGGTTTAATGTAAATATAATGTGCCGTAGTGCAACGCTAATTCAAATTTGTCACACTTTAATCCCGTTTACAGTATATGGCGCCTTTCATAACACCCAAGGCGCGGCTAGCGGAGCTACAATGTGATTCTCCCTCTCCCTCGCCTGTGTGCCGCGTGTCCACCTGTGGCTGGACCTTCAGATGAGGGCTCGCTGCTGCAGGGTCGGCTCTTGAAAAGTGTCAGCTCTGGGCCAGAAAGGGATTCCCAGTGGGCTTTCTTTCAAGTGCTGTCTCTCTTTTGTGATCTGATGTGGTGGGGTCTAACCTAGGGTCTAACCTAGGGGTTCGTCCTCTTTTTTGGGACTTCAAAAAATGCGTCCGGCTGGTCTTAATCAGCAAAAATGTCCGATATTCAGGTTTTTGCGTCCTACAGTTGCATCACTTTGCATTACCTTGACATTTCTCCCTATTTCCCGCCTTCTCTCATGTCACCATTGGTCGGTTATGTCGCCAAATATTACAATTGAATTGAAAAAAGGCACACACAGGAAGAGAGAGCATAAATCCTTTACAAACACATCCTCCAAAACACAAACCCTTATTTAGACGGACCTCTCGTTTGCACCCATACAATGTCTATTGTTATCCTTTATGTAAGTGCCAAGTGACACCGCTTGGCACTTGGCAATTCAGCCCTTCCGATAGAAACAGCAATAGCCTGCACTTCACGGAGAATGATGCTGTCTCTGAGGTGTGATTGTAATGTTTGGCTACTCTTTAAACCCAGTCAAGTAAACACAGAGGAGAGAAAAAAGGAACGACACACAAGAAAGGAAAGATGCAGGGTCTATGACAGACAGAGAACTAACTGTGTTTTAATTTACACATTTCCAGATGGGAGGGGTGTGTTTGTGTATGGTTTGTGTGTGTTTGTGTATGGTTTGTGTGTGCGTGTGGGTGTGTGTGTGTGTGTGTGTGTGTATGGTTTGTGTGTGTGTGTGGGTGTGTGTGTGTGTGTGTGTGTGTGAGTGTTTGTGTATGGTTTGTGTGTGTGTGTGGTGTGTGTGTGTATGTGTGTGGTGTGGTTTGTGTGTGTGTGTGGTGTGTGTGTGTGTGTGTGTGTGTTTGTGTATGGTTTGTGTGTGTGTGTGTGTGTGTGTGTGTGTGTGTGTGTGATTCCCTAGATGCTTATTAAACCATGCATTCTTCGCCGGCTTTGTTCAATTTAATTGGGGATCTGCTTTAGTCTGTCTCTTCCTGATGCCTGTATAGCGGTGGGTTATGTCCCCTGTCTTCTCAAGGTAAAGCAATTATAATCAGCCCGCTGAGCTCCCTTTGTTTAAGGCCTTAATCTTTAAAAGAGCAAAGGAACCAAGACTAGGGGTTTGCACCGAGCCCTGTTTACATGTTTAATGATCAAAACAAGTTGAACAGCTGTTCAACTTGTTTTTCTTCCATGTGGCTCAAATTCACGGAGACTCAAACTGTTGATAAGAAGCAGTCTTCATTGTATACTTATTTTGCGTTTTTTTTTAAATAATATGGCAATGAACGCCGGCGCTTGCTCAAGGCGCTTAAAACAAGTGACTGTCAACACTCATGACTCGTCGCGCTTTCATCTCATGTCTGCCAGCGACCCTCACCCTGTCAGGAATTGGACCAAAACATATTCAATCTAAGAGGATCTGATTCCCTCTTGCAGCCGAGCCTGTCTGTGTGAATATCTCCGAGTCAAATGAGATCTGGCAGTCGGCCGGGTTCCCGCTGTTCGCCTCAAAGTGAAGGAAATCGGAAACCCCGCCTTAATAGAACTCATTTGCCAAACCCTGCCGAGCCCGTATCTCCGTCTGCATCACCTGCACGGCTAGTGTCACGGCTCACCGTGTCCTGATCTGCATATCTTGACCAGGTATACACGACAAGTATCGTTATCACTACCGCTTTATCGTATTAGTCTATTTGGTTTTCCTATTGGCCTGAAGCATATCTGACGAGAACGCCTTATAGGTGTAATTTGCAGGTTTTTCAACGATAGGTTTGTATCATTACATTACATCATTACAGCTCTAGGGATGTTGTTCCAACGGTTGTTCTCTGGTCATTTAACCAGTTTCTATTTTAGTTGTGCTTTTCTGCACTGCATAGACGGCCTCGTTTTATGAAAAGCCCTGCTTTCTTCTATAAGCGGTGGAGCCAGTGGCTGTAGGTTCAAAGATTTGATATTCACACATTTATGTACTTAGGGGGAAAGACTAGCTTTATAAAATTGCATCCCAAAGTCACCTAGATCATTGAGCTGTTGGGAGGTATTTCTGGAAACATTGTCGCTCGCCCCCGCTCACTCCCTCACACGCACGCACGCACGCACGCACGCACGCACGCACACACACACACACACACACACACACACACACACACACACACACACACACACACACACACACACACACACACACACACACACACACACACACACACACACACACACCACACACACACACACACACACACACACACACACACACAGCCTATCTGTGTGTGTGTGTGTGTGAGCCTTATCCTTATCACAGTCACTGTAACAAAGCACCTTCACCGCCAAACATAAACACATTTTTTTGTCGTGTATTTATCTTCAACATAATGCTCTACACCATGTTGTCACTAAAAACAATACTGTTATATTTAGTCTTTGTCTCGGCCAGTTTGTGAACGCCCTACTCAGCTCCAATCTCCGGTTGTGTTCTACACACACACCACAGCGAGGTGTGTGTGTGTGTGTGTGTGTGTGTGTGTGTGTGTGTGTGTGTGTGTGTGTGTGTGTGTGTGTGTGTGTGTGTGTGTGTGTGTGTGTGTGGATGAGTGGCGCTCCGTCTGGTCAGAGGTTGGGAAGCTTAAGCCTCCCTCAGAGGGTTAAGCTTCTCGGAGCTTGCATACTGTATACGTCGCTCATTATAACACTCATACTCACGTGATGTGTACTCACTCTTGCTTGAGATCATCACCATGGGGGTCGTCACCTCCTCCTCCGTCCTAGAACCCTAGAAGCCTGAAACGCATTGGATGAGAATTATTGGTACCCTATATAGGGCACTCATCGTATCCCACAATGCATCGTGAAAAGTAGTGTTCAACCGATGGTCACTAACCGAGCAGATATAGACCATCATGCATTGCACTGAAAGAAAACAGCAGACAGACGAGAAGCAACGTCCACCGACCGAGATCTGGGGTGTTTTAAGTATAAGACAACAATGACGTCATTAACGGAGACTCAAGTAGTGTCCCAAAGTGTTTTCCATTTTGCAGATGAGCTCACTATATAGTCCTCTACATTGAACTACTAGAGAGGGAGTAGGGAACGAGGGAAGGATTTCACTATATAGTCCTCTACATTGAACTACTAGAGAGGGAGTAGGGAATGAGGGAAGGATTTCACTATATAGTCCTCTACATTGAACTACTAGAGAGGGAGTAGGGAATGAGGAAAGGATTTCACTATATGGTGCTCTGCATTGAACTACTAGAGAGGGAGTAGGGAATGAGGAAAGGATTTCACTATATAGTGCTCTGCATTGAACTACTAGAGAGGGAGTAGGGAATGAGGAAAGGATTTCACTATATAGTCCTCTACATTGAACTACTAGAGAGGGAGTAGGGAATGAGGAAAGGATTTCACTATATAGTCCTCTACATTGAACTCCCTATGTAGGACGTAGGGGTTGAGGGAGTGATTTCAGACACAGCCAGAGAGTTAGCAGTGGAGCTGAAACAGTGGGTGGACTTCCCTTTAATTGTACACTCTCTGTGCCCACCTCGGTGCTGACCTCCACACATCCGGGAACACCAACAATAGGAGTTTGGATGGTGAAAGTTGGCCACGACGACACCTTTATTGTGCCGTTGTGATATGAGCGGCCCTGAAGGGTGAAAGCACTCCAGTCTGTATTCTCTTCTTTATTTCTCTCTTTCTCTCTCTTTTTATTTTTATCCTTGTTTGTTTTGGCTGCACCAAAACATGACTTATGGCACCTCGAAAAGCAGGCGTCATAACTAGGCGGTAATTCAGAAGGCTGCATGACGTGTCATGGGATAGCGATCGAAAAGTTCAAGGGGGGGGGGGGGGGGGGAATATAATCTCTCGTCCTCGGGGGGCCCCCCTTCCAGCTCGGGGCCCCAGGCAATTGCCTACTTTGCCTCCACTGTTGCGACGCCCCTGATTCCAAGGCTCTTTCAGGCGCTGTGATGGCGTTGGTACGAGCGTAGATACAAGTCGTGGTTATCATCACATGTGTTTCCTCCTGTAGGAGGAGGAGCCTACAGTTGGATCTTCTGGACATCAACATGACGCTCGGCACGTAGAGCTCACTGAATGTATCACACATTGTCTCTGAGAGTCACTTGATAGTGATATCTTCACCATTGACGACTCAATAACTCATTAGTGGTGCAACATTTTAATTCAAACCGTATGAATAACACCATCGAAGCGTCCTCCAAGTACTTATATTTTGCAAATTGAATCATGTTATGACACAGTCAGTCACAAAGCACTCAACCCCCTAACACCTCAGAGCCACAGAAGGGCGTGTCCATTCTTTGAGGATAGCCTAAATCTGGGCAATAAGTGACAGTGCTGTTCTTTACCAATATGAGCAGGAGATGTTCTGCTGCATCTGCTGCAGGGCCACTGCTTCCATAATGGCCTGTAGCGCCTGATGAAATCCATCCATCTATCTGTCCTTCCGTCCTTCTGTCTCCGTCTCACTGAATGTCAGTGTGTGATGGATGGTTAGATGAATGTCTCCCCCCCCCCCCTGTTCACTCCACACACACACACACACACAAATATTGAGAGGAAAAGCATCAATAAAGCAGAGTTGTATTAGCTCAATCGAAATGCATTGTTTACTATAAACACAAAAAGTCTTTACTCAAAACAAATGCATCTCAGATTCCGGGCCGCTCTGCAGGTGCTGTAGCTTTCTAGACACACGATACACCCACCCGCCCAACCGTCCTCCCAGGTCAGCATCACAGACTTCCCCCCCCCTCCTTCCCTTCCACCCCCTCTCTCCCACAGGGACTTGGATGGGGCAGGTAGAGAGGATATCTCTGTCAACTATGATGTGCAAGCTGCCAGGAGAGGATACAGGATACAGAGAAGCAGTCCCGGGGGACCGTGGAAAAGGAGAAGAAAACAGTGCCATGAGAAGAAAGAGACAGCTGGGGAAACGGAGAGGAGCGAGAGGAGCGAGAGAAGAGAGAGGAGAGTGAGAGAGAGGAGATAGATAAGAGACATCAGGAGAGCGGGCAGGCGAACCGCACGGGGAATACAAGTAGGGATAGATGTGTGGTGCAGGGGGGCTGGGTGTGGGGGGCTGGGGCCATGGGGGGCGGCGGCGAGTGTCAGGAGATCCCCGAAGCTTGCGTGGGCTGGCGACACCACGGCAGGCTGGATGTCAGTCAGGCGCTGCAGCCACCGTTTGCCACCAAGCCGTGTGACAAAGACACCTGGGTGTTGTTTTAATACACCGACTGTATGCCCCAGGAATGTGAATTCCTGCTTCCGGTTTTAACCGCATTTGGTTCTTCGCCATTTACAAATCAAGGCGTTAGAATGTGTTTTGGATGCATGGAAAGATGTGTAGACTCAATGTGTAAAACATCTAAAACATTTCTAGATTGATCCTCCATCAATGTTATCATAACATGATTACAGATTATAGATCTGTACTCTGTACGCTTTTTCACATCTAAATCTGGAGGATGGAATCCTGTTTATTGGTCACATACATGGAAACACACACACACACACACACGCACAAAGAAATGCATTTCTCTGCATTTAACCCATACTTGTTCTAGGAGCAGTGGGCAGCTTTTTAAAATACAGCGCCAGGGGACCAGTGAAGGGGTCTGGTGCCTTGCTCAAGGGCATCTCGGCAGTGCCCAGGTTTTTCGGGGACTTTGAACCGTCGACCTTGAGCAAGACACCAGGCCCCTACTTTGCTCCTCGGTGCTGTATTTAAAATAGCTGCACACTGCTTCTTACACTAAGATGTGTTCCTGATGTTATCCTGTGTGTATTGTGACCAATAAAGACAAGTTAATTCTGGGCCTTTGATACATAAAGGTGGAGTTTTATTTGATTAATCTCCACAGATTTGCCTTACACTAAAACACCCCCGGTAACGCCCGCAATTATAGCCCATCACCAGACGTCTCTTGGGGGACACTAGAGGAAACCAGGCGGTGAACTGAGGGGAGTAATGGGTGATTTTACTCTCCCCGTCGTACGGCTGGCTTCCCTATTTTACAAAGACGGTGAGCAGAGGGTCTCGGGGGAAGGTGGAGGAGGAAAGAATCCATGTGTCTCAGAAAAAGAAGGAACAGGGCATGAAAAGAGGAGAGGGGAGGAGATTGCGAAAGAGACACGACAACATGGGGGCATGAGGCAGAGGAGTCACTGCCATGCATCCCAAAGGCTGTCAATGGCCAGTTAAAACAATATGAAGGACGACTTACTCTGAGGAAGGCCTCGGGAGCCCCGGAGAACCACACAAATGGAGGAGCGGTTTAAACACAAGACATCATTCTAACCATAGAAGCTGGTACACGGTTTAGAAGCAAATATGGACTATTATGTTTACGTACAGTTGTGCCGTTACGGTCGGCCTCTGGAGAGTAGGAAGAAGAAGAAGAAGAAGAAGAAGAAGAAGAAGAAGAAGGAGCAAAAGCGTGCAATACATATTTTGGGCTAATTGTAAACTGCATTGTTATCCAGATTCATGTGCAGCTACTAGTACTATGTGTATTCTGGGCATCCAGAAGAGGAATTATAAGCCCATGTGTTCCAGCTTTTAACCAACAGTGCAAAATGGATTATACTTTTGCTTGTCATCTTATGAAATAGAAAAAAACAATAATAACTTGTATTGCTTATTGTTAAAATACAACTGGTTTAATAAGATAGCGTAACAATAAGCTATATACAATACAATATATAGGCTGTTATGTTATAATGCACAGTTCACCTAAGTTAACCTTTCGCAAACCAAACAAATTGTGTTTACAAACCGAGCAGATACATACAATAAAATACAATTGATTCAGTACAATGGAATGCTCACTCCACAATCCCCATTCTCTCCCGCAATATCAATTATTTAAAACAATTTCAGTAATAGTAAAACTACACAATAAGTAAAAAAAAAAAATTGTTATAAATATCAATAATAATAATGAAGAACAATAAGAAGTGTCTAAATATGTACATATTGCGGCTGCTGCAAAATGCATTTCATTAAAGAGTGGTAGCAGCATCATGATAAATAAATATATATATATATATATATATATATACATATATATATATATATATATCTCGGGCCCCCCCCCACAGCCTTCCCTAGGCTGTTACAATATATATATATATATACATATATATATATATACACTGATATAGTATATAGTAGGTACCATATATATATATATATACATATATATATATATATACATATATATATATATATACATATATATTGTAACAGCCTGGGGAAGGCTGTGGGGGGGGGCCCGAGATGAGTGTTTCCAGTTGGGCGGGAGTTTAGGGGTTGTTGTTCCGTGTTAGAGTGGTGTGTGTGTGTGTGGAAACTAGCTTGTTAGCTGACGGCTAAGGGCAATAAACTTGCGTTCACTATACTCCGTGTCCTTCGGCTCATTTCCCCGCAGGGAAGCTCCTGGCACAGGTGTTGTCCATACGCCACTTCAAGTACTACCTGTGCGGGCCCTCTTTCCGGTTGCGGACAGACCATGCCGCCCTCAAATGGCTCATGACCTTTAAGGAACCGGAGGGTCAGGTAGCCCGGTGGCTGGAGGAGCTCCAGGCCTTCAACTTCACCGTGGAGCATAGGGCGGGCGCCCGCCACACCAACGCCGACGCGCTCTCTCGGCGGCCATGTTCCGCGGAGGGTTGCCGGTACTGTGACCGGAGGGAGGCGAGAGAGAAAGAGCTGTGGGACGAGGCGGAGGCAGGGCACTCCACCCCTCATGGGGAGGTGCTCTGTAGGGGGCTACAGATTGTCGGCCGGGCCGAGTGGAGGCAACAACAGGAGCAGGACCCGGACCTACAGCCGTTGCGGCAGTGGGTGGAGGCGCAGCAGCGGCCTCCGTGGGAGACGGTGGCCCAGCTGTCGGCAAACACCAAGGGACTGTGGTCCAAGTTTGGGGCTCTGCGCCGGGGCCAAGGGGTCCTACAGAGGGCCTGGACGGAGCCAGCATCCGGGGAGGAGAGGTGGCAGACGGTGCCCCCCAAGGGCTCCCCACTAAAAAATAAAAAATAAATAAAAATAAGTTCCCGCAGCTAAACCTCGGCTGACCTCGTTTGGGGAGCTGCGGTTGGGGTGTGATGGTTGGGGTGGGGTTACGTCCCGGGTCCCTCGGGGGCGAGGACCTTATTTGTAACGGCCTGGGGAAGGCTGTGATTGGGGGTGGGCCCGAGGGGAGTTGTTCCGGTTGGGCGGGAGTTTAGGTGTGGTTGTTCCGTGTTAGAGTGGTGTGTGTGTGTGTGTGTGTGTGTGTGGAAACTAGCTTGTCAGATGACGGCTAAGGGCAATAAACTTGTGTTCACTATACTCTGTGTCCTTCGGCTCATTTCGCTACAATATATAGATATATAAATATAATATATAAATATAATAACATAAATATCATCAATACATGAACAATAACGGAATAAGATGCAATGTTAACCTTGCGCAATGGATGGAATGCGATTTTAGACGTGTACATTTTATAACGTGACCAGAAGAAAGTCGCGTTCGCGTCACCACACGCACGCGCTCCAAGCATGTTTACTGCAGGCGGGGCGGGGGCACGCGACAGGCTGGCCCCTACCTGCCCCTTTAATACATCCATGACCTGCCCTGCCCATATCCGCATTGCGCATGCGTGCATCAGTGATTTCATCTTTAATATCCTCGTCGTGGGAAATCCCACACAACGGCAACATGGCTGTGTGCAACATTTAAGAAGCATCAGCTATATGCGAAATGACTTAGAAATTACATTATATAGACAGATTATATTATATATTATTATATTATATTATATTATATTATATTATGTAGATAAGACCAGAACTTAAAAATGTGAGACCCACAACAAGTCTCCATGCACAACGCCAGTAACAAGGATGACTTTATGTGAGTTTTTTTCTTTATGTTATGTTTCATCTGAACTATTTGGAAATTGTGATTTCATGATATGCAACATCTGAGGTCTCTCATATTGGTCATTTAGTGTCACATGTTGTGAAATCACAGCCTGTAGAATATTCAAGTTGTTGTGTTGTGTTATTATTGAATGACCTGTGAGTCAATATTTCGTTTTTATGTGTGGCTTGACTAGGCATACATAAACAGATGAGTGACAATTCAATAACAATTCAGTTTGTGTTTATTTCATGGGGAGTTCACTTAAAGGAGCACCTTAGCACTCAGCTTTTATGATCCTGACATGTGTTTTGCTACACCACTGGTAACCTACTTTCTCTCTTAGACGCTCCTGAGTAGTTGTGTTAATGGCTGCATGCTTTGATTGCTTTTTATCCTCAAATTACTTTAGACAAGTGTTATAAGTAAATGCACATTAACTCCAAGAGCAGGAACAGATCAATTCTCAACAATAACTACAATATCCATGTGTGTTCCCGCAAATAATAATCTAAATTCAAGGGCCCCTATTACATTATGTGATTAGCCATTACAGGCTGTTTTAAAATGTTCATGGGACTAAAATTGTCTGTTACTTGGTGACATCACACAGTTTGGAGTGTACTGTCCGCCCAGATCTATGATGTATAGATCAGTCTACCAGCCTACGCAGTGGACTGTAGCAACTGGTAGACAGGTTCCGGGTGGGCACCCCCCCACTGTGTAATGTCACCAAGGGAACACCATATTAGTCACATGACAATTTTGAACTGGCCTGTAATGGCTAATCACACTCACACCTCTGCTGGTGTAATAGGGGCCCTTTAGTTCTATGCTGAGCGACTCTTTCTCAGTGGAAGCATTCAGTGGAGTTTTCTATTGACTGCAAATCATATAACCCGCTAGTCCACACACACACACAGAATGGCCCTCATTACATCAGACTGCGACTATGGTTATGACCATTAACTGTACATAGGTAAATCGTTAAATTGCTGTACCATTTACAACACAACCATGTCTCCCTATTGATAGCCATTAATATAAATGCACAATAAAAAAAACACTCTGAAAGCAATTGTTAGACTCTCTGACCTTTCAGCATTTATGTTTCTGTGTACCGTATCAATAGTACAGGGAAAAAATGCAAAGAACGGTTCGCAGTGATGGTCGGCACAAGCGATTTATCTGCCACAGTTGCTCCTTGTTCAACTAATGACGAAGTGTTGTCTCATCAATTTGGAAAACTATTGTATTGACTGTATTCACAAGCAACTCGATACTCTCATTAATATTCTGTTCGTTAAGTCTCCACTGGCTCAGGTTGATTGACCACCAAAGGCCAGCAGTCTCCTGACTACGGCTAGGTTGAATAGACAGTGCATGTGCAAAATGCTACGTCATGCCATTAACACCATGACAGTTGAAAGTGTTGGTACTTGACGTTGACAAAACACAACAGCCTTATATATATATATATATATATATATATATATATATATATATATAAATATTTGAATGTCATTGCATTCCTCTTTTTGTAATTAATTCAATGCTGATTTTCTGGCTCATACATCGCACATTATTTTCTATAAGCTCAATAACTTTGATATTGAATGAGTATGGATTAGCCTTGTTGGAAAACATCAGCTGGTGGAACATTTTGAGTTGACGGGGAGGGTTGTGATATACCGACACATAATCCTGGTGTATTTCAGAGTTTATTAGTGGACTTTGATGGATAAGATGACCGGAGCATCGATTTTCATCAGGGCCAGGCTTAGTAGAACCTTAGTTGAGGAGTGGCGTTGATATAAGATATGAACCAGGGTTCAGGTTTACTGCGCCCAAAGAAGTTACAACTGCAATGCACCTGAAATAACTCCCAATAAAAACGAATAAAAACTAAAAAGTCTAGTGTGTGTATATCACATGCCTTTTCCCATTCTTAAGAGGGATATACAAAATGCCCCCAAAACAAGTCAAAACAAGGAGACAATTACATATATTATATATATATATATACTGGTTTTCATCAAAAAAAAACCTTGATCTGACCTTGAGGAAGATGAGTGGAAGCTAACCCATGTCTTTTGACAGAGTTCCAGATTGATCTGCTTTCTGCAGCTTCTCAACCTGAGCTGGCCTGTAACCTGTAACCTGTAACCTGTAACCTGTAACCTGTAACCTGTAACCTGTAACCTGCTCTTCTGCCCATTGTTGCCATTCAATGACCATTCACCTGAATTACAGATGTAATTGTGAGCCTGAGCATATAGCAGTCAGTCGTGGAGCCTTGGTTTGGGTTAGGCTTCCCTATGGCCCTAAAGATTCCTAATGGGGTTGCAAACATGTACACAGTAAACGTCAAGCGAACCATAAACTATTACAACTATTTAGTAATCAAATTGTATTATTTTTTTAAATAACATTTATTTAGAATATGAGTATGAGTCCAGTGTGTCTAGCGGTGTATACCTGCCTAGGAGACGGTATGAGTCCAGTGTGTCTAGCGGTGTATACCTGCCCAGGAGACGGTATGAGTCCAGTGTGTCTAGCGGTGTATACCTGCCCAGGAGACGGTATGAGTCCAGTGTGTCTAGCGGTCCAGGAGACGGTATGAGTCCAGTGTGTCTTGTGGTGTATACCTGTCCAGGAGACGGTATGAGTCCAGTGTGTCTAGCGGTGTAGACCTGTCCAGGAGACGGTATGAGTCCAGTGTGTCTAGTGGTGTATACCTGTCCAGGAGACGGTATGAGTCCAGTGTGTCTAGCGGTGTAGACCTGTCCAGGAGACGGTATGAGTCCTGTGTGTTTAGCGGCCTACACCTGCCCAGGAGACAGGCTTCCAAGCACAGTGTCGGGCATCTATAGAGCCAGATAATTTGCTCAATATGTCTACACAATAGGCAAATTCCAAACTACCCGACTTAATAAATTGACTTGATGATAAACGGCTAAAATATTTGTACTCTGAGATTTGGGGCATGTATTCAATTAAAGCTTTTTGGTATTGCTTGCATCCCAAATTCCTAATGGTTCTCGCACCAACAATACATTTCCTGGGACACACACACACACACACACACACACACACACATGTGTTCTGCTAGTGATAAATGAATTTATCAATGAATTTATCTTATTAACAAATGAGAACGACAAAATTGTCACTGACAAGCTAATTAGAAAATGAATGTCCCCCCCCCCCCTTTCCCTCCCCTAAGTGTTCAATACCCACTCCTCTGTAGCCATTCATCCAGGTTTTTCTTTTCATTGACACAGGGAGATGACATTGACTATGGGGGAAAGTGTAAGTGTTCACTCGAAAAGCCGACGGTAATAAATGTGAAATCACCGAAGCACAGTGTTATTCAGCGTGACCGCCTGCCTGCCCAGTTGTTTTATAAAAGGCATCTGTTTATTTATGTTCTGACGTTATATGGGATTTCAAACGGGATGAAGAGGGTGCTTAAAAATCCAAAACCGTCATCTCCATAATCTCCAGCTCAGTAGGTTCCGCTGGAGTGAGAGAATGGAAATTACGGCCTGTCAGGCATCAATGACAAAGAGAAATGGGAAAATGGTGGACTATTAACAGCCATCCTATACTCATACATGCCCACAAAAACATTCCTGCTGGTCCATTTAACACCATGTCAGCCAAGGTCACTCCCCCTGAGTTAAGACTGTCTGCAAATTGAAACCCCCCCACCCACACCCCACACCCCCCCCCCCCCCCCATTTCGTCCACGCTGTGGAAGCCTCTCCGAGAGGTGAGGGAAGCTAAAGGTTGCATAATGCAGGTATGCAGAGCGAGGGCCACATGTGCTTGCTGTGTGCAGATGTGTATTTATTTGCATAAATATTGCGAATTCGAACCAGTTCACCCAACTGCCCCGATTTCTTTTTTTTTTTTTTAAAGATATTCAACATTTGATCTTGATTTGTAATGTAAAACATTTCAGTCCCATGGGGGGACTGAAATGGGGGTTTGGAGATGGGCTTCACCCCAATGGGGCCAATGTTGGAGATCAATGAGGATCATGAGGATCAAGTGCAGAGGAAGACCTCGCACACATTTAGAGAACCATCATCACTCTCCTTCAATATTCCCCCGTACCATGATTTGAAATGGAATTTTTACAGGTGCGCTTGCTGATACCTTTTACTGTAGCGTATCGTTTCTTAATTCCTCATTACTCTACTAATAGAATATGTCACTGTTGTTAAATGTTCTTCTATTTGTGTTGTTGCTGCAGGCTGGGCTTCCTCTTCCAAATAGCTTACAAGTGCAGCACCTGAACAGAAGTGTTCAGACCCTAATAGAAAGTTGTATTTTCAGGGTTTGTGATACATTATAATATTTACTGTATTTCAGCCCCGACATTTACAATGCATATCTTTCACAGCTTCTCGTTGGGCCAAGTCGCCATAGTTTTGGAAAATAACTAAGCTGTCTCCACACAACTTTCCTAAAGACGGACATCAGCTACCACCTACAAAATTCATGTTTTTTTTTATTAATGATAATACATAAAGCCAATAAAGTTTGTATTCAATGGAAGCAGGAGCGAGTGGCATTGTGCTGCTTACCCTTAAGCGGGCAGCCGATAGAAAGCTAACGGCAGTAGAAGGCCCACTTGTATTTTACAGATCATTTCCCCCCCGTATGACAACTTGGTCAAAAATAACATAACAAATGTTCACCAACGCGTTCACACCCGAACACAACAGCGCAACCAAGTGAAACCAAGTCATTCAGGGGGATCGGCAGCACCATCTTAGTTTCAAATCGCGGTAATGACACCATTTTTCATTTGAGCATTGGGCTAGGTGTGCGGCCAACCTTTTTAACAGTAACATCTTAAGAGCAGTATTGTTCATTGTTTACAACAGCCTTTACAAAACAACCAACTGCATGCAGAGTCACTGCTCATCTTCTGCCGCAGGCTGAAAACCCATCTCTTCAGGACACAATACCCGGATCCTCCCGTAGCGCTAAGTCGATTATCTAAGTAGATTATTAGTAGATATGTCTGGATATGTATATATTTTTGCCAACTTATTGTACTTTTACCTTACTGTACTTGTTAGAAATGAAATGCACTTTTGACTTCTGGTGACGAGTTGTTCTCTTACCTTCCTTTGTTGAAACACACTATTGTAAGTCGCTTTGGATAAAAGCGTCTGCTAAATAACTGTAATGTAATATACCGGTAGGTATTCACTTTTAGTCGTTGGAGACTTGAGTTTCGTCCACGGAGGATGGGATTCCAACCTGCACTTGAACCGTAAAGCCTACAGTGGTGGTATGTACACATGTTGTTGATTGACAGTATTTTAACTCACCGCACGTATGTAACTTATCATGAAGGCCGTATGCATGAGCAATTTAATACTGTTTGAATGCACAATTGTGCTTTGCGAAATACACTTCTTAGCACGGGACAGCGCTGTTACTCACTCACTTGGGAGTAGCGATCACAATCAATGCATTTAAAGGTCATATTTAACCCTAAAATGACATGGCAGATGTCGGTCAAAGCCATGCTTTGTATCTAAGCACTGCTGCGTGCGGTTCATCAATCAGCACATGGAGGTTCTGGGTACGCTGAGAACAGTTCATTTTAATCACCAACAGGGAGCCACCGGATAATAATGATCGTTAGATGCTTCACGCCCCGGTTAGATTAGTCGTGATGCCTGGTGCTCAAGTACCTTCCGATGTTTCAGTGATCTGAATGGCTAGACGGATGGGGAATTGTGTGGGAGAGAAAGAAAAAAGGGAAAGTGTGTAATCGTTGGTTGTTTCCTTGAGCATCTTGGCAATGCGAGAGCAGGTGTAATTATGCCGGCCTTTTGAATCCTCTGTATAACCAAACAATGCTGACTCGAAGCAAAGCCCTTTGTACATACAGTATGTCTCGGAGCTGATCCTGAGCAAGAACTGTGATTGTGAACTGTGTTTCTTGAAGAAGAGGGTTGCTCGGCCTACTTTCTTTTTGAACCCCTATTTCAGCTGTGCGGCTGGTGCACAATTTGAATTGCTGAGATTATTCCAAGTGCAAGGCGCTTGGATGGGGCGATCTGATGGTGAGCTTAATGCTTAAATAATGTATCTAACATACGGTTATTTCTACACAGACACTGGGATAACATGGATGGGTGATGGGCACATCTACACACTTTAACAGCAGGAGTAAATAAGTAAAGTAAATCAATTAAATCTAAATCTAAATCTGGAGGATTGAATCCTCTTTATTGGTCACATTTTTTAGGTATTAGTATTTTTTGTGTGTGCTTTTATTCCCCCTGTGTCAACTGTTGCACCTTAATTTCCCTCGGGATTAATAAAGTAATCTGAATCTGAATCTGAACATACACATACATCCCATTTATGGGAAATAAACAGAACATGAACAATAATATTGATTAATACCAGCCCCATGTGATGCTTCTATGATACAATATAATATGATATATGATATTTCCCACATATTTGATTAAAACGTATGAATAGGCGATTGCATTTCATTGACGTCAACTCGGCCAACTACTGTACATAACCGTTTGAATATTTACATCCGTTTTTTTACGGCGGTATTCCGTAGTGTACGTTTTTTCTTTTGGGGCCGGTGTCTGACTCCACACCCTTTTACCTTCTTTGGCGTGGCTGTTTGTGACATTGTGTGCTTCTGAGAGCTAAATGTAGCTGACGGCTGTCACCGTGGATTACCGAGGGACATGAGGGAGACATGATATGCGGGAGGGGAAAATGACATCAGTTTAATGAAGGACATAACTCAGCGCTCCGAGCCCCCCCCTGTACTGTACCCTGTACTCCACCCTCAATCTGCCAGGGATATGTCTAGAGGGCACTACACTAAGAGTGAGTGGCGCGTGGGTTTTTCTTTCTTTTCCCTTCTTCTTACTGGTGCCCTGATGTCCCCAAAGACCTCCCTGTCAACCTTAACCCAGTTGACGTACTATCAACACACTTGAGACGTGGGGCTGTGTTCGATTTGGTTCACTTGTTCCCTCATTCCCTATTGGATACAGTACACTATTTAGAAGATTAGTATGGGGAAAATTTGGATCATAATGAATTTGGCGATCCAGGGTCGAATTTGAGTTGCGACGCTATAATACATCTCTTCTTCCACTCACTTTCTTGTCTTTCCCACAAAATCCCCTTTAATATATATATAGATAGATAGATGCAGTTAAGCAAGGCGCAATCCTCGTTCTTTAGGTATAAACTGTGCGACTTTTGCACTCGAAAAGCAAGCCTAAGCCTAACGTACGTATGGCAGTGGTCTGAAAAGAGGCGGAAGCAGAAAGTCCTCCCTCCCATGTTCACAGTGCCATTGTGTGTGTGTGTGTGTTGATTTCTCTTTGTGACCTTGCTGTAGGATCTAAACGCTCCAGATAATCCTTGACAAAGGTATTTGTATTATCTAAGACAGCGCTGACAAAATAAACCCACAAAGAATGTTTTATCAGAAGCACCAAAGAGGCTTATTGTAGTTTTTTTTCTTTTTTTTTTAACAGCCTCCAAATGGCCGGGGACGCTAGATTGGAAGTGAAGGGCGTGCTCCCGGGCGAGAGATAGGGGAGGAGAGTGTGGGTGCGAGAGAGCGAGAGAGCGAGAGAGCGAGAGAGAGAGCGAGAGAGAGAGAGAGAGAGAGAGAGAGAGAGAGAGAGAGAGAGAGAGAGAGAGAGAGAGAGAGAGAGAGAGAGAGAGAGAGAGAGAGAGAGAGAGAGAGCGAGAGAGAGAGAGAGAGAGAGAGAGAAGGGGAGAGTGTGGGAGAGAGAGAGAGAGAGAGAGAGAGAGAGAGAGAGAGAGAGAGCGGCCCTAATGCGGCATCTCATTACAACCTCTGTCAGGATCCTGTATTCCACCATCCGCTCCCCTTTAACTTGGTAAGAGCCCCGACTTGTCGCTTCGAGTGAGCAGCACGGCCGCCGAGGCATTTACAAATAAATGAAAAATGTCACATTTGATTTCACTCCTCGTCTGGGAGGGTGGGGGGGGGGGGGGGGGGGGGGTTGGGTTTGGGCTTGGATGGGGTGGTGGTCGGGAGGGATTGGGGATTGGGGATTGGAGAAGGGGGGGGGGGGGGGGGGGATAGGGTAGCAGTGCCTCAGCTTTCGACACAAAACTGTCTTTTGTTGTTCCTCTCTTTCTCTCTCGGCTTCTGGCGGGTCCCGCAGTGTCCGGTGTGTCGGTCGGCAGGTTCAGTGGCCTTCTGCTTCTTCCTCTCCCAGGGTAAGCCCCGCAGACAATGACCTTCCCTTTGGAAAACATTGGTAAACTTCTGATTTCGTTTTTTTTTTTTTTATCTCGGGTTTGTGCTTTGTGTTATTGTGCTCCTCTTGCTTACCGCCATCCGGCAGCCTCCTTGGCAGGCTGGCGTGCATTGCAGGAAGTTGGCGCTGCTGGATACAACCACGGTGCAGGTGGTGGAGGAGGTGGAGGTAGTGGTGGTGCTGGTGGTTGTAGGTGGGGGGTGGTTGTGGTTGTGGTGGGGATACAAAGAGAGCTGGCAAAATGGCGTGGCACGCCGTTTAGCGAGAGTAGAGTACGGCACCCCCCAACCCCCCCCCCCCCCCCCCCCCCCCCCACCCTCCCCCCTCCATTTTGGCTTTGTGGCTCGGACCGGGATGCCCTCTCCTCCTGCAAAGAGATGCGAGATAGTATGAGAAAATGGCACTAGGTTTATATTCTCTGTTTGCCGGATTTCTGAGCGGCGTCTTCCCTCGGCTACTCCTTTCGAGAGAAACTACGCAGCGCATTTTTCAACCGTTTTTTTTGGTTTTCGTTACGCTCCGCTCACAAAGTGTTGTTTTCCCCCCCGCGCGTAAGGTTCTATATTATGGTCTGGTTGTAGAATTCCTTTATTTTCCCCTCAATTGAACGCAGAAGGAAATATGGTGATATGTTTTTCCGAAAATAATGTTCGTTCTGTTCGGAAAATCATATTTCCCCCAAAAAATGCCTTCTAAGTTTGTTGTTACGTGAAGAAGCCTGAATAGCAAAATAATTAAAAACCGACGATCAATAGATTGTTGAACCGATGAGGGGGAACGGCACATGTTTGTACCTGGGTCTTCGGTGTGTCTTTGCGTTGCCATTTTGAGATTACTAGGATACAAAGATTGCAACCGTTTTTGAATTGTGCGATTTAAACGTGACCGTTTTTTGGTGCTTTAGGAGTGGTGCTGATGTGGTCACCGTGGAAGTATCTCTATTTGTTTTTTCGTTTGGTTCGTTTCGTTTAAATTTGAGCTTTGGCATATTATTTAACCTTGATTCCAATACCGTTAATATTTCCAGAAGTGTGCCACTGGGACGGACGTCCTTCATTCATCTTCATGCATGCTATAAAGGAACTCGAACACTAATAATATGTGCTTTTTGTGAGTTATTTATGGTAAATGGACATTTATATAGCGCTTTTCTAATCAGTGGTTACTCAAAGCGCTTTACAAGTCACGCCTCACATTCGCCCATTCATACACACATTCAACCACCGACAGCGAAGCCGTGCAAGGAGACAGCCGGCACGTCAGGAGCACTTAGGGTGTCTTGCTCAAGGACACCTCGACAGCTTTCGCTAGGAGGAGGCGGCGGGGATCGAACCGCCCTTCTTGAGCTATACTACCGCCCTATACTGCTCTATACTGCTATACTACCGCCCTATACTGCTCTATACTGCTATACTACCGCCCTACACTGCCCTATACTGCTATACTGCCGCCCCATTTATGTCTGAATCCTCATCCGATCCCATCATCTGAACTTAATGGCTTGGCATAAACAAACACTTTCAACTAAGTGGGTTGAAATGCCTTTCTGATGTAAATAAGATTGTGTGAATGTATATATTTTTTCCATTGTATGAGCGGCTAATGGCTTCAAAGGAAGAATGCCTACATATCAGGGCCGTTAGAAAATGGAAACAGTCACTTCCCACTGTCCCAGCCACTCAACAATGCATGTCCAACCGTACCGTCCAGCTATTACAGAAACCATGCAATGAATAAGGCTAAACATAGACCAACAGCATATAGGAAGAGAGTGTGCTGAGCTGCTGATGAGAATGATCAGAATCAAGTGTGTTACAGAAGATTTGACTCACCGATTCCCGTAAAAACCCCTTAATCATGCATCAGGGCCCTTGACGGGTAACTTTGGCCTAATCTCATCATTCAAACCTCTCGAGTTGGACTTTAATGGTGAGTGTGGCACAGTTGAACAGACGAGAGGCGTGTCAGGGGGTTGCATAGGGGGGTGGAGCCAGGCTTTGGCGCTTAAGGTGCTTCTGTTTTACACACACACACACACACACACACACACACACACACACACACACACACACACACACACACACACACACACACACACACACACACACACACACACACACACGTGAGTCGATCCACACCACCCAGCACTCACTAAATGACTTTTAAATAACCCATACTACTGACCCAGGCATCAGTGGACAGACGACAGAGTATGTTGGAGCAAAAGTAAGCTCATGTTAGTTAAGCTCAAAGTGGGATAGCAACACGTGATCACCAGAGGACATTATTTCTGTGTGTGTGTGTGTCTCTCTCTCTCTCTCTCTCTCTCTCTCTCTCTCTCTCTCTCTCTCTCTCTCTCTCTCTCTCTCTCTCTCTCTATCTCTCTCTCTCTGAATGAATGAATGAAACACATGTGTCTAATGGTCACCTCTCACTCACACACATGTAATACCAGTTGACAGCCCATTTATCTGTGAAAAAGAAGAGCATTTTTATTTTACCTACTGACCATAGTGGGGGCGGGGGGGGGGGGGGAAGTACTTCCTCATCTGTCAATACATTCTGTCAATACATTTAGATTTCATTTAGATTTCATTTAGTTATATTTTGTTTATACTACTTTACTTTAGTTTAGTTTGTTGTTATTTAGTGATTAGGTATTAGTATATTTTGTGTGCATTTATTCCCCCTTGTTTCAACTGTCAACTGTTAATCTTGAATCCAAGGGTGTAGGATAACTTGGGCTATGAAGGTGTGATTCATTAATGCAGAACATATAGTTTTGGGGTGGTGTACTTCACTTGCAGATGACAGAATGCTTCATGGCCAGAATGGAGCTTGCATACATTTGGCTTTTGCCACTGAAGGGAAATGGTTCCATTGAGGAAAGGAAAGCTTTCAAATGGACCTAGTGTCCTATTGTGTTCCTGAGTTGAGTCATGGCCCACTGCTATTCCCCAGGAAATATGAGTGGCCTCTGCCTCGCTTCATTAAACAGCTTTAAGGACCACAATGTAGAATTTATTGTTGGTTTGATATGTCCTAAATTGCAGGTGGTAAAATCCTAATTACATTTTACTAAATTAAGATTTACAATGCACCTCTGGCCAGATCGTTTTTTTTTTTTAGCAATTGTTAATCATCTTAACCTGGTGCAAATAGAACTCCAATAAATTATTAATAATTGCTGCATTTAGTAGCATACTGTCATAATGAATTAACACAAGGTTTATGGCATTGTGTTATTATATGTATTGATGCCTTTTATTTTTTGTATTAAACCACAGAGAATAGGATATTAAGAAGTGCACCGGCTACAGATACATTAGTGTGGGGAAGAAAATTAGGTGAAGAGCTGTTCAAAAAAAGCCTGAACAGAATCCTCTGAAGCTAGTTCCCCCCCCCCCCCCTAGTTCCCCCCCCCCCCCCTTATAGCTGAGACGGCATTCCAGGGTCTCAAGATACAAGATTTGTATCTTGTATGTTGGCCATTTGTAACAAGTCCATAGGAACGCTTACTCCCCTTATTCCCTCCCGCAGTATACATCTTAAAAACCATAAAAATAAAAAATGATATATACAATAAAATAAACTAAAAAAAGAGCAGCAAAGTGACTTATATATGTAATGAAAGATATGTAATGATATGTTTTTATTTTTTTACAAAAATGTTTCAAAAACATTTAAAGTGCCAGTAGTGCAGCAGCAGCAGCATGGTGAATACAGTGCAGTACAGTGCAGTACATGCAGTACTCCAACGCCTTCTGAACAATAGACACACAAATTGACCAGGAAATTGAGCCCGCAACTCCTGCTGGTACCCCAAAACATCTGCTGTCCTCGCCTCAATGACACACGCTTCCTCCACAAACTGAAGGAAGTCTAGAATGTCATGTGTGGGACGAGACTATTATATGATCACACGTGCGTAAATTAAAAATATGACAACAATACAATACAATACAATACAAGATATTTATTTGCCATCTGTAACAGTACATTGGAATGCTTACTCTCCATTCCCTCCCGCAGTATACATCTCCATAAATAATACCATAAAAATGATATATACAATCAAAATAAAAATGAACAAAAAAAGGACATCAAGGTGACAGTGACAGATGGTATGAACATCTGTTGAATGTGCATAAAGATTTTAAAAAGCATTTAAAGTGCCAGTAGTGCAGCAGCATCATGAGTACAGTGCAGTCTTTTTCATGATGCTGCTGCTGCTGCACTACTGGCACTTTAAATGCACTTTAAAGGCAAAGGCCCATAAGCACGTGACACCGCGGGTCTGGAGGCATGGATAATATGTGCTCCGGAGTCCATAACACGTCTTTGGAGTCCCTCAGACTTTTTCGCCACAGTGATTGTTCACTTTCTTGCTATGCATACAGAGCTCGGAAATCGAAATACAGTATGTGCTCACTTTGCTTTGAGATCCGTATAAAGGCAAATACACCTTTAAGCATAGTTAGTGTTGCCATAGCAAACTGCACTTGAACCTGGGATGAACCCAGAAGATAAACATTCATTCGTATGGGTTCATTTATGAATGAGTGGATCAATGCCATTGCTTGATTCCAGGCTAAGGAATCATCATCAGCTGGTTCCAATGCATTGGTCTGAAACCACCATATTGAAAAGGCTTCACATTACATTTCAGGGACTCGTCGCCACTACACACGCTAATGTATGGCGATGTCAGTGTTTTTTGATGATGAGGTCCTGTTTGCTTGACTGGGAGTGTACAGATGTCAGGGGGGGGGGGGGGGTCCTTTCTTGGATGCTCTGTTGACACACATGCACACATCTATGGACTAGCGTGCGCTGGTCAGATGACGCTGCGCGAATGACGTCGTTCTTTTGTTTGAGAATGATAACACCGGCGTAGGTCAAGCTGTGCCCCCCCCCCCCTCCACCCAACCCCCACCCCCCTGAGTAGAGGAACACGTTAATCTTAATCTTGGGAAATAGGATTCCCTGAACAAAGCTTTGTGTGTTGTCTCTGCACACATCTCGCGTCTCATCATTGTCTCATATCCAATCGTCTCACTGGCCTCCTATCGAAAGGCCAGCATTTATTTATTATATATCTATTTTTTTATTTTTTATTTAATTATTTATTATAAGCTATTTTTGTATGCGAGGAATATCACATCCTGACACTATAATTATATCTGCTCTTTCTGGTTACTACAGACATATTCATAGAAATGAATTCACCATGTCAAGATGTCTCTCTTGCACCTGCATTGTGATGGAAGACTCTGGCTTGCATTCACAGGCTAAGCAATTTGCCACACAGCCATTGTCGTGAAAGCATTCTTTGTCACCCTGTACGGCAAGCGGCAAACATATCTGCAGCATAATCTCGGCAACAAAAAGGTTAACTTTGCAATTATAATTGATGGCATTTCCCAGTTAAATTGCAGACGAGGATGAGTCTGCAGGTGGGATCAGAGCCATAAAGGATGGAACCCCCCCACCTCCTCTCTCTCTCCTCTCTCTTCTCTCTCTTCTCTCTCTTCTCTCTCCCTCCCTCCCCCACTGCCTGCTCGACCTTATCGCATCCTACAATGACGCATAACTCCACGGCACACCTGCCACCTTTGACAGCTGTGCTGCCCTGCCTGGGTGCAGGGCTGTCACTCAGCCAGCTAACTGCCATTAAACAGCGTAACCCCACCGCCCCATTAGGCCCATGTCAGATGGCCGGGATGGGGGATGGGTTTGGGGTGTCAAATCATTCACACGTTTTTATTTGGGGTTTTTTGGTACCGCACATGTATTCATTTACCAGGGTGTCTTTTCCTCAAATAATGACGTCATGATTTAGGAGGGAAAGTGGCGAGTTGACGCTGGCCCTTGCCGATGAGAATTGAAGCTTGCCGATTTATAAAAAAAAATGATAATTACATTTTGGATTAAAACGATCGGTCGCCCTGTGTCAAGCGGCAACCCCTGCCGATGATAATTATGGCAACGACTCCCAGCCGAATGAGAAAGTGGACGGAACACTTAGGTCAGCCCACAGCCCACAAGATCAGATAAAGGTAAATATTTACCTTTATCGTTCTGGATCTTTTTATCTTTATCGTAGGCAGTGGGGGCGCTGCCGTCCAGATGAATGCACAAACCATATTTGTTTAATCTTTATCTGATCATGTGGGGCCAGCCCTAAAGACGCCATGCTCAATTATTTTTGGGAGTTTTGTATATATATTTTTTTGACAAACTATGATGAATTTGTGGCTCTTTCATCTCAAGAAACTACAGCTGCAAAGTCCCCCTCTGGTTTAACGTAGTCAACAAGTGGTCAAACAATAATTCAAGTTTTCTCCTGAAGTGAAGCACATTTTTAAAAATATACATTTTCGCTTTTGGACTCGGATGACATTTGTATTAGTAGCATCTACACATTAGTTTATTGCATGAGTTATATTGCACTCTAAAAGCAACATTCACGTCTGACTACTAGAGGGCATTTAACATGTTCTTCAGCGTGTGTTGCTATGGGGAAGCAGGTGATGGTGGTGACAGGCTGATGCGTAGCTGTGGTCGTGGTGACTTTGTGCTGTTGACTCACTGAACGTTGTCACCCCTCATTTGTAGATAAGCACATGGCTATGGAGTCCCAGCTAGCTAGCCCAGCTATGTTTCTGACACATCCCAAAGGTGTCGAAGACAATGAGACACGAGGCTGCCAGAAAAGCAGAATTTGTGTTTGTGTAATGTGTGTATATAATTGGGCTAAGGTGAATTTATATCGGTCATGAAGTTGCAATTTTAAATTTCTATGTACTAGTTTGATGTTCTATCTTCAATTAAAGACACATCATTTTAGTAGGGATGCTCCGATTGATCGGCCGCCGATCATTATCGGCCAATATTCACTCTAAACCGATCGATCCGAGCTCTTAAAAAAGGCAGTTTAAAATAGCCGATCAGTCCAAATACATGTGACTTTTCTCAGTGCACGGTAAAAAAAATGGTAAATGGCTTTTCTAACCAATGGTTACTCAAAGCGCTCTACCTCCTGAGCTATACTGCCACCCTAAAATATGCAATGTGTGTGAAGCCCGGCGGCTCTGCCGAAAGCTACCGGTAAATACAGATTGATCATAATGGGCTCCTAGATCGTTTATTTAATTTTAGGTGGGTATAATTGCTTTTAGATTTAGATTTAATTAAAAAGATGTGTGATTTATCTTGTAGGGCCACTTTACATTTCCGCTTTCAACAGTCACCATGGAACCAATGAGACGTACTGGGTTTGAACTGCCCTTGGTAAGAATGAACTGTCTACTTTTTTGTTTTTAGAGCACTCCAGAGTGTGTGTGTGTGTGTGTGTGAGTGTGTGAGTGTGTGTGTGTGTGTGTGTGTGTGTGTGTGTGTGTGTGTGTGTGTGTGTGTGTGTGTCTGTGTGTGTGTGTGTGTGTGTGTGTGTGTGTGTGTGTGTGTGTGTGTGTGTGTGTGTGTGTGTGTGTGTGTGTGTTCGCTCACTTACTGCAGCGATGTGTTGCAATGCATTTTATAATAGTTACTTGTATTGCTCTTAATAGTAATTTAATATATAATACCACACACAATATATAGAGCTTTAAATGGAAGATCCCCATAGCTCCCAGCCACTATGTGCTTGGCGATTGGTATCGGCCGATTCTGATTCCGGTGATCGGAGCATCCAAACATTTTAGTGGTCTGACTATAACCAAGCAACCTTTCTTCAATTTTCATTTAATTCGTTCACATGTATGTGAAAGAAACAAGTCTTAAGGATTTACATTGTGAATGATAAGGAAGGAATTTCATATTTACGCTTTTGACCAAGAGGATGAAAAAATAAACTACAAATTCTTCGGCAATTTTACATTGAACTTCTTCAACTTTGCACATTGAATTTTACATTTTTGAACTTCTTCAGCCCATTTATTACTATAAAGAACATTTCAGTTTTTGCCTAGAGAAATACTATTGACTAACTATGCAACATGCTAAAATGTTAGCAAAGTTAGACATGGACATACAAATTCAGCTTCCAACAAAAGGTTCTTGCATAGATCCGTGAAATCCTTTATTTCACTTTGTTGGACAAAATGTGCTGTTATTTTCACATCAGGCACATCTTTATATACTAAAAAGGACAACTACTTCTAGGAGTTGGGCTGTAGCTGCCAACGCGTTGCGGCAAGTCGGCCCTTAGGGAGATTGTGGGGGTTCGTAAGAGAGGGGAGAGGATTTAAAATAAAGAATTAGGTTATTGGGAAGATGTTGAAAAATGGATAACAAAAAGATTTACCCTATGTATGTGTTTTTAGTGAGAGCCTAAAGAAACACAATGGTGACTTTCTGTAGTCTTAACCAAATGGTCATTATGAAAGCTCGTCTGGGGGCAAATTTAATTCTAGCTTCAGAGCTAGATAATAAATGTAAATATGATTTATTGAATTTTGTTGGTACTATGTGCATGATTTGAAACACAAACCATGGTTTGTGCAGGCTGCTTGTGGTTGTTCCTCTTGGCACTACAGGGACAATGCAATTGTCTAACATGCCACTGCCATAGACTCTCCAATGCCCATTCAGTTGCTAGGCATTCTTCCCTCAGTGGGCCTCACTTCCACTGAGTGGAACTATACACGGCTCTCGATCTTTTTTTTGCTGTGAATACATTTAACCATTACATTTCGGGTCATCATTTGTTGTAGTGTGCGCTGACTATACGCCCCCTCTCCCATCATGCAAAACTCATGCCCCAGATTCTTTATCCTGGAAATGTATTCTCCTCAGTAGGGGGCCTGATGCTAGCAGCCTATAGCTATGTTATCCCACCCTGTTTTTACATAAGCAAGCAGCTGGTACAAAATGCTGGTACTCCCAGTTGTCTTTCTAACCCGTTGGCTGAATTGCTTCCCTTCAAAGTTACGCTCTTGGAGGAAGTTGGTGAAGCCCTCCTCCTCCATGGCTAGCTGCAATGGTCTTAACGGACCCATGTTCTGCACTGGATGCTGCATGGATCAATTCATGGCTGTGTTCAAGGAGTTTGCAAAGTGGAATAAGACCACTGAACTGTGTCACCCAACCCCTCTTATTATGGACAAGCAGAACCCGTGGTGCAGGCACATCATTGCTTCTCTCCCTCAGCGTGCTATGCCAGTAGCTTCTAATATGACATGTCCAGCGTGGTTGTTGATTAATGTTCAACTAGCCGCAGCTGTTATGCAGCAGAAGCAAGAACTAAATCTAAATTTAAATCTCGGAGATTGAATCCTCTTAATTTGTCACATACATATGTACACACACACACACACACACACACACACACACACACACACACACACACACACACACACACACACACACACACACACACACACAGTGACATGTGTTTCTCAGCCATTGTGACTACAGACTACACAAAGCACCGTCTCTACTCTCTGCATCAAGGTCAACCTGACCTCCATGATGCCCATGTCTATAGTGCATTATAAAATACTTTTGTGTTATGATCTGCTTGTAGCGCTGTATAATTATAGTTATAAGCTCTCATAACTATTCCTAATGTGTTCCAATAACAATAATCATCGCATCAACACATCAACACATTATAAAGCATTTTAGAATGCTTAATAAGGGCAAGTAAAGTAGAGACTATTTTTTGTTTGACAATTTCTTCGCTATATTTGACACATGCGGCTGGCACTGTGTAAGCCAGCTAAGCTGCATTGTTTTCACTGGACCTGAACCTTCCGTTTTGAAGCTAGCGCTAATGGGAGGGGGTACTTCCTGTTATATTTTTCATCAAACTAAAGTTTTATTTCTGGTGAAAATCCTAAAAAGAAAAATTGAATTACAACTGCGTCATACTTTTTTCTATTAGTTTTTTTCCAGTTATGAGGATGATGATGATGATAAAACATATAAGAACGCGTCTGACACGACAATGTGTGAAAGGGTGAAGGAGTGTGAAAATCGGCGTAAAATCGGAGGCCAGAGACGGCTAGCGGATCTTTTTGGAATGGACAGAATCGTATCTCCTCTGAGGTAAGTTTCCAATGAAATTCAGCATAATTTATATGTATTAATGAGTACATGTACAGTATATATGTGTACATTATTGGTTCTGCTCTGCTGCCTTTGAGTAGAGTTGTACGAGTTCAAGTCCCTGTTGCTGCTTGAAATGCTCACCGCCGCGTCTCACCACCGGCGATGTGAATCCTCAGTCTCATCAGGCGCACATGAATTATGTTGAGCTATCGTTTCAATGTATAAATATCATGAGTAACGTTGGGCTACAAATATATATTATAAATCTTTTATTCCGGAACTTTGGCTTACATTTTTCAGTCTTTCAATCAATCCGATTGCCTATGTATTCGCGATTGGGTAAATTAGCACGACAGCAATCTCGCTATCTAATTCTGATAATATTATTCATATTCTATTCATATATCTGCAGTTTATGTACCCCATACACAAAATGGTTTGAAGTATTGTTATGCTGATGATTTGTTGATGGCACAATCATTGCGTTGTCCATTACATTTTCCAGTAAAAAGCATCATCGAGGAACCGGCCCAAGGAGGACCATCTTGACATGTGCTGCAGGGCGGCCATTGACAGACCAGCAGCGGATGTCATTGAGGGCCTTGTCAGATCCTTTCATCCTGTCAATTAAGAGAGGAGGGTGAAAATGCTCAGAAGCAGCAAGTGACCTCTGCAATGGACTGGCCATTCCAATGCTTTAATACATGGGGTTTTTTTACACCACTTTTGTTCATTTGATTGCATTAGATTAGATTAAAATGTATTGTCATTGCATTGCATGGCATCTAACCAAAAACTGTTGCAGTAAAGTGCATGGTAATATATAATGTACAGTGGTTAAATAAGATGTTAAACAGTCTACTAGGTTTAACAGGTATAAAATAACTTAGAGTAGGTATGACATATGTGCAGAATTATAAGTATATATGTATATATATATGTGTATATTTATATATATATGTGTATATGTATATATATATATGTGTGTGTATATGTATATATATATATGTGTGTGTATATGTATATATATGTGTGTGTGTGTATATATATGTGTGTTAGTATACACGTATATTCAGGTAGTGAGCAGTTGTATCAACAAGATAGATATATATAAATGTATATACAGCAGGTAGTGATCAGGGGTGTGTAGTCATAGCAACAGTTGGAGATTAATATATATATATATATATATATATACGGTAAGTAGAGTGTGTGCATGACTATCATACAGGTATGTAAACAATACATACGTAAACTATAGGTCGTGAGTGAGGGAGTTATGATATCAAATAGGGTTTTATTTTCACTTGCTAAAATATACAGACAAAATACATTTTTGTTTTGTTTTGATTTCTTTAAAATAATGCACCACTAACACATTGTCTTTACTGTGTGTGGTCCCCCCCCCCTCACAAAGACCCAATCTGAGCCAGGAAAAACCATCATGGTTCATCATCAAAAAGCTGTCAAACTGTTATGACCCATTAAAAACAAATACATTCATTTTTCGTTGTGTGTGTGTGTGTGTGTGTGTGTGTGTGTGTGTGTGTGTGTGTGGTTGTTGCATAGATTTCAGTTTTCACTTTACATAAAAAGCAAACAATGACCACTTATAGTGACTCGTAATCACATAAAGCATTAAAACAGAGATTGTAACGTATTTCAACTAATTATTGTGATACTTAACCTTTATAAGTCATTATAAAAATGCTTCATCTTAGTATTATTGGTATGGAAGAATCATTAATATTTATGAGTGCTTATAACTATACTTAAATTATATTATATTCTAACTTGTACAGTGCTGTAAGCAGATTATAATGCATTAGAAGTCAGATTATAATACATTGTAGACATGGGCATCATAGAGTGTTGCCAAAACGTTTGCTCCAGAGCTGAGGGCTGCTGAGCCAGCACTGGGTCCCAGCGGAGGGACCACCACAGACCCTACCATGCGGTGTGTTGTCCTCTGCCCTCTGAGTGGCTAGATTGCATCAGGCGCGAGGGAACTCACACACGCTGACCTGGCGTGATGTTTATTACCGTTAAGCCCGTGACAAGCGGAAGTAAACAGCATAAATCCTACCTGATGTGGCATGATAATGATCAGAAGTCATGCTCTTAACATGACGTACCCGTCTGTCTCTGATGTGTGTGTGTGTGTGTGTGTGTGTGTGTGTGTGTGTGTGTGTGTGTGTGTGTGTGTGTGTGTGTGTGTGGTGTGTGTGTGTGTGTGTGTGTGTGTGTGTGTGTGTGTGTGTGTGTGTGTGTGTGTGTGTGTGTGAGAATAATCCCCTGGTGGCGAGTGTGAAAACTATCAAAGTCTGTGGTTGATATAGACATCACTCCATATTGAGGATCAGCTCAAATCATTTACACTTTTGGGGACGGGCGCTTGAAAAGCCATCACCATGAAGTGGTCGTATTTATCATGATGTAAAATAGCACGGCCTCTTTCACCTGTGCTTCCATCTCCCCTTTCTTATCTCTAACACGTCACCCCTAATCAGTTCTAAATTGTCATTTGGGTTTTTCATTTAAACTCGGTAATAATGAGAAATATGTTTTTAGAATGACGGCGACGCTCCATGAATCCTCTTACTGGCTCTCTCTGTCCCCTTTACTTGTGTGAGTACCATCGGTTTGGCCTTCGTAGCATGACTGGAAAGAAGAGGAAAGAAATATGGTAATTCTTTAGAATTTGTAGTATTTCATCGTCGACATTGTAAGTTTGTGAAAAGTGCTGTAGGAATCTTTCAAAAGTTCAATTCAATGTCTCATTGTAAATGGACTTTGTTCAAATATATATATATATTTATGTTTTTTTTGGGGTTCTGCTCTTTAGCGCAGGGCAAACCTTTGCGCATGCCAGGCACCACTCAATATCCATTTTCCCTCATGTCTGCCTGTGATGATAAAGAATGAATTTCTAATTAAACTGCTCCTTTTTCCATTTAAGCTGTGTTTTTGTGTTTAAGTGACACAATTGTAAGGTCTTTGTTGCATTTTAATTGGGAATATGTGGCAGACTAGAACAGCAGTGCAATTTACGGCAGCGTTTTCCACGTGTCAGAATGCATTGTCTTTACTTTGCCTTTTCTGCCGTCATTTCAGCCCGAAAATATCGATCATCAAAGGGCATTATTTCTCAATTGCGGTTTCCAACACGCTGTACACTGATGTGTGTGTGTGTGTGTGTGTGTGTGTGTGTGTGTGTGTGTGTGTGTGTGTGTGTGTGTGTGTGTGTGTGTATGTGTGTCATCGCTGCTCTGTATACAGTTGGCCTACATGTACGTAATCTTAGAGCAGCACAGCATACAGTCATTGACTACAATCAAGAGGGGTTCGCCTAAGATTCTATTTTCTGTGGGTATTTGATGGGCAAAAGTCGTACCTTGATGGTTTCCATTCTGATATTGAAGCTGACCTCTATACGTTTTGTATCTTTATCTTTCTCTCACTCATGGCTAATACAAAATATACTATTGTAGATTGTTATTGTAGAGACCAAAAATAACTTGGACCCTTTTCCGCAAGGGAAAATCGAAAGTGCATGTCTGTGGGCAAGTCTGTGTGTGTGTGTGTGTGTGTGTGTGTGTGTGTGTGTGCGTGTGTGCGTGTGTGTGTGTGTGTGTGTGTGTGTCTGCCCTGCAGAACTGTTGTGCCTATGAGTATGGCATTCTTTGATAGGAATGGAGGGTGAATTATTATTGTAGACGCATCAAGGGCATTTTGTCCCAGCCTACACGCTTACTGATTGCCATCAGTGCGCTCGCTTGGTCGTCGATGCTGCTACCTTGCCTCTGGAGGTATCTGACACTAGCAACCTTACGCAGACCAGACACGCACGCACGCACGCACGCACGCACGCACGCACGCACGCACGCACGCACGCACGCACGCACGCACGCACGCACGCACGCACGCACGCACGCACGCACGCACGCACGCACGCACGCACGCAGAGACAACAATGGAGACAACATGGAGACGGCGGACTGAGATTGAACTAGATCGACGCTGCATGAAATAACTACAACGCAGGGTACAGTGTAATATATAACACATTGAGGCATTGCAACTAAGCGGCCGGGGTCAGATGGTGTGATATTACATTACATTGCATTACAGTCATTTAGCAGACACTTTTATCCAAAGCGACAATAGATATCTTGGTGATATCACCAAGAGGTACTACTGTACTGTGCTATATGGAATTGATACAGTTGTCGGATATGGTTGCTGTGTCGTCTGATCTTTTATTAAGTGTGTAAAGGGGAGTTCCTAGACTCCTCTCATATCTGTGTCCCAAAGTTTCCCGACCAACTCCGACCAAAGATGTCTTTGAAATGAATGAAAAAATGCAACCATAGACTACTGTATATGACTTCATACACTTGTTTTTATGTGAAGTACAATACATTATATTCTTTTAAAAATAAATGGTATAACATTTGTCGCTTATTAAGCCTTTTCTCTTGGCCTGATGGCCTGCCATTTTTTGTCCTCTTGGTTTGTTTTATTATGAATATAATTAGAGTTTGTGACATGTGGGGTGACTTTGGTTTGCCTTGAACCACTCTCTGTATGTCAAATCTTACAAAGGTAAAAAAGTGTTAAAAATAATAAATGAACAATTTAAACTTTTAGTCACTGCTATATTGTTCTCAAGATGCAGATGTTTAAGTCTTGGTTTGGAAAATAATTGCAGTGGCTTTTCCAGACAGTTTGGTCCCTGCGAGAATACATAAAGAGAGCTTGTCTCTTTTAAAAAAATGTTCTCCCGTAGTTGTCCTTTTGCCAAAAAGGCTACCTTCCCTGGCTAATGATGTGACAAAGGTAACTGCAGCTTGCTCACAAGTACTTTAGCAGAGAAGAAGGTTAATTGTTGGCACCTTTTTCACAGTCCCTGGTCAACATTGCCGATCTGCTCTGCGGTTTCCATCATAAGCAAATCTATCTTGACACTGACCACACTGTTACCGGACCAAAGGGAGGGATACAAAAGACTGAGGAGATACAAGCGGCACAGGCCTTGAGACTCCCCTGGAACTTTCCTGATGACTTATTGTCTGATGGTTCGGTTCAATAAGGTGTATCTACATATTTCTATCTTATCAATAATTATATTTCTGTGCATAAACATCACAAGCACCAGCACCTTTTAAAATGCTTTTGCAGGGCAGCAGTATATGCTGTAGGGTTATCTTAGGTTAGCTCCATTGCTCAGGGAGATATGGCAAACTTTGGTATTCCTTGTTATCTGTCATTTATATTAATTTCAGTGCTAAGCAAGCTACAGGCTCGTATTCAATTCCACCGGGAAACTAAGGACAATTGTATCATCTGCCTTACGGAGACATGGATGTCGAGGGGGTTACCGACGCAGCTATCGAGCCGACGGGATTTTCCGTCCACCGGGCGGACAGAACAAAGGCTCTCTCCGGTAAAGATCGCGGAGGGGGGGTATGTCTCATGATAAATAGATCTTGGTGCAACCAAAGTCATGTACATCCCCTCAAGTCTTTCTGTTCCCCAGACCTGGAGTACCTGATGCTTATGTGCTGTCCATACTGGCTACCTCGGGAGTTTACAGCGGTAACCCGGACACAGCGCTGAAGGAACTGTATGGGGCTATCAGCGAACAGGAGTCGTACTTTTTTTGCTCTGTTCGACGTGAGGAGGCGGATGTGCGCCGCACCTTCAAGCGGCTGATCATCCGTAAGGCGGCAGGCCCTGACGACATCCCGGGCCGCGTCCTCAGAGCATGCGCAGACCAGTTGGCAGGAGTCTTTGCAGACGTCTTCAACCTCTCCCTGTCCCAGGCTGTTGTTCCCGGAGTCTTCAAGATGTCCACCATCGTGCCTGTCCCTAAACAACCCAAGGTAACATGCTTGAATGACTATAGACCTGTATCCCTCACCTCGATTGTCAGCAAATGCTTCGAGAGGTTGGTCAAGGACTTTATTTGCTCTGTGTTACCTGCCACGCTGGACCCATGGCAATTTGCATATCGTCAAAACAGATCCACGGACGACGCAATTGCCATGGCCCTTCACACTGCCCTTTCCCACCTGGAGGGAAAGAACTGTTATGTGCGAATGCTGTTTGTGGACTACAGCTCAGCGTTCAACACGATAGGTCCTGCTAAGCTCGACACCAAGCTTAGAGGTCTAGGCGTGCCCCCATCCACGTGCAGCTGGATACTGGACCTCCTGTCGGACCGCCGCCAGGTGGTGAGGATGGGCAGCACCACCTCAGAGCCACTGACCCTCAACACGGGAGCCCCCCAGGGATGCGTGCTGAGCCCTCTCCTCTACTTCCTCTACACCCACGACTGCATGGCAATGCACAGCTCCAACGTCATCATCAAGTTTGCTGACGACACGACAGTGATGGGCCTGATCGCCGGCGACGACGAGACAGCCTACAGGGAGGAGGTCGGATCGCTGGAGCAGAGGTGCCAGGAGAACAGCCTCGCCCTCAACGTCAAGAAGACCAAGGAGCTGATTGTGGACTTCAGGAAGCAGAGAGGAGAGCACAGCCCTATCTCCATCGACGGTGTTGCAGTAGAGAGGGTCAGCAGCCTCATGTTCCTCGGCGTGCACATCTCCGAGGACCTCACACACCACACCACACCGCACACCGCACACCACACACGTGGTGAAAAGGGCCCAACAACGCCTGTATTTCCTCAGGCATCTGAGGAAATTCAGCATGGGCCCCGCATCCTGAGAACATTCTATAACGGCACCATCGAGAGTGTTCTTACAGGGTGTATCACCGTCTGGTACAGGAACTGCACCGCACTCGAGCGCAGAGCGCTTCAAAGGGTGGTGCGGACGGCCCAGTATATCGTTGGAGGTGAGCTCCCCTCCCTCCTGGATATATACAACCAGCGGTGCGTGGCCAAGGCCAAAAGAATTATAAAAGACATTGCCCACCCCAGCCACGAACTGTACTCACTGTTACCGTCAGGCAGGCGATTCCGCAGTATCAAGTGCCGTACAAATAGACTCCGAGATAGCTTCCACAGTCAGGCCATCAGGCTGCTGAATAAGGGCGTATAGCATATAACAATGTATATTTTATTACATTGATTTATATATACATATTGCTCTTTTTCTGTGCCGATATATTGCATTTTATAAATTGCATTTTTATTTTTTTATATTTGTATCTATTTTTATCTTATTTTTATAACTGCTGTCTGTCGTCGGGTATTGAACATAAGATTTTTACACCACTGCTTTATACTTGTAAACTGTGAAGTGACAATAAACTTGACTTGACTTGACTTGACTTGACCTTTTAAAATGCTTTTGCAGGGCAGCAGTTGATGCTCTAGGGTTATCTTAGGTTAGCTCCATTGCTCAGGGAGATATGGCAAACTTTGGTATTCCTTGTTATCTGTCATTTATATTCATTTCAGTGCTCTTTTTTTTAGATAAAAGGAGGGTGTGTGTGTGTGTGTGTGTGTGTGTGTGTGTGTGTGTGTGTGTGTGTGTGTGTGTGTGGTGTGTGTGTGTGAAGAATCCCCTGCTGCTGACTGCGAAATCAATCACAAAGTCTGTGATTGATATAGACATCACTCCATATTGAGGATCAGTTCAAACTATTTTGCTTTTGGGGACGGGCGCTTGAAAAGCCATCACCATGAAGTGGTCGTATTTATCATGATGTAAAATTGCACGGCCTCTTTCACCTGTGCCTCTTTTTCATCTCCCTTTTTTGTGCCTTATTTTATCTCTTACACGTCACCCTAATTGGTTCTAAATTGTCATTTGGGTTTCATTTAAACTTGGCAATAATGATAAATCTGTCTTTAGAATGATGGTGACGGCCCATGAATTTCCTCCATTACTTGGATACCATTAATAGGCCCAGTCCCATCTCTCTGGCCCCTAACTTGGGTATCATAGACCCTGTCCCAGCTCTCTGTCCCCTTGCTAAGGTTTCATCAGGAGGCCCAGTCACATCTCTCTGGCCCCTTACTTGGGTTTCATCAGTAGGCCCTGTCCCATCTCTCTGTCCCCTTGCTAAGGTTTCATCAGTAGACCCTGTCCCATCTCTCTGTCCCCTTGCTAAGGTTTCATCAGGGCAGGTCATCAGGAGGCCCAGTGACATCCCTCTGAACCCTTACTCGGGTATGATCAGGAGGCCCAGTACCATCTTATTGGCCTTCATAGCATGACTAGATTGTACAAATAGAAAACAAATATCTTGACTATTTGGATTTTGGGGTTTTTCATCATCCACATTGTAGGTTCATGAAAAGGGCTGGAGGAATCTTTCAAAAGTTCAATGCAATATGTCTTGTTGAAAATGGACTATTTATGGATTTTTTAGTTTGTGTTCTTCAGCACAGGGCAAACATTCCAATGTGCATGTCAGGCACCACTAAATCTCCATTCTCCCTCATGTCCGCCCAGACTGAATTTCAAAATGAAACTTCTCAGATTTCCATTCATGCTGTGTTTTTTTTTGTGACACATTTGTAAGATGTGTTGTGTTTTATTTTAATGGGAATATGTAGCAGACTGTCTAGATCAGTGTTTCTCAAAGTGAGAGGTCCGCCTCCCTTAGGAAGGCCAGGGGTACTGCATGCATGCGGGGCTCGCGGGGAGATGGTATGGAAGGGATATTGTAGTGAGGGGAAAAGCTTAATTGCGCACTGTATAAAAACAAAGCACAGGCGACTGAAAAATGGGGGGGCAGGAGGTAGAGTGGTCGTCACACAACGGGAAGGTGGCTGATTTGATCCCCTGGCTTCTCCTAGCAAAAACTGTCGGTGTCCTTGAGCAAGACACCCTAACCCTAACCGCTCCTGACGTGCTGGCTGTCGCCTTGCATGGCTGACTCCGTCGTCCAGTGGTTGAATGTGTGAATGAATGGGTGAATGTGAGGCATGACTTGTAAAGCACTTTGGATAAAAGCGCTACAAGGCAGTCCATTTCAGAAATATATTGCACGCAAGTGGTGTAAATAAACAATTGACCAAACTAAAGTGCCAAACTATATAGTTGCTGTGCATGAACTACCTGAGCTAGCGTGAACCAAATATGAACCATACCACGGTTCACACACCTGCAAATTAAAAGCTTAGCAAGAAGCTTTAAATTGAACAAAACAGGAATGATTTTGTGCAGGTGAACAACCCTGTCCTGTACAACCCCGGCCAACCACCCAAGGTGTTGGTTATGGTGCGAGAGCCGAATGAAACCTTGGACATTTGGGTTTATTTGAACAACCTTGGGTTCATTTGACTGGAAAGGTGGAGCAGGTCACCTGGAGTCTGAAGAACAGCCCTCCCTGGAAGCTTTTTCCCTTTCGTCAATCAACTGCCAGGTTGGCTGTTGAGTTATCAGGTTAGCAAGGTTTGCATGTTCTTGAAGGACACAATAGCTCTCAAACATGTCTGTAGCCCACACTGCCACAAGCCATCAAAATGGCTGCTTGAGGGCTCCTCTCGAAGACTGGGACACAAGGTGAATGATGAAACCTGGTTATTGTAGAGTTTTGCAGTTGATGATGAACAGAGAAGATGGAACATGCTCTCTCTCTCTCTCTCTCTCTCCCTCTCTCTCTCTCCCCCTCTCTCTCTCTCTTTCTCCCTCTCTCTCTCTCTCTCTCTCTCTCTCTTTCTCCCTCTCTCTCTCTCTCTCTCTCTCTCTCTCTCTCTCTCTCTCTCTCTCTCTCTCTCTCTCTCTCTCTCTCTCTCTCTCTCTCTCTCTCTTCTCTCTGTGTGTCAGTTGGTGGCTGGTTTAACCTGCCACCAAGGGCTACACAGGTGTGCAGCCTCACCCAGCCACAGAGTAATCAGTCTGACTCACACACACACGCCACAATATTGAACAGTGTAGATCAGGGGTCGGCAAGTAAGTTTGGCCTTACTTCACTCACTTTGTCCCTTCAGATGTAGCGATGTATCTCTTGTTAAATAGCCATTGTTTTGTTTTTAGGTCTGCCTCCTGTATCACCCCGTGTGGTAATCATTATGAGTGTATGTATGTACACTGTATGTATGTTGCAATGTGTGTATATGGCCCCTTCATAGATTGAGTTTGACACCCCTGTATTACAGGGTTGCTAAGTGAGAGCCCAACAGACACAGCACAAAATTGAGACCGTGATTTTTGACAGCCAGTTCAGTTACCAACCGGACCAGGTTAAAGGAGTCAATGAGATATTAAAACAGTCAGTAGCCAGCCATCTTGAGTGACAGCAAACATGGGTATTAAAGTCCCCCAGTACCGGAACACTATCATACTTATCTTAGGTTATGCAATTGACTTTGTCAGTTATGATAATGCACAGAAAGAGCAATACGGACCAGAAAATAAGCGTAAGATAAACGTAGACGTGAAATGAAATCTTAAGATGTATTGTTCACAAATCGACCTAAAAGAATCACTACGACCCGTCACCTATTCACCGGCCTGTCCAATCATCATGCAATTGTTTTCTCAAGAAAGCTCACAACATGTTTTTCCAATGCTAGTATGGCACAGTCCCAAAGGGTCAACGGCAAAACCTTTAAAATAGCTTGATTTGAAAATTCCTCTCAAGCTCAACATAAAGTGGGTGTGATTCATGTAAGTGATGGCATATTTCATGAGAACGGGGAGACAAGATAAAAGAAAGGGGAACACTCTGCCCTGGCTGAATGAAGAATGTAGAACATTAAGGAATGATGGGGAGATCAAAAAAATATCTTAAAAATCCTTGAAGTCTGGTCTGATTACAGACAAATTCACCTTGATGAGAAAGAAAGTAATACCGAATATACAAAAGGCCAAAGCACATAGACATTGTTCAAGGGGCAAAAGGAAATGGAAAATACATTTGGCTAAATATTAACAATCTAATCGGTAGACAAAACAAACTAAATGAAAATAATGACTGACAACTTGGCCTGTGGCCAGTGTTAATGTCAAGCCCTGATGGCTAACCATCTTGAATGTCACTGAGAATTGGGGAGCAAAGCTTCTGACTGCACATCTGAATAAAGGCAATTGCACCTCCCATGCAATTGTATTCCAGCCACTGTCTTTTAAGTCAAATGCTGACTTAAATAAGGCATTTGTTAGTGTCAACCACCAGGTTTAATTAAGAAGCTATCCTGTGGATGAACTCATATCAATCCAATGGAAAGCAACGTGTTTACGGTACCATACCTCCTCATCTCGACTGTCCTGGAGGGGTCCCACAAGGCTCTATTCTTGGACCAATTGTATTCACACTATATATTAATGACATACATAAAGCATGTCAAAACGTCAATATTAATAAATGTATGCAGATGATGCAGTACTTTTTAAAAGTGAGAAAATACCTCCTTAATCATTACAACTGTACTGACCCATGTTCAGGACTGGCTGACAAAATCATGTATCTAATTGAATACCAAAAAAATAGGTTTTTATTCATATGTATGTGTAAGTAAAAAGTAAGTAAAAAGTAAAAAGGATTGAAGCCTCCAGATTTAGATTGAACTTTTGCACAAAATGAGTCAGTGGAATGGCCAACCAATTCAATAAAGGAATGTCCTACATATTCCAGTTTTAAGACGCATCTCAAACAATAGCTGAAGGCAATGTTTTTTGTCTTTTTCTACTTATGTATTTGTATGTTGTTTTTGTTATCTGCCGAGGGACTACGGATGTTAATTCACTCAGGCATCTTTACTACTTGTGTTTTTCGACTGATGTTCATTGATGCACTCTGTCCCTATCAAGTATACAAATAATTAACTAAATCAATTATGTATGTGAAGGACGAATTTGTGATAAATACATAATGAGCCCAATACAAACTCGTTTGTATATTTTTTCATGTTGTATTGCCTTGTTTATGTTTTTGCATATTATTATTATTATTATTATTAATAACACAATAGCTAAATGTGTGCAGCGTGCAGAGAGAGGACTATAAAATGTGTTCCCCCTCCAAATCAAAATCAACAAATATTCAGTTTGATTCAGCTAATAAAAAAAACCCACTTAACTTTGTTAACTATGCATGGCACCTAGTGTGGCTTTAAAATAAGCATCTGGCTACCTAATTATTGCCACCAAAGGTGCTAAATGGACTCACGCTTACAGTAAAATGATAACAACATTGCAACCATTTTATTGTCATTTTGTACCACTTTTATAATTACTACTAAGCTCTGTGTTAATAGTACTTTTTCAATATTACAAATGTTGTTAATTACAAATGACTTTAATAGGGCTTCAAAGAACAGGCAGACACACATACATAAACACACACACTTCCCCGGAGAATGAGTGAGAGTGAGTGAACTGAACTAAAGTTGTATTATCAGATTTAAGGAAACTGAGTCAAAGTCTTAGAGTTTACACTTCATAGATCATGGATTTAGACATAGCTAGTGTCAAAACCTATGCAAGGATGGTATCAAGGTGAAAAGTGTGTTTTGGTTCCACTTGCATACAACTACACATGAATTTGTTGGCGTTTAGATATGTGTAAATGTGTTTTGTTGAAGTCTAATTCTCCTTGTGTGTGCATCCCTCTCTTCCTTATCAAACATGGTCATGATAAATCAATATACAGAGGACCTATTAGCTCTACTGTATGTCTTTGACATAGCCTCTGTGACATCATTGGTTTACACATGAAGCTGAACTTTGAAGCTGTAGATTTTGCATAACAGGTGCCTCCATTGCTTGTGATTTTTGGAACCAGCAGTGGAAACTGCCCATATTTGGCACATTGAGGACGGGAATTGATTGAATTAATATTCAATCTAGAATAATTTGAATGAACTAAAACTGTCCAGACCTCTCAGAACACATAATATGAAGATGAAGTAGCCACTGAGATCCTAACTGAACTGAATGTACGGTATGGCTTTGTATTGCGAGAATTAATTCACAATTTTGCCATTGACTTAAAATGGTGACCGGTGTCAACCACCACGAGTTTGCCTATAGGCCATTGGAGGAACTACGCGCTATTCACTTCCGCCAGGGCTTCTCAAACAGGCGGGCCAACAGGCAGCCAAACATGGCATCTGCTTGGTTATTATCCATAATTAAAAAATGTTGCCATGTTTGCGATCTGCGACAACTGAGTTGAATGGACGACTCGTGGCTGAATGGGCGACTCGTGGTGGTCTCAATTTCCCCCTGCTAATCGACAACTAGAATGCATTTTTGTTGTCCTCATAGTGGACAGAGGTTTTTCCTCTGGATCTCTCTACAATAGTCTCCCTCTCTTCTCCTACGACACCTTACCCTCACCTTCTTCCCCATCCCTGGAAGACAGGTGGCTTTCTCCTAAATGGAAATACATGACTATGAATCACCCAGTGGGAAGCGCCTGGGATTGATAGGGTTGCTTCACATTTTCTAGTGACTGTCCGGGCATAAGAACTACAATTTATGGAGTATTGGAAATCCCCGGTACCAGTAACATGAGGATTACATTGCAGCCCATCTCTCTCACACACACACCCACACACACCCACACCACACACACACACACGCATGCACGCACGCACGCACGCACATGGTCTGGACGTAGTTTACGGTTTAAGTAGAAGCCAAATTTTGATTTACGTTGTTTTTTATTTAAACATATTAGCATAGCATATTTCCCTTGATCCAATCCCATCCCACAGACCCCTTTCATGAGCAAAGTATAGCTTTAAGGAAATTCAATTAGTGGAAATCCCCTGTGAGAATTGGCAAATCATTATAAATATTCGAAATCAACTTAAATAAAAGTTGATAGTAGTATGATGTATGATGGTAGTTGGTTGTTGATGACATCCATGTTGTTACATAGAAGTGTTAAAGACCTGGCTTTAACACTTAAAGGCTGTCTAGTCAGTAGACAGGCAGTGAGGCACGCGCCCAGAGAACCAGTCGACTCACCGGTCTCCAATGGGAGTAAAATCCATCAGAGGAACCTCTTAGATTAAACTTAATTTTCTCAAATTTTAAACCAAATATCACAACACCAACATTTCAATGGAAGTGGCAGGGGGAATTTCCATTGAACCATTCAGTAGGTGAAGCCAATACATTTTGAGTTGCTATTGTAGTGACTTCGTCCGGAAGGTCCCCCCTTCCCCGCAATATGAGGGGATGCTTTAACAGAGTCTATGAATTACTTCAAACTGTATAAGGCTAAGCCTGGCAACCTTTAGGAGGTCTTCCCGGAAACCATCAGAGGAGGTAGTCTGCAGTTCGTTCTCCCAATTGGCTCTAATCGTATTAATGTTAGACTCATCAGCCGGAGAAAAGAGGTGATTCAAGTGAGAGGCATGACCCTTGGGTAAGCTTCTTGTTTCAAGTCGAAGATCAGTGGAGAGGTAGGATTTGGGGAAACTGGGTGGAATGGGTTCTAACAAAGTCACGTAGCTGGAAATATCAAAGGAAATCAGAGCCTTCTAAGCCCAAAGCTGCACGCAATTGATCAAAACTGCCAAACGGCCCCTCTATATATAATTCTCCCCGGTGGTGGAGTCCTTTCCTCTCTAAAGAGATACCTAGGTAAACTATGGATTTTTACATTCATAGTTCATTACGATTTTTACATTTCCCCCAAAGAAAGCGTCCAAATGGAGTCTAACTCCATCCTGAGTGAGATAGTCTTAAAGGTGTGGACGATGGTGGTAATTCTGTAGCCAATTGGTTAATAGAAACAAAGTCAGTTTTTGTTTTAAAACAGAAACACTTCAGAAGTGAAGGAAGTGTTCTATGCCACATCTCTGAATCCCCTTAGGTCCTCTGTCTGCCTTCAGAGCAATCGACAGTGGCTCAATAGTGATCGCAAATACCAGTGAAGAAAGTGGATACCCCTGGCACATCATGCGAAAGAACGATTCAGAACAGTGGGTGTTTGTCTGCACCAATGCCTGAGGGGTAGAATATAGTAAATCCATCCATGATATGTAACAGTCGCAGGGAAGAGAACAAAAAGTTCCAGTCCAACCTATCAAAGGCCTTCTCAAGTGTCAAGAGATATAACCTCCGGTTCGGCAGGAGAAGGCAGGCTGATGCTGAGAAACCTTCGGACACTTGTAAAAGAGTGCCTCCCTTTTATGAATCCCATATCATCGTCGGATATATAACTGAGGGCATTACAGATTCAAAGCAGCGAGCAATGAGTTTTGCAAGTATTTTCCTGTCTACAGATATCAACGAGATTGGGCGAAACGATGTGCAGCTTAACGGATCTTTGCCCTTCTTGAAGATCAAAGAGATAGAGGCCTGTGTGGGCGGCAGGGTGCTCTGGTAGTGTGACTGATTCAACCTTTCTAGCAGCACTAGGGCCAGAAGATCCGAAAAGTCTTTAGAAAATTCCACCCGGTACCTGTCAGGTCCCGGAGATTTACTGCTATGCAGTGACTTAGTCGCCTTTTTGATCGCATCGCGTCTGTCGTCGCTAGTTGACATCTTGCGCAGGACTAACTTCTCAAATAATGTAAGTTATCCAGCTTCTATTGTGTACAGTTATTATGAATCTCACCCGCGTTACGACTAAGGGTATCATCTCGTATCTGAGTGATTTGATTCCAGGCCATTTTGACCTTCAGTTGGTGGACCGAAAGATGGCCAGCGTTGTCTCATGGACCATTGAGAGGGGAGCAGGAGTCGTTCAGCTTCTCTTGTAAGAAGTAGCTGTGGACCTCGTGGTCGATCAGGTCCATGGGCTGATAACGAGAGAGGCAAATGACTACAGGCAGCGGTTTCATCCCCGGCTGCAGCTTAGTGATGAGTGTATGCGGCCCAATTCTGATCATTTTGCAGTTCGACCAAGAGTTCAAAGAAGAAGATTAAAGGCCGGGGTCCCTCAATAGATTCCGGGAGTCCAATAATTCTTGGGCAGCTCAGGATGTAGTGTGGGATGTCTGGCAATCAGAAGGTTACTTGTTCGATCCCCCTGCTCCTCCTAGCCAAGTGTCGAGGTGTCCCTGAGCAAGACACTTAACCCTTCTCCTGACAAGCTGGCTGTCGCCTTGCATGGCTGACATGCACGTCTGTGTATGAATGGGTGAATGTGAGGCCTAACTTGGAAAGTGCTTCAATTAAAACCACTATATAAATGCAGTCTGTTTACCATTTTCTCTGAGGTTGTTCCTGCGGCTCTGGACCTCAAGATATTGCTATCTGCTAAAGCTGCGTATCTCTTCGCCAGTGTGTGGATTAACTGGTCCTGTTGGTTAGCATTCAACTCAAACAAAACAATATGTTGGTCGTGTTCAGTTACTGTAGTCTGTGTTTTGGTCAGTTTCACCTCTAGGACTCTTCACCGCACTTCTTGCACAGATGTTAGCTCTGTGAATGACCAGTGTGTTCAAAGCACAAGATGACTGTGGCTAGTTATTCCGCTGCACATGACTAGGTGACATGGTCACTAGGTGAAAATGGTGTTCAACACGTGATTCAGTCATCCATCCATTATCAGTGTCAGGAGCCTAAGGCAGGGACAAATTGGCTGGAATAACTCCCAGACACCCATTGGCAATCTCTATTCTCCAATTAGCCTAACCTGCATGTCATATCTCTCTGCACCTCTCCCCTCCAGCAGGAGGCTACCCCTGACCCCCCCACTGGACCCAGCCCTCATACACCCACACATACACTCATACAAACCAATTTTTATATTGATATTTAGACTTCTATTTTTAAATGCTAAATTTGCACAGGACTTATTGTTTTGCCTTGTCTGTACTGTTTTGTTTTGCATGTTACTGTGTTGCTCCGGACCCGTGTCAAATTCCTATGCGTGTTTTTACAACTGTATATGGCAATAAACCACTTTCTGATTCCGATTCTGATATGAGGACCCACTCAAACAAGGGAGAGAACAAACCAAACTCTACACAGAGAGGAACCGAGGTGGGACTTTAACCCAGGTCTCTGGCCTGGACTCTGTGGCAACCCTCTGTCCGCTCTGTGCTGTTCTACATCACAGGTTTCAGTTGAGGTGTAACATTGTCAAATGGATTTATGCTGTGCTGTCACCTGAGACAGAATCCCAGAACATTGTCTTACCTGCCATTCTGGAAGTCATTATTTTTTCAACAGGCATATGCCAGGTTACCTATGAGCTACTGTCACACAGATTATGCGACAGTCCAAGGGGTGGAGGTGGGGTCGTGGCCCACATAAGTCAACCAAAGCCCAGTCACGTTCGATCATATTGATATCCCTCCACAGCCCCCTGCCTTGATATTCAACAAGTTGTTGTACATCTACATCGCGACGACAATCACAGATGTCAGGTGGCTGTTTTATTAAGTAACATGGCTTAACTCAATGACTCAAAGACAATTTCAGGGGAAGTGATTGTTTCACAGGTTGATCCTCTCTTCCCTGCAACACACACACACACACACACACACACACACACACACACACACACACACACACACACACACGAGTTGGATATGGCAGCAAAAAGAAGGGTGAGGGTTATGGCGGGTGGAACAGTGGCTGTGGTCCAGGAGAGAAAGCTGTCATCTTCAGGTCGGAGCGCGAGTACAGACCAGCGCATTTACATCTGCTCCCTGGGAGACTCATTATGCAGCCAGGTGCCAGGGGCCATCGGGTGAAGCTAATTAATTTGGAGAGGTTTTATTGGTTTCGATGCGTCGAGACCTGACAGTTTTGGGACTGACTTTGTGGTGGTGGTGTGGCGTGGTCTTCTGCTGTCCAGTATGTATGCATATCGTTGCACATGGGAACACCACAACCAACTGTTCTGTATTCTCTTGACACACAAATGCCAGTCATTTTTTGCAATGTATCTCTCCTTGAAATAGGTTGTTCTCTTGTAAATTGTCACCATACATTTCTAGTTTGTTGCTAAGACACAGGCCCAGCCTAGATGTTCACGGTTCACACGTTTATGGCAAAGAATAACACTTGAAGTGGGTAAACCGAGAGAACTATTGAATGCTGAGGCTTCAGAGCAGAATGGAGGGAGTAAGGGCTGCAAAGATGGAGAGCTGGGTGATGGTTGATGCTCCTGCCTGCCTCTGTAGTGCTATGGAGCTGGATGCCAACTTGGTTGTATGGCAAAAAAGGACAAAAAGTAAATATATGTATAATTCCAAAAGTAATTGTCACATATTGTAACGTTATATTGGCAGACATTTGTATTGTGTACCATAATTACAGTGTGTGTGTGTGTGTGTGTTGTATGAGATATGCTGATTAAGTAATTGGCCAGACTGTAACCGCAGTTTTAGGCGGTTGTGGATCAGCCTTTCTTTTGTATTTATAATATGCAGGTCATTTAGAGGCGGTTTAGTTAAAGTCAGCTTAATTTCTGGCCATCAGCTATTTCTTGTATACCATCCCAATTATATTTAGAAGTTAGTTCAATATTGCATCTCCTTTAATGCCAATTATATAGCCTGTCTGACTAAATCCTTTTTTTCAGATTATCTTATTTGTTGTCCATGTTGGATAAACAATTGTATTTACAGTGTATTCTCATTCATTGAACAAGATGTGTGTTGTCTTATAGCCTATTTCTACGCCTGTTGTTTTTATGATTCATGTTCCCGTCTAAAATGACGCCTTATTCTGCGGTACTATTTCAGCTTATCTGTGTTCTCTGTTCAGTAACACTTTTTTGCCTAAATACAGAAAATCTATCATGCTATAAAGTCAAACACACTGACGTTGTTTTAATTCATCTTTGTTTGTTTATTAGTCCGAATGCATTGCCGATAGTAGTCTCTTGTCACAAACTCAAACACTCAAGGTAGTAGGACTCAAATGCATGACCCCTGGAGACAGAGGTAAAGTATGAGAAAAATACTTTATTCCAAAACATTTCCTCAGTATGAGGATCAAAAACGAAGTATCACAAAAATATCAATGTCAGAAAATATCAACAGAAAATCACCCCCAAAACGGGGAACAAAACTTACTGGGACAAAAACGCGGGAGCATGACTCAGGCTTGAAACAAGAGAGAAAACCACTGATACACAGGCTACTGCCATCACCACAGGACAAGAGGAACTGGCACCAGACAAGGGGGGAAACTGGAGAGTTGAAAGATGAGGTAACCGGGAACAGGTGACAACAATCAGGGGCGGGGCTGACGCTAACGAGGCCAGGCACACACACACACACACACACACACAAGGATAGGGAGTCAAGGGACCTGGAATGAGACACAAAAGGTGAGTACCAAAATAAAACAGGAAGTGGGAGACGAGACAAAAATGACTGAACAAAACATGAAACATGACTAGCCTAACATTTCTGACGAGACACAACATCTCTACACCACTACAAAGCAAGGACACGGGTGCTACTCAAAACCAGGGGGGGGTGGTTTCGAGTAGCGGTCGGGTGCAGTTACAGCAGAAGGTACCTTAACCGCGCGCCACTCATCTGTGTGCACATTCACTTCCACACTTATTTTGACAAATGAATGCTGCAAACACAATGTCTAGGATTTCCAGTTAATAATGCATGTTTACACAACAACAACACCAAAAAACAAAGACACACATTTACAAGTCATGATGCATGTAGAACAAAAAGGAAAGAAAGCCTGCGGTAATAAAGCTTAATGACATGAAATATAATCAGAGACACAAGATAAACTGAAAGGGCCCCCGCAGACCAGCAATTCAGCTGAAAATACTGAAATATTACTGTAGCAGTTGACGCTGCCGCAAGCCATAAAGATGGCTACTTGAGGGCTCCTCTCGATTACAAAGGCACACGATGAGGTGAATGAGGAATCCAGGTTTACATGTACAGTTGTGTAGAATGATGGTGAGACAGAGCACTTGGTACATGCTAGAGCTCTTCCCTTGGAGTATGTGTGGTTGGGCGTGGGACAAGAAGACTCAAAATACCCCAAAAAAAGATAATTGTCTGAAAACTGCATCATTTTATACCCAAAAAGTAGGCCAGAAAGTGTGGAGTGCACGTGGGTGGTGGCTGGTTTAACCTGTGGGGCCTTGATTGACAAGTACCCACAGGTGTGCAGCCTCACCAGCCACAGCTAATTACAGTCAGTAATCAGTATGACTGGGGCCAGGTGAGGCTGCTTAAACCAGCCACCAAGCACACGCACTCCACACGTTTTGGCCTACTTTTTGGGTATAAAATTATGCCGTTTTCAGACAATTATCTTTTTGTGTATTTTTTATAGTCTGAGTCTTCTTGTTCCACAAACCTGCTAGGCAAACTTTGGATGCATGATTGTTGCTGATGTGTGATGATGCTTCAAGCTGTGTCATTACCTTGGCTTGATGATCGTGGCTGGAAGGGGGGGGGGGGGGTGGAGGCTTCTCGTTGCTGTGTCCATATGACCTTCTATGCATTTCCACTAAGATTTGAGTTACTTTTCCTTTCGTTTCCATTTCCTCTAAGGACGACAACAACAGAACAGTCCCTTATTATGCTTTGAGAAAACAAATACTACAAGAGAAGAATACTACACATCTATTCAACATGTCTTTGTCTCTCCTTTTGCTCCTTTCCCTTGTAAAATGGGAATCTTAAAGTGGGCCCTTGGTAGTAGAAACGAGGTGGAGGGACGCATATAGACACCAGATATATCCCCCATAGCTGTGTGTGTGTGTGTGTGTGTGTGTGTGTGTGAGAGATCGAGAACGAGATGTTCGAAAACAGGACACACAATGTCTCATCAAAATATCCAAGGGGGGTGAGGGGGGGGGGTTGAAGATTGTTTGAATTCATTTTCTTTTGAAGATATTAAGGCACACCTGTCTTAGACACATCCTTGATATATTTTGGATGTGTGCGTGTGTGTGCGTGTGTGTGTGTGTGTGTGTGTGTGTGTGTGTGTGTGTGTGTGTGTGTGAGCACGCCCTGCGTGTGTCCCCTCTATCTTGTCTTTGATGCGTTGTGGGACTGCAGACTTTTTCTCATTTTATTCCCCCTTTCCCTTAGCAGGACCTGTCCTTCCGATGTGCTTTGTGATGTGTGAGCTATTTAGTTGAGTTTCTCTTTTTTTTTTTTGCCTGTGGAGTGACCTTGAATAGACAATCATGCACCAGACAACGCTCCCTTTGTCTTGCTTTATAAGTGCTACACACACAGACACACACACACACACACACACACACACACACACAACGCACACATGCACGCACGCGCACACACACAGTTATCTCGACTGCACAAAAGTGGTCATTTATTTACGAGATAAAAATAAATAAATGCTACAGTGTGGATTCATTTCAGTTTTAAAGCCAAATAAGAAGAGACGCAACTTGGGTAAAAGCAAACAGCCCCACATTTCAAGAGCCCACATTTCATAGCTTTATAATTAGAGTGTAAATAATGAAGATTGTTAAGTTGGTTGAGTTAATATTATCCGTATCCTCCCTCATGGGAATAGAGACCCCAATGTCATATGCTAATTGGCGTTTTGTTTGTATGGTTTCATAAGAAATGTTATATTTACTCTATTTAGTAATAATACTTTTTTTTGTTGATATTTTGAGTAGCTGAGGGCTCACTAAACAGATTCCCATGTCTATGAACAGAAACACTGCTGTTTGTGGCTCTACCTAGCGAAAACCTAACAATGAAGTACGGTTTCAGTGCAACACACTTGTAAACTGCTACAGCTTGTTAACCAACTTTGAACACATTTTGTGTGGGCTCTGTTCATCTGTAAATAGCCACCTGCCACTTGGATCGGTGTGATTATTGTTTTACAAGTTTTGCTTGTAATTTGCAGTAACAATGCAACAACGTAATGCAATCACATAAAGTTTAGCAATTTTGTAGTGTTTGCATGTGACAAGATATGTACTGTGAGCAGCATCCCAGGTCAACATAACAGTATGCAATTTAGCAGTATTCTCAGATTACACTATTATGATGAAGGATGCCAGGTGGTTTAACGATACGTTTGAGATGAGACGTTTCAGGATATGCTGTTGTTGCATTGTACTTTTTCTAATTTTCTTTGGATCCTGTTTTCGTCTGCCTGTGGTCCTTCTTGTGCGACACAGTGGCTGACCATGAACCCCATAAAACTCTCTTTTTAATCTTCCTGTCACATTTGGTTGGAGTTTAGCAGCCCTCTTTGTACTGTACACTCTCTACACAGTGTACACGCACGCACGCACGCACGCACGCACGCACGCACGCACGCACGCACGCAGGCAGGCAGGCAGGCAGGCAGGCAGGCAGGCAGGCAGGCAGGCAGGCAGGCAGGCAGGCAGGCAGGCAGGCAGGCAGGCAGGCAGGCAGGCACGCACGCACGCACGCACGCACGCACGCACGCACGCACGCACGCACGCACGCACGCACGCACGCACGCACGCACACACTGATGCTTTTAAAGATTCTTGTAAAAAAATAAAATCAAAAAACATGTACAATCAACACATGTACAACACATTGCTGCTCGTTTTTTGTAAATTTTTATTGTACATATTATTTTTATTTTTATGGTGCTGTTTTAAAGGAGATGTATACTGCGGGAGGGAATGGGGAGTAAGCCTTCCAATGTACTTGTTACAAATGGCCAATCAAATATCTTGTATCTTGTACTTTAGTCCCACAGTCCTCTTCATAATGGGGCTACAGCTGTTCACAGATAGCTAATATGCAACACTTGCCTAATGCCCTTAGTGTGAATAGTGTTCATTTGTTCAGTGTTTAGTCCACATCTTCTGCTGTGAGAAAGTGTGTAGGTGTTTGCCTTGTTTTTCTGTTCCTACTCCAATCTGTAACTAAAAAAAAGGATTTTGAAGCGGTGTACGATGCAAACGGTACATGGTCTAAATACATTTAAAGACCGAGATTTCGAGATGGCCAAAAAGCCCACCGTTAAATACACAACGCTTTTGGCTTTCATCTCGCCCCTTGATTCTTTGATTTTTAAATTGCCACAGAATCTTTATCTCTTATTTTTTAGTGTGGCCCCGGTACTGCATTCGAGTTTAAGACTTTGGTTAAGATTTAAGAACCTACACGTGCATATAAACTATGACTGGTTCCACCTCCTGCTCTTGGTCTCTTTCTCCTCCCCGCTAAGACAGTGGACCATAGGTCAAACTATTTTAACTGCATGTTGGCATCGTTGGGTGTCCATTATACAGGTCATATACTTTTTTTTTAAAGGGCTTGTCCGAGTGCCATTTTTACACGTACACAAATACTCCTTCAGGTTTAAAAACAATAATATTTAATGCCACGTTCACCGGTTCCTCTCACTGGAGCGCAGCTGGAAGGCGGAAATGGAGAATGTAATGTACCAGATTAATGTTGATCTTTTATATCATAAATTCTATACGTTTAGGCTACCTTTACAAGAAGGTAAAGAAAAAAAGAAGAATACAGTGCAGAACATGGCAGTAACTGTAATGAGTCGAGAAAGTATGATCGTGTAATGTTCTGATAGTGGCAGCACTCCTAGCACTCCTACTCCTAGTTCAGTAGGAGCCACTATCATAACACTGCCATTCAAGGCTCATGTTTGATATACAAAGCCAAGCACATGTCCAATATGAAACCATCTTTCACTTACCACTGGTGTTTGCAAAGCTTGAAAGCCTGTCCACATCCTTCTGTCTTCATTTTTCAGTAATTGGCTACAGAAGGGGTCATACATAATGCATGCATTCTCCAGCCTAACCATTTGAAATACTTCAAATATATAATATATATCTATAACTTGTACAGCATTTCTATTGGAGGAGTGTATGACATGGGTGCACTGCCTAAGGATTTTGATAACATGCAGTTAGTGCTGCAAAAGGGCATTTTCTCGATTGCGGTTCATTTAGGTGGAATAGGCACCTTTTGTGGCTCCATCGAACCCTCTAACCCGTCCCTTGTCTTTTCTTAATCTATTCTCTCTCTCTCTCTCTCTCTCTCTCTCTCTCTCTCTCTCTCTCTCACGCTCGACCTCTGCTACTCCTATACGCCTTTAATGGGGTCACAGATTGGTTGTTTAGTGGGAAGGGCGAGGGGGTGTCCAATGTAGTGAGTGTGTTATTCTCTCTCTCTCTCTCTCTCTCTCTCTCTCTCGTGTCACAGAGAAGGACGGGAGCTGTCTGTATGAAGAATTTCATCAAATTTTGTGGGTTTTTTTTCATCAAAAAGAGCAACGGCTTCCTGCTAAGAGAAAAGAGGCTAGTTTTGGAAGGTTCCTTTCGCCACAAGCACTTTGCTTGATGCAGATTTCCTTTCCTTTTGCTTTCCACATTTCCTTTCCTTTCCATCCAGTCAAGTACTGCAAACTATAATGGTCCTGCATAACACCTGTCCTAATGGTAGTGAACTACCTTCTCCGTATCCATTGCACCACAACCTAAATTGAAATAAGTGTCTTCTCGTGTAAATGGTCTGCCTTTATATAGCGCTTTTATCCAAAGCGCTTTACAAGTCATGCCTCACATTCACCCATTCATACACACATTCAACCACCGAGGGCGGAGTCAGCCGTGCAAGGAGACCGCCGGCACGTCGGGAGCAGTTAGGGTTACGGTGTCTTGCTCAGGGACACCTCGACAGTTGTTGCTTCGAGCGGCCGGGGGATGGAACCCCGGCCGCCTCCCGGTTGTGAGGCGACTGCTCTGCCTCCTGAGCCGCTGCCGCCCATCTTAGACCTCATGAAGATGGATTAACATAAAGCATAAAGACAAAAAGACATTTCAGTAATTTCATAATATATTATTTCAACGTACAGCAGGCATTCGGGAAATCTTCATGGATACAATTGGGTATTTACACGCTGGCCTGCCTCGTTGTCTCGTTTTGTTTCCCTTGCAACCTGGACATGGGTAAGAGGGCGAAGAGAGAGAGAGAGAGAGACTCCTACCGCACTCACCGACCCCATCATGTCTGCTACCTGGTGAACTGTGGTCGTCATCCCTAATGATGTATGAAGGAAGACATCCCATCCGCTGCAGTGTTGTCAGCCCGGCAACGCATCGTCCCTCCCTCCCTCCCTCCCTCCCGACCCTCCCCTCCCTCCCTCCCTCCCTCCCTCCCTCCGACTCCCTCCCTCCCTCCCTCCCTCCCTCCCTCTCTCCCTCCCCGGGGGGGGCCGTGTGTTTTTCCAACAGTTCCTATTTTGAGGAACATTAGCCCTAACCGTCGTTACCATGTTCAGTGAGGATTGTGATGATGCCCTACCGCTATATACTGCCTACTATATACTATATTATATACTATAAACAACGCTATATACTACCTACTATATGCTATACCATACACTATAAACTACAATATATACTACCTACTATATACTTTACTATATACTAGAAACAACACTTTATACTACCTACTATATACTTTACTATAAACAACACTATATACTACCTACTATATAGTTTACTATACTATAAACAACACTATATACTACCTACCTTATGCTATACTATACACTATAACCAACACTATGTACTACATACTATATACAATAAACAACACTATATACTTCCTACTATATACTACACTATATACTAAAAACAACACTATGTACTACCAACTATATTCTTTACTAACTATAAACAACACTATATACTACCTACTATATGCTATAGTATAGTTACTATACTATATCATATAGTAGGTAGTATATAGTGTTGTTTATAGTATATAGAATAGCAGCTATACTATATACTATAAACAACACTATATAATACATTCTATATACTATATTAAATACAACACCAAACTATAATAATACTTTACGGTATGGCTGAATAATATGGTAAAAGAAAAATCATATTGAGATTATTTTAACAGATATTGCCATGGTGTTTTCACTTCATTATTGGGAATGCTAGATTTTTCCATCACATTTTCATTTTCATTAAAAAAGGTCTATGATGTGTTGTGGTCCGTCTGGACCAAACATGAATGTTTGATACAGAAATGTTATATATGAAATGTTTTCTTACATCTGGGGAAAGAAAAAGAAAAAACTGCATAGGCCAGAGCATCTCTGCAGCCGTACAGTACAATTTAGAACGGTGTTATAATAATAATACATTCTATTTCATATAGCGCTTTACTGGAGAGCCGAGGTGCTTAACAGACATGGTTAAAATTGCACGTAAAGTCAAATCATTTAATAGTTATATAGTATAACTTATAAATTCACATTTACACATTTTACCCTTTATTGAAAAAATGTGCAGCTCTTGTGATTTGGATAGCACACTTGGCCATACTGTGATTTCGATAGGATTTTGATTAGTTGTTGAGCCCTAATAATGTGCAGAACTCATCATCTGCTCCTAATCTCCAGTCTTCAACGTTCCTTTGGTGCTGACAATCCACCACGATGCTTTGCAGCCAGGCTGTCTGGTAGATCTCTATCTGATCTGAAGTTCTCACAGACGGTAGATAGTGGCAAGAGAGAGGCACACATACACACACAACATGCACACGCACGCACACATACACAACACACACACACACACACACACACACACACACACACACACACACACACACACACACACACACACACACACACACACACACACACACACACACACACACACACACACACACACACACACTTCTTTGCCTTTACACCAATTTTCGGTAGGGCCAATTCATCACCTTCTATCTCTGAGACACCTTGTTGTTGTTGTTGTTCTATAAGAGTGTCTGGTATTTTCATGTCCCGAGGAGTTTCACCATTTGTGGAAGCTTGGGTTAAAAGCTTTCCATTAGTGCAAGGTGATATTTCTTTCAAGCTGGCTCCCAAATCCCAAACAACAGTTATATAAGATACAAGATACAAGATCGTGTATCTTTAGTGCACACAAATATGTGTGCTTTAGTGTTTGATTGCCTCATATTATTATTATTATCATTGTTATCATTATCATTATTGGTTTTGTTCATTTATGTCACCATTTTGACACTATAGCTTGCTCATTGGTCGGGTTCAATTAGTAACGGGTCTCAGTTTTGTCCCTCCATGGCATCATTTAGGAGCCTTTCTGATGGCTTCTAGACACATGTATGGTTGTCTGTCTCTTAAAAACTATGGGGAGCCTCTTGGGGGAAGAATATGTTTTACAGCCAGCGTCACGTCCGTGTCTCTCCGGTCAGTTTGGGGGGGGCGACGACTTATAGACGGGTGGGGTGGAGGGGTGCATTAAGGGGATCATTCCCATTGGATCATATTAGACAAGCCAGACGAGCAAACTACTCTCAAGCACTGCTATCATGTCCTTACAATTCACTTAGGGCCGCGCCATGTGGATACAATCTGACATCACGATATTGATTGAGATTGAGATTTTTTTTTAGGAATAAACATCAGAAATGTGGATATAATTACTAAGGGGGCGAAGACATATACAATCATACATCTACAATAATAGACAATACAACAGTCTGCTAAATTCTGAAAATGGCAGAATTGTACTGTAATGTAGCCTGTAAACCAGGGAAAAAACGACACATCACGATATTATGACACATTATTATGACAAAAATCTAAGACGATATCTAGTCTCATCTCACAATGTTATATCAATATTATATCGACCTATTGCCCGGCTATAAAATACACGGCATAAATACAGCATGTGATATGAATCCCATACATCACATAGTTTAACCGAAGGCATGCTATAATGTTGTTACCGATGCATACAAATTTAGGGCTTTAATAACCTAGAGAAACTTATATTTTAGTATTTGTATACATGCAATATGTGGGCTGATTCTCTTCTGCAACTTTTGGTGCCAACAGAGGAGCCCAGTTGGAGGGGGGAGGGGGAGGTGTGGGGGAGGGGGAGGGGCATGGAGTGTCTGTCCTTTGGACGCTGCTTATTGACGAGCTGCTAATGAACGGCCCGTCAGACGACGACGACGAGTGTATCGACCCGGTGGCATCGTGCCCGCGGTACCATACGGCGGCTATTGAAAGAGACACACAGTAGATGAGGGTGTAACGGGTCACAATAGCCTCCGTCTCTCTGTCTCTGTCTCTGTCTCTGTCTCTCTCTCTCTCTGTCTCTCTCTCTCTCTGTCTCTCTGTCTCTCTGTCTCTCTCTCTCTCTCTCTCTCTCTCTCTCTCTCTCTCTCTCTCTCTCTCTCTCTCTCTCTCTCTCTCTCTCTCTCTCTCTCTCTCTCTCTCTCTCCAGTTTGTCCTTTGTGTATTTGGTTGCCTGCATTTATTTATTTATTTTTTACATTAGCTTGGGAGTACTGTGTGTTACTACACTGTGGAAAAAAATGTAATGAATGATTAACAAAATCATGTCATCATAATAATCTTGTCATTACTGGCAACAATATACTGCAGCCATTCAAGGGGTTACGTTCCAAGCTATCTCTCTCTCACACGCACGCACGCACGCATGCGCACACACACACACGCACGCACACGCACACAACACTGCTCACAACACATCTAGTTGCCATTACCAAACAAACAAAGCCCCCCGACCTATTTCAATGACCACTCAAGGGAACCTTTCATGAAATTTCCATCCAGATTGCAATTATTTTCGTTATTTATGTATTTGCTTTTAGGATCTGATCAATGAAATGCTCAAATAAATGAATTTGCCAATATCAGCAGTGTGATAAAGTTAATGACAACTACACCAACAACAATGGTGACTACTCAAACATGATTTTTACATGATTTAAATATGGTCCTCTACGGTCAGGCTTTTAGGCTAACAACATGACCCTAATTCTTACCCTGTGTGCAGAGCAAAAACAACGCATACATGCAATAACATGACAGAACAAGCATGGAGTTGCAGCGTTCAAACGACCGAATGGCTATTGGGTGATTCAAGTCAAGTCAAGTCAAGTTTATTGTCACTTCACAGTATAAAGCAGTGAGTGAAAATCTTATGTGCAATACCCGACGACAGACAGCAGTTATAAAAATAAGATAAAATAAAATAGACTATAGAAAATAAAAAAAGTACAAAACTGTATAAAGTTAAATATATAAAATTAAAATACAATTTATAAAATGCAATATCGGCACAGGAAAAGAGCAATATGTATATATGTGTAATTAAATATACATTGTTATATGCTATACGCCCTTGTTCAGCAGCCTGATGGCCTGACTGTGGAAGCTATCTCTGAGTCTATTTGTACGGCACTTGATACTGCGGTATCGCCTGCCTGACGGTAACGGTAAAAGATTGTAATACTATCGCTCTGATGTTGGAATGGTTGCTTGAAAACCACTCGATTTGGTAAACATTTAAAATGAGGACATTAAAGGACAAGCTTAGCAATGCTACCGTGTGTACTAGTGTTATACTGCACAGTAATGCACACATTCAATTAGAAATATATATTACTAAATGTTCAATATTTATAGCATTAGTATTATTAGTATTATTAGTAACAATAGTTCGATTCGATTAGATAGATTAGATTCAAATGTATTGTCATTGCACAGCACAAGTACAGTACAGCAAAAATAAGTTGGCTTCTAACCAGAGTGCAAATAGGAAATAAAAGTAAAGT
>CM051004.1:17910690-17913190 GCA_027704905.1 Muraenolepis orangiensis
AATCAACGAAGGGCATTGGATTCTTTGCTGTGCTGATTAGAACTCGATGTAAAAGATTGTGGTAGACGCAAGCCACACACACACAACACACGAACGGCTCGGACAGTACTGCCAGGGATCCCTCAGAGAGCCGAAAAAGTTACCGCGCTGATTTGTTTCGCAAACTCCATGGAAATGAGAAAATCTGATTGTACTGTTCCCCATCACACCCCCCCCCCCCCTTCTACACCCACCCACGCACACACACACACACACACACACACACCCTCGCTGAACCACTGAACTGAAAAGTACATGTGATCTCAAGTTCACACATCCACACACCCACACACACACACATGACCTCTATGTCTCTGTCTCTGTCGCTGTCTCTCTCTCAATGTATTTTTCTGTTTCTCAATATCTGTCTCTATCTCTCTCTCTCTGTGTCTGTGTCTCTCTTGCTACCTGTCCCTCTCTCTCATCCCTCGTCTCCGTTGTTAGCGGTCTCTTCAGGTGCATGTCACTCAAACCCGCGCGTGACACTAACGCTAAAAGTAGATTTGAATACACAAGAGAACTACAACAACAACTACTACAATGACAACAACAACCTCAGCTCAACAAGCAAAATCCCTTCCACCCCAAAGATAATAATATATAACCACGGCGTGTCAGCGCCCACCTTCCTCTCTCACCCGGATCAGGATGGAAGGGAATTGATCGAATTGAACGGTATACTGGAATGAATGGACGGACAGCGCCCGATCTCTATACGTTTCTGAAAAAAAACCACCATATAGACCTGACCTTTTTAGTTCGCCAACAAATTGAGCTACAGCTCAGTGGACACACCTTCCCCCTCCCATCCCCACCCACCCAATCCTGTGTGTGTGTGTGTGTGTGTGTGTGTGTGTGTGTGTGTGTGTGTGTGTGTGTGTGTGTGTGTGTGTGTGTGTGTGTGTGTGTGTGTGTGTGTGTGTGTGTGTGTGTGTGTGTGTGTGTGTGTGTGTGTGTGTGTGTGTGTGTGTGTGTGTGTGTGTGTGTGTGTGTGTGTGTGTGTGTTTCTGGCAGGCATGTGGGCACCAAGCATCGAGTGACTCATTCATTTTACTATCTGGGAGCATTTGCAGTCAGCCAGTGACCTTTATAAGATGCAGGGAATGTGTGTGTGTGTGTGTGTGTGTGTGCTCACACATGTGTGAGATTGTGCATGTGTGTTACGTGTTGTACAGGTCATTTACATGTGTGCGCAAATACAGTATTTGCGCATATTGCATATTCTTCTCTCCGCATGCCTGCGTACAGACCCTGGAGCACGTGTGCTGTGATGTGTGGAAGGGAGTCACAGTGGGGTGCCTGTGGCCAGTGTCATGCAACACGCTATACCGCAGGTGCCTCTCTGGCAGGGAGTCTTCAGCAGTGTGTCTCAGGCAGTGTGTCTCGAGCAGTGTGTCTTGAGCAGTGAGTCTCAAGCAGTGAGTCTTCAGCAGTGAGTCTTGAGCAGTGAGTCTTCAGCAGTGAGTCTTCAGCAGTGAGTCTTCAGCAGTGTGTCCCAAGCAGTGAGTCTCAAGCAGTGAGTCTTCAGCAGTGAGTCTTGAGCAGTGAGTCTTGAGCAGTGAGTCCCAAGCAGTGTGTCCCAAGCAGTGTGTCTCAGGCAGTGAGTCTTCAGCAGTGAGTCTTCAGCCATGTGTCTCAAGCATGGTGGTCTTAAGCAGTGTGTATTCAGCAGTGTGTCTTGAGCAGTGTGTCTCAAAACACTTCAAAAACAGTCTTTCTCCATCTATCCACACACATCTGAACAAAAGCAAGCCAAGCAAGACAAAGCAATGATCTTACAGTGCATGTGTGCGTGGGGTCACAACAAAAAATACCTTTCTCCCCTACTCGCCCCACACCGCATCACCGCCATACAGGTGCTCAGGTGCATACATTCACTCATTCAGATGCATCTATTCACTCATTCATTCATCACCTTCACATGCATGTGACATGCATGTGAAGGTGATGAACCCTAAACCCCAACACTATTGCGCAATAGAAAATGCCTTCATAGGGCGTGGCGTACGGTCACTACACAGTGCTTCTTGATGCGGTGAGTCTTGAGCGGTGCAGCTTGCAGGGCTGTACAACCTCACCTTTTTTGCATTATCTTTACTAGCGGCGGCACTGCGGTCTTGTCAGCATTTTTCTCCCAGGTATAAATTCCAGTTCATAGCCTATTAAAAGTCTCACGGCGGCGCAAGCGCGTGTCAGGGGTTTGTTATTGTTGCCATCACTGCGTGTCGTAAGACTCCAATGGTCTCGTTCCTCAGTTGTAATTTGAATTAATGTCAGCCATCTTGGATATATATATATATATATATATATATATATATATATATATATATATATATATATATATATATATATATATATATAATATAGGCTTGTTTTCCGCATGCCGTGTGACTGGCAGCTACCGGTCACTGCTCCACTCAAGCAGAGATCCAAACACACTTATTATTATTATTATTATTAT
>CM051004.1:17918190-17930690 GCA_027704905.1 Muraenolepis orangiensis
GATTCGTTGGCAGTGTAAACAAAGCAAGGGTAAAGGACCCAGCCTCTCACAGAACGGTGCTCAGTAGTACCAGTTGTTGTGGAGCAGACAACATTTGGCCTTGGTGTGTTATGCGTTAAAAAAATTATTACTAACTGGCATTTTGGATTGTTCTTAACCGGTAAGGACCGCTATGTTCGCAGCGCAAGGACATAACTGAAACAAACAAGGGGAATATGTTAGGCACAGGACAAGGCTGATTTTTTTTTTTTAATCCCACAATGGTCGCCTTTTTATTTGTTATGGTTCGTAATCTTTATTTAATTCTGAAGGAAAAATAACGAACTGTTTAATGTTTCTGCTGTGTGGATACATGTGTGTGTGTGTGTGTGTGTGTGTGTGCCCCCCCCCCCCCACACACACACACACACACACACACACACACACACACACACACACACACACACACACACACACACACACACACACACACACACACACACACACACACACAAACACACACCAAAGATCTTTGTTCCAGGGCGGCTGCGACAGCTGCTGTTTGTTGTTCACAAATAATTGATTACGATAAACAGAAAGTTAAGGGAGAAAGCAAGCGTTTGTCTCTTGTCACTAAAATGTTCATGAGCTGTCAGGCCGTTCAAAACTGGTGTGTGTGTGTGTGTGTGTGTGTGTGTGTGTGTGTGTGTGTGTGTGTGTGTGTGTGTGTGTGTGTGTGTGTGTGTGTGTGTGTGTGTGTGTGTGTGTGTGTGTGTGTGTGTGTGTGTGTGTGTGTGTGTGTGTGTGTGTGTGTGTGTAAGGGGTGGGTGGCACAACAACAGAGGTCCGCCTCTACCACCAATCATCTCTCCAAAGAGGGATGAGCGAGCCTAACCCAGAGGAGGGATGGAGAGAGACAGAGAGACTGACGGATGAGGCAGTTGCCAAGAGCCTGCCTTCCCTAAAGTAATGTGTGTGTGTGTGGTGGGGGGGGGGGCGTGTCTTTCTGAATGTGTTATCATAATGCTCTATATTGTTTTCCTCAATGCATTAGCAAAATGAATGACTTTGTATTAAGGAAATGCAGGGTATAGTTAACCTAGCTCACATTGGGGCCTGTTTAAATGTGGTATTCACATGTGGTTTGAGAGATCCGATCTTGCAAGTGGACGGCGTTAGTAGAGTGAGTTCTTCACACTGAGCCGTTCAGAATGTGGTGTGAAGAGGCCAATTGAGATCTAAAAACCACATGCTAATGCCAAATGTGAACGGGCCCATTGTGTACCAGCTGATCAGCCACACACCACATCACTGTCGTGGCTTGAGTGTCCGGAGCCCTGCTCGAGAGAGAGAGAGAGAGAGAGAGAGAGAGAGAGAGAGAGAGAGAGAGAGAGAGAGAGAGAGAGAGAGAGAGAGAGAGAGAGAGAGAGAGAGAGAGAGAGAGAGAGAGAGAGAGAGAGAGAGAGAGAGAGAGAGAGAGAGAGAGAGAGAGAGAGAGGAGAGAGAGAGAGAGAGAGAGAGAGAGAGAGAGAGAGAGAGAGAGAGAGAGAGAGAGAGAGAGAGAGAGAGAGAGAGAGAGAGAGCGGGCCCATTCCCCAACCCAACCCGCTACCCTGACCCCATTTCTCATATCCTATCCGCTCACTTCTGGGATGTTTACCTTTCCAGTGCAATTGGGCGAGCAGAATTCCTGGCCCAGTTGTTGCACTCTAGGCCGGCCGTTATCTCCGCTGCCTGCAGTGTCAAACAAGAGCGGAAGACACCCTTAAGTGCTCTTAAGTGCATGGTTTTGTTGCAGAAACCCATCTATATCTATATAGATATAGATATATATATATATATAAAGATATACACACACACTTATTTCTACAGCAGGTGAAACTTTACACCCACTTATCCATATTAAAATGTGAAGAAGAAGTAGGAAGTGTGTGTGTATCAGTCACTGTATGATGATTATTCCTGTCCACTTGTCAAACTCTCACCTCATTGCCACTCTATTATATTGGAGAATATCCTGGGCGACCGTTTGTTGGCTTCCGATGGAAATGCTTGGTTTCCGTCCTTTTGGACCAGACTATCTCCTCCAGTACCCCAGTCCTCTCCGAGGGTTGAGAGGTGTCGATTGATCCAATCAGAAGAACCAGACTTCTGGCTGGCTTTGGCAGAAGTTAAAGGGAAGGGCAACTCTGTCAACTCTGTGGTCCGGTCCGCAGGTTAGCCTCCTCAATATCGACGTGGTGGATTTCATCCTGGCCCGATGCTCTGTAAAATAAAACCTCTACTCTGGTTGGTCCAAACGGGTCCGGCTCCAGGGAAGGGTGGCCGCGATCACCTCGATCAGTGGGCGTCTTGACTGTTTCACCTGGAGTATATAATGGCCATGGTGTGGTTCTCGCTCCTCACCAGGGGCCTAATGTCCTGGCAGACTCGATCGGGAGCAAATTGCTGAGTTTTGTCAGGACTCACTTGGCCACGGCCTCGAAACCAGGGCAGGAGCGCGGTCGCAGGGATCTCGTTACTGCCGCCTGAAAAGAAGGCAGAGGTTATGTTTTCGCCCCTGTCTGTTTGTTTGTTTGTTTGTTTGTTTGTCTGTTTGTTTGTTTGTTTGTTTGTTTGTTTGTTTGTATGTCTGTTAGCAAGGTAACTGGGATGGACAGAATTGGAAAAAACTTGGTGGCTAGATTACGATTTATCTGGCAGGGAACAATTGATTAGGCATAGATTTGGATATAACATTTTTTTTTTAATGTACAGTAATCTACTTTAGGTGTAATTGTCCAGAGCCAATGAAGCACCGGAGACGTTCAGCTGTGACTGGTTGTCTCGGGTTGACTCTTTGTGGTGTGTTGTTGTGGCTCTCATGAGCCTTCCCTCCAGTCTTTCATTCATTGTGTTTGTTGCTATTTTTTGCCAAGACAAGTGTAGTTTCCCCTTCACACACACACACACACACACACACACACACACACACACACACACACACACACACACACACACACACACACCTAGACCCGCTGCTGTTCGGCAGCACGCGAGCGTTGTGTGTTATTCACCGTTAATAATTCAGCCGGACGTGCGTGAAGGACGTGAGTGATGAGTGAACAATGCTCTCACACTCGCAGCCCGGTGACGGGCGCTAGCAGGAGGGAGGGAGGGAGATGGGGTGTTTGTCTTAAGAGGCCTTCTCTCTCTCTCTCTCTCTCTCTCTCTCTCTCTCTCTCTCTCTCTCTCTCTCTCTCTCTCTCTCTCTCTCTCTCTTTTTCTCGTTCACGTTCTCTCTCTCTCTCTCTCTCTCATTCTCGTTCTCTTTCACGTTCTCTCTCTCTCTCTCTCTCACTCTCTCTCGTTCTCGTTCTCTTTCACGTTCTCTCTCTCTCTCTCTCTCTCTCGTTCTCGTTCTCGTTCTCTTTCACGTTCTCTCTCTCTCTCTCTCTCTCTCTCTCTCTCTCTCTCTCTCTCTCTCTCTCTCTCTCTCTCTCTCTCTCTCTCTCTTTCTCTGGAAACAGCCATTTGAAATGGATGGCACACCAGCGTTTTATTTATTTATTTAGTGAAACCAAGCCTTGCAGGCAGAGTGGCTCTACATGCACACCACTGCCAGATAAAAATAGAATATCTTTGCTATTCTTCTCCATCCACATGACAATTATTATTTTGATATGAACATCCTATCCTGGGTGATTCTGTGCTCAATTTCGCGATTTCACAATTTCCCATATTGGCACCACTTGGCGCCACGTGCCAATATGAGGTTTTTCCTTGTTGTTGTCTCTCTCTCTCTCTCTCTCTCTCTCTCTCTCTCTCTCTCTCTCTCTCTCTCTCTCTCTCTCTCTCTCTCTCTCTCTCTCTCTCTCTCTCTCTCTCTCTCTCTCTCTCTCTCTCTCTCTCTCTCTCTTCCTGTTGGTCCACGTATTGTCCTAAGGCGCTGTCACACCTTGACGATTTAGCCAGCTTATTCGGCATACGCTGAAAAATGTTTTAAATACATAACCTATCCATAACGTATTAGTAACATATATAGAACGTTCGATAGCTTATACCAACGAATGCTAAGCGCGTTGCCGGCGTTCACAACTTACTATGCCCAAGTGTATAGCCGAAGATCACGTGTGGTAGCGTGTAGTATCTATCAACATCACAGTGTCATATGCCGAAGAACGCTGCCAATGCGCCATTATACGGTAGCTGTAAGTTAGAAACATGTTCTGTGGTCGTCCGGAACACGTCAAATACGTCTACATACGTCGATATGCGTTGGAGATAAGTTTGATATAAGTTACACATAGGTTCAAAGCACGTTACTCATAGGTTAGAAATACGTTTTTGGGTACGCTAGACATTATCTTGACGTATTTCGACTTATGAGTAACGTGTGTGAACGTGTGTGAACGACCGCATAACTTACTTACAACGTATGGCTCATACGTCGAGGCATTTTTTGTGCATGCTAAAAAACTTCTCGCCATACTACGACGTATACCAGCGTGCTTCAGCGTGCTCTTAACTTATACAAAACTTACCCAGAACTTATTAGACATATGCCAGCATCTTTGAGAATTTTGTTATACGTCGGGCATACGCTGGCTAAATCGTCAAGGTGTGACAGCGCCTTAACCCAGGGGTGCCCACACTTTTTAGGCTTGCAATCTACTTTTAAAATGAGTTCAAAAATGACCAAAGAAATGCTGGAAATGTATAAATATGTACCTGGACCTTGACCCCCCCCCTCCCCTCTCCCTCCCGTTGTGGTAACCTAATTTAACAAAGTTCTCAGCAACAGCAGATTGGCCGTTCTTTATGTCAATCAAGTTGCAGGCGCTAAAAGGAGGAGGGATGAAAATGTGAAAAATCTAAAAATTCGTATTTTTATTTTATTTTATTTTATTTTTTATTGCAATGTCACGTGATCTACCAGCATAGCCTGTGCGATCTTCTGGTCTGAACCACTTATCTACCTAATGGGCACCCCTGGTCTGAGCGATGACCCATTAGTAACAATCAGGGGTTTTTTTTCTGAAGGGCAGAGAGGATCCGGAAGGGAGCCTGGGTTACGCCAGTGGGGGGGGGGGGCTGTCAACCCATGTGTGTGTCGTACGTAATGGTGGGGAACTCATTTAACAACTGAGTCCTCTGAGAGGTGAGACTCAATGAGGGGACACAGTCGTCTCTGGATTGTCTGAGGACTTCTTCTTTGCCGGTGTGTGTGTCGTGTGTGTGTGTGTGTGTGTGTGTGTGTGTGTGTGTGTGTGTGTGTGTGTGTGTGTGTGTGTGTGTGTGTGTGTGTGTGTGTGTGTGTGTGTGTGTGTGTGTGTGTGTGTGTGTGTGTGTGTGTGTGTGTGTGTGTGTGTGTGTGTGCGTTTGAGGCACAAACAGGAATAGCTTGTGTCCTCTAGTGACAGTCAATGACAAGGTTGCTGTGTGTGTAAAATATATATTGCTTTATATGTTGTATCAGGGGACTCTTTACATTCATTTTTGTTGCTATACACTTTATTCTTCAATTATTTACCCAGGATTCATGAACTCATAGTATTATTATTATTATTGATACAATATATATATATATATATATGTATAACTATATATTTTTTTTTATCAGAGCAGAACATATTATATAATCCCAAAACAGCTCTCTCTCTCTCTCTCTCTCTCTCTCTCTCTCTCTCTCTCTCTCTCTCTCTCTCTCTCTCTCTCTCTCTCTCTCTCTCTCTCTCTCTCTCTCTCCATCTCCATCATATGGAGTCTTCCCGTTCGTTGCTATTGAAACAACATCATCAATTTGTTCCCCGTGACACATACTGCCACGGACACGGCGTCTGTTATCCTTCCCTCATTTCTCTCCCTCTCTCCCTCCTTCCTTCCTTCCATCTGTCCGCCCCTGACTCTTCCACATCTTCTCCCCCTGTGTGCGCGCCCGTCTCTCCCCGTCCAGAGGACACTGGGTGTGCGTCGGGCCCCTTGCCAGCAGTCGGCTCTCGTCGGGGCCTCCATCCATATGGCGGTCATGTTCCGGCAGCTATTACCGGGGACCGTTTAGCGCGTCTAATTGTTCCACATTTGACACCTTGTCAGGACAATTGGTTCAGATTAGTCCCGCTTAACAAGTTTGCTGCATCACTGGCATTGTCAGCCGCTCGGAGTGATCTTATTAAGGGGCCCCGGGGCCCCAACCCTCCCCCTCTCGGTGTCGAGGTCCTTCATGCAATATCAATACCTGAGATGGGGACAACTTAAAGTCGGCTGTCTTGTGTGTGTGTGGCCATGCACGGATCAGACTGCACAGCTGGTTATGTTGTTCATGGTATTGTTTATTCTAGAAAATTGGGACAATGTCATTACCGTAACACGTGTGTGTGTGTGTGTGTGTAACTTTGTGTTTAGGGCAGAGGACACACACTAGCACACACTAGGGCAGAGGGCTCTCGTGTCCTCAGAATATTGCCCAGATGGATGGAGGATGGGAGTACGTGAATATTATATCAAAAGTAAAACTTGTAGTAGCTTTAGCATTGCTTCCAATGTGTTATCAAACTTTCAATCCAACCCTCCGTAACTAACAACACTGTGTGTTTGTGTTTGTGTGTGTGAGCCTGAAGTCAACTCATCCAGAAACATGTTGTTGGCTGTATGTTTGACACTAACACACGTTAGCGTGCTACATGACGTGCTACAACTTGACGTTCATCACGTTTCCTCTCCCTCCTGTCACGTTCTGCATTGTTTTCCACCGACACGTCAATCAAAGATGATGCGATACACTGTATTTAACAAGCTAATTTCCATCACGTAGGAAAACATATAAAAAGTGCCAGTGAGTCCTCACAAAACGTACCAATTATTTTGGAGATTTTAAATTGCGATGTGAAAAAAAAAATGTACTTCCCATTTTTAAGACTTTTGAAATAATTGTCAATACCAATTAAACCCTTTTTTCTAGGTTAATGAATTCAACGCCTTTTGGGGATTTTTTAAAAGCTACACAGGAACCCTGTAATTTTGTTTCTTATTATTGTGCCTTTTTTACCTTGTCGATTATCTAAGTAGATTTCATATTTAGGTAGATATTGTTCTAGATATTGTTCTATATTGTTTGCCAACTTATTGTACTTTTACCTTACTGTACTTTTACCTGAACTTATTGTTCGTCTACCTGAGCACTGGCTCAGACTTGTTAGGAATGAAATGCACTTTTGACTTAGCGTCTGCTAAATGACTAATGTAATGTTAATGTTATGTAATGTAATTATTCAGTTGGTAAGCTTAATATTCCCCTGTCGGCCACGGCTAACCCTTTCCCCCTCTCACCTATCGTCTCCTTTAGGCCCTTCTCTCCTCTGTACGTCCACTTGCCTCCGTCTTCCCCTCTTCCCCAGCGCTCGCAATCTCGCCCGCAAACAGGTCAGGCTAACAGTTCATCTAAATTTCATTGGCTCCATCGCCGGGGAGCGTGTGGTAATAAAACACAGGGGGGAGGACTTGTCTCTTTCCATCGCTCCGTCCCTCTTTCATGCACTCATTTCCTTTGCTCTCCCGGAGTTTTTTTTTCCCCCTGTTTGGCTGTTGTCTTCAGTCTTGAGCCGGTGTGTCTCTCCTCGTCATTCATTCAGTCAGGGTACTATTATTAGGCTATTATTATTATTATTATTATTATTATTATTATTATAGGGTACGGTACAGTGCAGCCCCCCCTCTCCCCCAAACTCTCTCTCCTTTGTAAAACCTATTCCATAACGACAGGGTGGTTCTTAAAGGACAACTTAAACAAAGTTTAAACAAAACAACATTGATTGGTTGCAGGAGGAATAGTCCAAGAAATCAAACCAAAAACATCAACGACAAAATCTAAATCTGGAGGATTGAATCCTCTTTTTTATTGGTCACACACATACGTACAAGAACACACAGTGACATGTGTCTCTCTGCATTTAACCCATCCTAGTGTTAGGAGCAGTGGGGCAGCTACTGGGGGAGCAGTGTTAGGGGGCCTGGTGCCTTGCTCAATGGCACCTCACCAGGTGTTTTGGGGACTTGAACCGGCGACCTTCAGGTTCCCAAAGCCAAGTCCCAACAGATGGTACTACTGCCACCCCACAATCAAAAAAAAGAACAATTTGAATTGACCACCACCATTGGTATTGATACAGATTGTTATTGATACAGCATAATGTACGAGAGAGTTCATTGGAAACATTCTCACACACATTTTCATGTGTCATTTCATGTTATGAAATGTTATGTTGTGTTTCGAATGTTATGAAACCTAAACTTTTACTAAATTAAATAGTATGCAAAATGTAGCATTACTGGCTTACCCTAAGTACACCAGTGTTTGTAAATCAGAAGACAATTAGTGATAGAATAAGTGGTTTAGTTACCGATTTGGTATATTTGTCCACTGTCTGATTACTCTCTGGGTATAGTCAAGGGTATGTGGAACCACCTTTTATATTGGAATGAGAAACTAGACAAACTGTTGAGTTTCATCTAAAGAAAGTACCCTACATTTTATGCCTTCAAACTATGATCTCCATGTTGGCCCGGCTCGTCCCTCACGGAGGCCTCAGTCAGGTCCTCAGTCGGCTTCACGTGTCTGTGGGACGTCTTTTATTTATTTTTCAATTATATATTTATTCATTTTCAATTGTTCAACAATACAGAACATAGGGCTGAGGGGGAGAAATACAATAATAATAATAATAATAATAATTAAAAAAAATGTTTTAATTAAAATAAATAAATAAAAAATGAAGACATAGTAGCAAATTTGACAAATAGGTAGTAACAAAGACAAATAATACACTAAAATAAAGTCTTATGGTCACATTACATATGTCTCTTTTCTACGTAGTCAAGACACATAGGTTGTTGGGCAGATGGTCAGAGGACCTTAAAGGGTTCCCATGTGTTCAGGAATAGCTCCCCCTTGTCCTTTAAAATATATGTACACTGTTCCAATCTCAGTGGTTCATTCATTATACATTGTTGGGATCCAGTTGGGCAGGATGCATTTCTTTGCTAATATTATTCCAAGCCTCTATCGACAGATAAGGGGTCTAGTGTCCTGTCCAGATCCGTACCAAAGAGGTATTTGGAATTTGAAAAAACCTTGGTTGTCAGTTTCCAAAAGTGTTTTAATGTTCTACATTCACAAAAGTCATGGATGATTAAACCAGTACATATATTACAACGATGACAGCTAGAGGATGTGTTAGGATACATCTAACTTAAACGAACCGGGGTAAGGTACGACCTTTGCATAAGTTTGTAATTCAGTTCAGTTTTATTTTATTACAAGACAATGAAATGAAGACGTTTTCGACACATAGTGACCCACTGGTCATCACTGAGATCACGTCCCAGATCTTCTTACCACACTCTCTTAAGTGGGGCCTTGGAACAACTATGGTGATCTAACAGGGCCCTGTAAATCAAAGAGATTTTCCCTTTCAGGGAATTTCCTATATTCCTATAAGCCATCCTTTCCTGAGTGGTCATTACATTATAAATGTGTGTAGGTATTTGTATAAATCCTGTTTTGGAATTCCAAACTCTGACCCTAAATCTGAAAATAATTTCAGAGAACCTTTTTAAGAGACATCCTGGGCAAATGAAAGTTTGGATTCGCTGTGCGTTTTGTCCCAATTTCTCGTGGAACGCTTGACAAACTCAGCGTATGATGGACTCCTTCCAATACCAATGCTGATTGCAGTTGTCGGATGTTAACTTCAGCCATTTGGGTTGTATGTCATGCAAAAAGTCCAGAAGTGGGTGACTGCCTTCAGCGCCCTCTTTAAGACCAAACACCCCAATAGTTTTCCTTCCTCCCACGGTTCTCCAGGTCGTCTGTCTTCACTTCTAGGTTTGCAATGCGCTTTGTAGCCGCAGCTAGTGCCAACTCGGTAACTGTTCAGCTGGTCCTCTGTCGCGGCTATACGGGTCTCGGTGTCCTCGATTTGTTTTTACATTGGCCGTTACGTCTCGTTTGATATCCACCAAATTGTTCTCAAGTGCAGTGATAGAGAGTTCTGCCATTTCGCCCCAGACGATTATCTATTCCATCCATCTTCGATCCAAACTCTGAGCGCAGAGCTTTCGGTTCAGCTAGCACCTCAGCTATGCTATCGCCTGCTCGCCGGGCTATCTCCTTCAGTGTGTCCGACCGACGAGGCGATTTTTCGCAATTTGTGAGCTTGGTTTGCCTGCTTTCCTAAAAAACGTTGCATTCTTTGACTGGCAAATGTTTTGACAAAGTCAGGTTGAAGTTATCGGGCCAGGTTTAGTGGTTAGAGCCCTAACACTATGCCACTACAGCCATTCTCACAAAAGTCATGTGCTCCCCCCCCCCCCCTCCAAGCTGCTCTTAGGGCTCCATGAGAGACCTATGATGTTGTTCTTGGTAGATGGGGCTGATGATCAACCTGGCACTACCCCCTTGATCCTGCTTATTTTTTCCAGTTTATAAATCGCGACAATCCCTTAAAGCCTTGAGGGATTGTGTGCTTCCCTGGTGATGTCACGTTTTGAATGTGATCGACTTTTAGGAATGTTATGCATATATGTTGGGTATATGCACTTTTTTTGGTGTGTGTTTTCAACATCTGTCACACAGTCTGATCTTGTTGTTATTGTTGTTTTTAATTATGTATTTGATCAACAGGGACAATGTACATTCATGAACATTATAGCCAAAGGGGCTAGCTAGCTTGGCTATAATTGAGATGCACATTTTGTTTTGCCTCCTGTGTCTTAGAGCTCAATCTTTGCTTTGTGAACATTACATCCATGCCAGAGTGAGGCCTACCACAACTGAGAGAGGGTTCCTGTGTATTCCTCACAGAAACCCTCTCTTGAGGGTTATTATTCTCAACCTTTTGGCGGAAAATCACGTAGAGTAGACCTAGCATAGACCTTTATCACAGCCAAGTGTTTATATATGAACCACTTTACACACACACACCACACACATACTACACACACATACTACACACACACACCCCACACACACACACACACCACACACTACACACTACACACACACACACACACACACACACCACACACTACACACACTACACACTACACACTACACACATACACCACACACACACACACACACACACACACACACACACACACACACACACACACACACACACACACATACTCATATACATACATACATACATACATATATACATACATACACACACACACACACATACGTACATACGTACACACATACATACATACGTACGTACGTACATACATACATACATACATACATACATACATACATACATACATACATACCAGTGGTGAAGCGTCAGGGCCTTCAAGGTATTCAGAGAAGACCCTGGAACTCTCAGATGAAACAAAAAAAATTGAATTAATTGTATTAATAAAATGTAATACAATTTAATCAAATTTAAATAAAATGAATAAATGAGAATGGTATCTGTGTTGTTATCTGTTATATTACAGTGTTACGTTGATTTGTTTGTCTTTCTCGGTCCATGCACGACGCATTTGAGTGGTTTTGTGTTGGAAAAATCAATCAGATATTTTTCTAGGTTGCTGGGAAGAATATCCTTCAACCAAAGTATTCCCGATGACTTTGGCCCTTAGACTGAATGGGAGCGTACGTTTGGACTGACAATTTGATCAACCAATCATATAGTGATTTGTAGCCAATGGGCGTATTCTTTCAGATTTCCCCACAGCTCAATAGGGAGCTAGAAGGTATACTGGCTGGAGTGAGAGTGGATCTAGCGTAGTGCTACGTTGTTTCTACGTAGGATTTTACGTCAAAATGGCGAAGGCGAAGATGATGGGCTGTTACTTCACTACATGGACACTGCTTTACCAACTATGGTACACTTGGAAATTGGCTGCGATAATCTTATCTGCCTAAATGAGATAAGGCATAGGTGGTGGTCTACAGCAGGGGTTCCCAAAGTGGGGGTCGCGGGACCCCGAGGGGGGTGATGATTTTAGAAAGTGACCCATGAGGTTTATTTTATTTTTTATTTTATTATTATTATTATTTTATTTTTTTGTAATTTGTATTATTATTATTATTGTTAATAATAACGTGAGTGACTAATAAAGGAATTCTGATTCCGACAGATTCACGACAGTATCATCATTTTAAAAAAGCCGCGATCGCGAACCCTGGTCTACAGAAGGTCCAGTTGTGATAGACACGCTTCGCCACTGATACATACATACATACATACATACATACATATGTACACACACCCCGCACCATCCCACCAGCCGTTTATGTAACCCATCAAGTCTTTATTTCTTTAATGGCGTGTCTAGTTAACATTGATTGGTTCAAGAACTCTCCAGCTGAGTGTGTGTTCATGTGTAAAGGTTATGTTGAGTACATCCCCCTCCCCCCTTCCCCCCCCTCTCCTCCAACCCCCCGCAATTAATTATCCCCTCCCCTCCCCCCCCCCCCCCCCAACCCTCATTCACCAATTATGTGTGCACAGATAGAGACGGCGTCATGG
>CM051004.1:17933190-17945690 GCA_027704905.1 Muraenolepis orangiensis
ACCAAATCTATTGCTGACCATCAAACTATTGCAGGTCAAAGGTACATTTACTTTAATTTAGGATGCAGAACATTAGATTAGATTAGATTAGATTAAAATGTATTGTCATTGCACAGCACAAGTACAGTACAGCGAAAATAATTTAGCATCTAACCAGAGCGCAAATGTTGCAGTAAAGTGCATGGTAATATCATTTACAGTTTACAGTTGCTAAAAGACAGTCTACTAGGTATACAACGTTATAAGATTACTTATAGAGTATGTGTGGGATATGAGCATAATAATAGGTATATATATATATATATACAGGTAAGTAAGTATAATAAACAGGTAGTGATCAGGGGTATGCAGTTATGAAAAGCAGGATACATATATATAAATGTATATACAGCAGGTATGGTGAGCATATATATATATGCAGTTATATCAACAGTTAAAGTGAACAGTGAAAATGTACACATTTACAGGTATGTTATCAATAAATATGTAGACTATACCGATATTATCTCCCCGATATAGTAGGTCTTTATGAGGAGGAAACAAAGATGAAATAGCTTTTCCACCAACTTTGGGCTGAGTTGAGAATGCACAGGCTACATTTAGTTCTAGATTGGCCTATGTCAGATTGCAACAGTGCAGTGCAGACGTGGGCTCAGTATTATCTCCCATCATAAAGTGATCTCAGCTCGCGTTTGAGTGCAAATATATATCAAAAATCTGTACGTCCTAATCACGACGGGCCGGCAATTGGGCAAAAGACCCCAATTGCCGTTTTTTTTGTGTGTTTCTCTATGTGGGCTTTTTATTTGCATGGTCTTGGGTAGCTAGTGCTCCGTGCAATTGCACTGAAAGGTTTTATGATCACTTAAAGTACCCACATATGTTCAAAGCCGTGTCTTAATTGGAACTTAAGTGGGTCGTGTTTCCAATGAGAGCACTCTCGCTGGCGCTGCCATACAGCCGGGCTATATCTCCCAGTACTGCTCAAAACCTTCATCCATTACCAGCCATTACACATTACACAGAACAAGAAAAAGCCTGCAAAATTGTTGTTCCTTATTTGCTCGGCTGATTTATCTGTGGAATTTCCACCGATACCAACCAACTCTGGAACCCAAATATTGGCCGAGAGATCCTGTTATAATTTAATTATTGCTAAATGCATTTGTATTAATACAAAATATAAATCTACTAATAAGCTATGTTATATTCGGTTAAACTACCTGGCAGTGTATAAGGCAATGCAGATCAGCTCTAGCTTCACCAGCTACAACGGCAACAGAGCTGCAACGGATGTACACATTAATATTAAAGTCATATATTACTGGATTAGGATTATTGATGATCCATAATTATAATCCATTAATACAATATAGATAGGATACAGAAAACAACATAATGAGTAATGACTACTTTTGCTTTTGGTACTTCAAATATCTCTTGATGCTTGTACTTTTGAACATTTGAGTTTCCGTCTGATCGAGTTCAAGGTCCATGGGGGGGAGGAGCTGAAACGGCTTTGAGTACCACCTGGAAGTGTTCCCCCAACCTCACCATCCATGCTCAATTGGATGCTCAACTACCCTGGTTTTCTCCTCTACATTACATTACATTTCAGTCATTTAGCAGACGCTTTTATCCAAAGCGACTTACAATAGTGTGTTTCAACAAAGGAAGGTGAGAGGACAACAACTCGTCACCAGAAGTCAAAAGTGCATTTCATTTCTAACAAGTCTCACAAGAACTGAACCAGTGCTCAGGTAAAAATACAATAAGTTCAGGTAAAAGTACAGTAGGGTAAAAGTACAATAAGTTGGCAAGCAATATAGAACAATATCTATCCTCAAAACATCATCCTCACCCTCACAGGAACAGGCTGTCATTGGTATATCAAGAGCTACTCCTCAAGGTCAACCCGGGCCCCCAAAGGTCATCTCTTTTGGAGATGGCCCACTGGAAAGGGGTCAGGGAAAAGGAGGCTGTACACTATGAAGTAAAAGTAGTCATTGATAAGTTGTACGGTCATGAATTGCATAGAACAGTTTGTTTTATCACCAGACTTTCAGAGGACATTCTAATACTGTTCTAATACCATCTTAACTCTAATATCATCTTGGTAAGTTGTATTTCTTTAGTTTTCAGATACACTTTCAATATATATATATATATATATATATATATATATGAACAAAATGGTATATCTATAACATAAAACTTTAAAAAAAATACAAAACTAGAGGACCTATGTCATACCAAAAAGTCATAATCCTCATCAAGGTGTATGCAAATATGTAACTTCTGAAATCTTACACAATATGTGTGTAATTTTTCATTAGCATCTCCCAATGCAAAATAATCCTTCAAAAAATGATTGGGTTACCAATTCAAATCGAATCAACTGTTCCTTGGCCGATAAGTAATTGAACCACCAAGTTTTGTCTGATTCCGTGCATAACTTTTGGAGTTATCTTGCTAACGGACAAACAAACCAACAAATGTGGGCGAAAAACATAACCTCTGGTCCATCTGCGACGGCTGAGGATATACACCATGTCCCACTCCAGATAGAGAAATAATCCAGAAGGGTAAAAAGCCACACCTTGGTGAACGTGCTAATGAGATGACACACCCTCCTCTTTACGGTAAATACCTGCTTTACATAGGCTGTATTCTGTCCAAAGACAAGCTGTGAGTCATTACAGGCGGCATGGGGGCACAGCATTCTTTTTTGTTTTTGGGATTGGACGAGCTGCTTTATAGCTCCTTTCAGTATTTATTCCCAGCAGTGTATGAAATGTTCTAAGACATGTAAAGTGCTCCTGGCCGCACTCAAAATATTTTTACTACGACTTTCACTGTGACACTGTGAGCTGTGAGAACTGGCTTTTGGTGTTTGTGTGTGTGCCTGAGTGTGTGTGTGTGCCTGTGTGTGCCTGTGTGTGTGTGTGTGTGCCTGTGTGTGTCTATGTACATTGCATGTACCTAGTGTACATTACTACATAAATCTCTTGTCTCAATGTGTGTGTGTGTGTGTGTGTGTTTTTCACAAAGCCTGCATCTGTTTATGTTGAGGCGGTCTCATCTTGATTGACAAGACAATTCTCTGATGTAATTGATGTTTGTGAAAACAAGACGATGCAACAGGATTGCCTCACTGAGCATTCACTCAAGTACCAATGGCTGCTGAAGTTAAAGGCATGGAGGTGTTGTGTTGTCCTAATGGCAAAAGCCACAGACCTATTGTTATTACAGAGAAACCCAATTCACTAAATATGCAGGGCTATCACGCTAAAACAGTGATGTGAATGGATTCGCAACGCCAAATTCATAAATAGCCTGAAAGGGGTGAATAGTAATATGACCAAAGCATAATCATGTCCACCTCCCAACACAATCACCAGAGAATATATTGATACAAGCAAAATGCTGGTCTGGTCTATGACCTGGGAAGACCATTGATACAAGCAGTATGCTGGTCTGGTCTATGACCTGGGAAGACCATTTATACAAGCAGCTTGCTGGTCTCACATATGACCTGGGAAGACCATTGGCACACATAGCATGAAGGTCTGGGCTATGACCTGGGAAGACATTGAAAGACACAGCATGTTGGTCTGGTCTATGACCTGGGAAGACCTTTGATACAAGCAGCATGCTGGTCTGGTCTATGACTAGGGAAGACCATTGATAAAATCAGCTTGCTGGTCTCACATATGACCTGGGAAGACCATTGATACACATAGCATGCTGGTCTGGTCTATAACCTGGGAAGACATTGAAAGACGCAGCATACTGGTCTGGTCAATGACCTGGGAAGACCTTCGATATAAGCAGCATGCTGGTCTGGTCTATAACCTGGGAAGACCATTGATACAAGCAGCATACAGTACACCCATGTGCTCATTAATACAGCCAATTATAGTGACATCATCCAACATGCCTCCATATCCAATGCACAGTTTCTGTTTCATAAACACAGCCATGCTGAGCCCCACCATGTAACACAATAGGGGAGGGTGAAGGTTGTTTATGGCCAATGAGGCATCAATTGGCCATGACTGGCTCTGTCACACAGCGTCCAGGCCTGCTGACAAGCATGAACAGCTCTTTGGTCCTCAGGGCAGCACCCACAGGCTATGCCGTTTAGTGTGGACATCCCTTGCTACACTTCAGGGGGATTTGTACAGCCCTTGCTTAGTGTCCTGTTGGGGCCAGATCTGCGGTGTTGTCGAAAACCGGATTTCCACCCCCTGTTTTATTTCCCTAGGCCTGTTACTGCTAATGCTGCCTGATGTTGTGCTTGCTCTGTGCCCCTCACCTTATATATTAGGTGGGATTGTACCACCTAATTGCCACTGTGCTAGTCGCGTGATGAATTGCGGTCACATAGTTCACAGCTCCTGCAACACCCACGTTTACATCTGGGTTACCAAGGCAACAACGGCTTCCTGAGTATGGACCACACCTATCACAACATGCCATCACCTTGCTGTGGGGGAGACAAGGAGCAGCTTGCAGCTTTCACATATGTATCACATGCGAGCGAATTTAGAATATGTACATTGGATCACATGATGCAATGATGATGCTCTTTTATTAACAGATCTGGTCCCTTCCCTTGGCTTCCAATAGGCCTATATCACGGCACAGTTGAAAGCCGGAAGTACCCGTTAAAAATCGCTGAAGCAGTGTATCCCAAGTTCCGGTTAATGCATTCACCTTGGCATTCACCATGGAGGACAGTTATCGCTGGACAACATCGCTGCATAACCTTCCAAAAGTCGGTCCAGACGATGTGGTTCAACTAGTGAATGAACACTCTACAGTGAAGAAGTCTAAATCCGAATCATACAATTCCCTGACATTGTGTCTTGTGGCTCTATCTGGATATATCGCCATATAACAAAGGTGATTTTGTGTAGGAGCAGAGGTATGCCTGTGTATTTAATATAGGCTATTTATTTGATCGATTTTGATTATTTCAATGTACCTTTTCATTTACGTGTTAATATGTAGTGTGCAGCTGTATATTTTCTAAAAGGGAATGCCTGTTATTCTTGTGAATATGAGTGTCTTAAAATAAAAGTGCTTGTGACATACTTGTGGCATTGAGTTAAAACAAATTTGTATAAAATACCAATATATATCGTATATCGCGATGCAGCCTAAAAATACCGGGTTTTGGTCCGTATCGCCCAGTCCTACTTGGGACCAGTGCTTTTAATCATACACTTACCCGTCATTGTGTGGCTCTATTTGGATGAGAGATGGAGTGTTTGAGGAGGTCAGGACCAGTGCTTTTAATCATACACTTACCCGACATTATTAGCCTATTCCACCCACTTTTCGAGACGTATATGCTCTCCTTGTCAAAGTGCAAACTGCAGACATACGTGCTACCCCTGAGAACATGAAACGAGGGACCTTCATCCCTCCTTATCAGCCTCACACAAGACTTGCAGAGGAGTTTGTCTTTCGGGAAATCGTGTAAACTGAGGTAGGGCTGTCTTTGTTTTGACGTTGAGCAGCCCGGTACACTACAATAACAGCGACGAGAGGAGGCGGCCGTAGTTTGTCACGTATCTGGGGTAACTACCAGAAGTAAGAGTACACTGCTCGGCGATTTTTAACGTTCTGGAAGCAGGGAATGTGACATAGGCCTATTGGCTTGGGAACCGGAAGGTCGCCATTTCAAGTCCCTGAAACACTGTTCCCCGGGGCACTGTATACAATATTTCGATATACAATAAGTCCACTGCTCCTCATACTAGGATGGGTTAAGTGCAGAGAAACACATTTCACTGTGTGTGTGTGTGTGTGTGGTGTGTGTGTGTGTGTGTGTGTGTGTGTGTGTGTGTGTGTGTGTGTGTGTGTGTGTGTGTGTGTGTGTGGTGTGTGTGTGTGTGTGTGTGTGTGTGTGTGTGTGTGTGTGTGCGCAATGTATATGACCAATAAAGAGGAATTAATCCTCCAGATTCAGATTTAGACTGATCACTGCTACCAACTGGTAACTGTATAGTACTGTTTAACACAAATGTGTTATATGTTAATATTTATTGTTATATTTGTTATATTCACATATTTTAATTACAAATACTGAATGAAGTGAATTGAATAACCCTTCTTAAATAATGTGTACATGTCGTGGAGCTTTACTTTATTTTATTTAGGAGAGCAAGAGTGAGAGAAGCGAGCGACAAAAGGGATTTAAAGATGAAAATAATACTGTGACCAGCCCCCCTAGTGAAACTACTTCAAAGCAGTAGTAACAACACATTTGAAAATAGTTTCAGTTAGTAAGTGTTCTTATATGAGTCATATAAATCAAAGTCTTGTTTTATCACCTCCATAAATCCATAGTGTGCCCAAAATGGCTATAGGGCTTTTTTTTAATTTTACAATGGACACTGTGTGACTCAATATGCTTCAAACTGTTTAATATAGCGTGTGCAGTGCGGGAACTGCGGAGCAGGCACATTTAGCTGCAAGAAGGGTATAAGAGCAGAGCACTTGTGAAATACAGCGGGAAAAAATATACAAGCTTCTGGTTTCGAACAAGCCCATTCCCCGGGTCTCACAAGTGGCGGGGATATCAATATACATGAGTGCCGGGCTTTGCAAAAAAAACCATGTATTATGATTTTATATATATGTATTTTTTTCTTTAAGTGCCGTGCACTTAAAAAAAGTGCACTTCACTTCCTCAAAGACCGCCGCCATAAGACAGCGAGCCTATAGGGTTGTGTGACGTGAGGGGCGAGGGCCCTTATTAGCCCATCGTGGAACCTGCAGGAGTTTCCAAGTCAAGTCAAGTCAAGTCAAGTCAAGTTTATTGTCACTTCACAGTTTACAGTTTAGTATAAAGCAGTGATGTGAAATTCTTGTGTGCAATACCCGACGACAGACAGCAGTTATAAAATAAGATAAAATAAAAATAGATAAAAATAGAATAAAAAATAGAATAAAAAATAGAATAAAGAATATAAAATAAAAATAAAAAATGCAATTTATAAAATGCAAAATCAGCACAGAAAAGAGCAATATATATATATAAATCAATGTAATAAAATATACATTGTTATATGTTATACGCCCTTGTTCAGCAGCCTGATGGCCTGACTGTGGAAGCTATCTCTAAGCCTATTTGTACGACACTTGATACTGCGGTATCGCCTGCCTGACGGTAATAGTGAGTAAAGTTCGTGGCTGGGGTGGGCAATGTCTTTTATAATTCTTTTGGCCTTGGCCACGCACCGCTGGTTGTAAATGTCCAGGACGGAGGGGAGCTCACCTCCAACGATATACTGGGCTGTCCGCACCACCCTTTGAAGCGCTCTGCGCTCGAGTGCCGTGCAGTTCCCGTACCAGGCGGTGATACACCCTGTCAGAACACTCTCGATGGTGCCGTTGTAGAATGTTCTCAGGATGCGGGGGCCCATGCTGAATTTCTTCAGACGCCTGAGAAAATACAGGCGTTGTTGGGCCCTTTTCACCACGTGTGTGGTGTGCGTGGACCATGTGAGGTCCTCGGAGATGTGCACGCCGAGGAACTTGAAGCTGCTGACCCTCTCTACTGCAACGCCGTCGATGGAGATAGGGCTGTGCTCTCCCCTCTGCCTCCTGAAGTCCACGATCAGCTCCTTGGTCTTCTTGACGTTGAGGGCGAGGCTGTTCTCCTGGCACCACTGCTCCAGCGATCCGACCTCCTCCCTGTAGGCTGTCTCGTCGTCGCCGGCGATCAGGCCCATCACTGTCGTGTCGTCAGCAAACTTGACGATGACGTTGGAGCTGTGCATAGCCATGCAGTCGTGGGTGTAGAGGGAGTAGAGGAGAGGGCTCAGCACGCATCCCTGGGGGGCTCCCGTGTTGAGGGTCAGTGGCTCTGATGTGGTGCTGCCCATCCTCACCACCTGGCGGCGGTCCGACAGGAGGTTCAGTATCCAGCTGCACATGGATGGGGGTACGCCTAGACCTCTCAGCTTGGTGTCGAGCTTGGCAGGAACTATTGTGTTGAATGCTGAGCTGTAGTCCACAAACAGCATTCGCACATAACAGTTCTTCCCCTCCAGGTGGGAAAGGGCAGTGTGGAGGGCCATGGCAATTGCGTCGTCCGTGGATCTATTTTGACGATATGCAAATTGCCATGGGTCCAGCGTGGTAGGTAACACGGAGCAAATAAAGTCCTTGACCAACCTCTCGAAGCATTTGCTAACGATCGAGGTGAGGGCCACAGGTCTGTAGTCATTCAGGCATGTTACCTTGGTTTGTTTAGGGACAGGCACGATGGTGGATATCTTGAAGACCGCGGGGACACAGCCTGGGACAGGGAGAGGTTGAAGATGTCTGCAAAGACTCCTGCCAACTGGTCTGCGCATGCTCTGAGGACGCGGCCCGGGATGTCGTCGGGGCCTGCCGCCTTACGGATGTTCAGCCGCTTAAAGGTGCGGCGCACATCCGCCTCCGAGATGCGCAGCTGGCTGGTCTCCCCAGTCGGTGCTGGCTTCGGCGGGCTGCCGTTTACGTCGAACCGAGCAAAAAATGTATTTAGCTCTCCTGGGAGGGAGGTAGAGGAGTTCTCTACACAACTGGTTCTCCCTCTGAAGTTCGTTATCTTCTGCAGCCCCTGCCACATACCCCTCGCATCGTGTTTCTTGAATTTATCTTCCACTCTGTCCTTATACTCCCGCTTGGCAGTGACGATGGTCTTACGGAGGTCGTAACGGGCTCTCGTATATTCCTCCGTATTCCCGGAACCAAAGGCGGCGTTACGCGCATGTAGGGCAGCGCGAACATCGCCGTTAATCCACGGTTTCTGGTTGGGATATATCCGAACCGACTTGGTCGGAACAACGTCATCTATGCACTTCTTGATGAACCCGGTGACCGACGACGCGTACTCGTTGATGTTATTGTCCGAGGCAACGCGGAACATGTGCCAGTCAGCGTGATCAAAACAATCCTGCAGCGTAGAATCTGATTGGTCCGACCAGCATTGGACCTCCCTCACAGCGATCGGTTGCTGCTTCAGTCTCTGCCTATAGGCGGGGAGTAGCTGGATAGAGCGGTGATCTGATTTGCCGAACGGTGGGCGGAGGAGGGCCTTGTAGCCATCACGGAAGGGAGTGTAGCAGTGGTCGAGGATCCGCTCGCCCCGTGTGTTGCTCTTTATGTGTTGGTAGAACTTCGGGAGAACCTTCTTCAGGTTCACCTTGTTGAAGTCCCCCGCTACGATGAGAGCAGCCTCGGGGTGGGCCGACTCCTGTTCACAGTGTCCACAGTGTCATGAGAACATGAAGGATACAAGATATTTGTATTGGCCAATTGCAACAGGTACATTGGAATGCTTACTCTACATTCCCTATTCCCCATTCCCCATTCAGGGGCAAACAGCATCGAGTGCTGCTACTTACTCGCAGTGCTACTCAACACGTTGGCCACATAGGGTATACATTACACCTGCACCACCCCCCCCCCCCCCCCCCACCCCCCACTCCCCTCCTCCGCCTCCTCCTCTAAAGATGCTAATTAAAATAATGAAGATGTAGCAAAGACCGCGGAGATCTGGGGTTGCAATAGATCCCTTAGAAAGAAGAAAGGAGGAGGCAGGGGTGGAGGGGTGCTCCGTGTAAGAATCAAAGACCAATTCATGTCCCCACAGTGTTCTAATGTGAACGCTGGCCGCTGAACCGCCGACTGCCTCCGTCTCATTAGCAGACGGCGCTAGTAACAGTTGGGAGGGAGATGGAGAGATAGCATAATTGGGACAACCTTTCTTCAAATTACTTGTGTTTTCCTTTTTTTCCTTTTCTTCTTCAGCTGTGCACTAATATAACCGTTAATGGGCGTTTTCCCTCTGCGTTCTTGTTTGTATGGAGTTACCCATTCAATGAACTTTACTCCCCAAAAGTTTGACGTCCTCCAGTTGTTCAAAATGATGCCGTTTTAGCAAAGTCCTAAATCCTGATTGATCCAAACAAGTCTGGACACATGTAGTCGGTTTCCTGTATTGGATCTTACACCAAGGGGTCATGATGTGTATCGTATCTTATTTGTGAATTCTGAGAACCAACATCTGTGTGAGTGACTGGCATGTCTTCAGGGAAGACTCAACCCAGAGAGGACACGACAAAGGAGACCAAACTACTTTGTATGACTTAAGTCATTTGGTGGTCAGGTGGACATGTTGGTGGCAGAATAGCTCAGTCTGTTGGGACAAAAAGGTCGCCGGTTAAAATCCCTGAAACCACCTGGGCACTGCCGAGGTGCCCTTGAGACAAGGTACCAGACCCTCCCCTACACGGCTCCTCGGGCGCTGTATGTACAATAGCTGCCCACCGCTCCTTATACTAGGGTGGGTGTAATGCAGAGAAACTCATTTCACTATGTGCAGTGTACAGAACAAGTAGAGTACATCGAAAGTAATTTGGCATCCAACCAGAGTGCAAATGTTGCATGGTAATATATTATGTAACGTTGTTGAATAATATGTAAAATATAGGGGGGGGCTGTGGTACAGAGTTCAGAGAGATGACAGCTGAGGGGAAGAAGCTGTTCCTAAGCCTGCTTGACTTGGAACAAAGGTTTCTATAGTACCTCCTGGAGGGGAGGAGGGCAAACAGTCCATGGTTGGGGTGAGAGGTGTCTTTGACTATTTTTTGTGCCTTCCTCAGACACTCTTTGTGGTGGGTAGTGTTTATTGCAGGGAGGGGTAGTCCAACGATGCGTTGTGCGGTTTTCACCAGCCTCTGCAGCACTTTCCGGTCGGAAACAGTGCAGTTGCCGTACCACACTGTGATGCAGTTGGTGAGGATACTTTCAATGGCACACCGGTAAAAGTTCACCAGAATCCGAGGAGACAGATGGGCTTGTATGTATGTGACAAATCCAGACGATTCAATCCTCCAGATTTAGATTGAGACATGCCACAATGTGGCAGCCCAGCTCAGAACCCCCAGACAGTATTGTCTATTGACAATTCACAATTCTGCTCTGTTGGCATGCAAAACAATACGGTGGAATCCATACCGTCATATCATGATATTGCCGCCGTATATATATATATATATATTATATTGCAGGCACACCCTGCCATGTCAGACATCCAGTGTAATTTCCCTGCACTTCAAATGACAACCGATGAGGTGCAAGACTCTGACTCTGAACCTGACTCTACCTCACACCAAAAACGTGTTTGCGATTCCCTGGTCCCTCTAGAGAGGACACATGTTTCGGCAAGGCAAAACAGGATATATTTGCCAAAGACTGCTCTGTGTTGCATGCGTTTGGTTTGTTAAGATAGCTCTTAATCAGTATTGTTCTGCATTACATTTAGCCATTCCTTCTCATGTTCATTCCTTCAGAGTAAGACTGATGTTCAAGTTTATTCTTTATTTTACTTGTTAAATCCACTGGGGAGTGGTGGTGGTTGGTGCTCTAATTCATATTGAGTGTATTATAGTGTATTATAACCCTGCGTTCCACTAATAAATATAATCAAAAATCGACTTAAAAAAATTGTCAACTACGATTATCAGGTGCAAACCTTATTGCCGTTATTATTTAAGTAACAGCCGTCCCCTTGATCGAAATCCACTCAACACATAGTTAAGAAGCAATGGCATGGTGGTACAGTTACAGTCCCATCAGCGCTCTATTCCCACCAGGCTTCTTCTATTGTCTTCTGTAATGCCATCCCTATATGCATATACCGATCTCCCTAAACGCTCGCACACGCACACACACACACACACACACACACACACGCGCGCGCGCGCAGACACACACTTTCAAGAGATTTCCATATTTACAATGCTAGATTTTTAAACAATGGCTGAGAAGCTATTTGAGGGCTTTGCAATTGGAAGAGGGGGTGGGTTTAATACACAGGGAATAATGCCCTGCTATCAGCTTTGCGCTCTCATACCACACACAATAAAGAGCATTGTATAGGGTAGAGATTTCCCTGCATATTCATCTTATTTAACTACACTTTGATGTGGCAAACTCATTTTATTATTTTATAATTCTAAAATAATTATAGGAAGCAGTTTAGTTTTCTCTGGGTTGTTTTATTACACTATGATACTTAAGCTGGACTTTCTGGACTCATTACAGTTGCTGCTCTGTACTGCACTGTATTCATGATGCTGCTGCACTACTGGCACTTTAAAATGCTTTTTAAAGGCTTTTTGCACAATTCAACACATGAATTGTGTTGAATATCCATCTGTATCATCCATCAGTCACTTTATTGTTATTTTTATAATATACTGTTGTATAGTATAAGTCTAGTACATAGTATAGTATATAGTTAAATGGTAGGAAATTCATAATGCGGGAGGGAATGGGGAGTAAGCATTCCATTTTACTTAAAATAAATAGTTTTTTCTGTTCCTTACTATTGCTGACCCCTTTTTTTAATTTTTGTTTGTTTTGTATATCTTCAAACAAACAAAAGAGACAGAAAATACATTATGTATGTGTTTTGCTACATGCCAAAA
>CM051004.1:17950690-17980690 GCA_027704905.1 Muraenolepis orangiensis
TTTTGTCTGTTTGTGTTGGTTTGTTTGTCTGTTTGTTGGTTTGTTTGTCAGTTAGTTTGTCTGTTTGTTTGTCTGTTTGTCTGTTTGTTTGTCAGTTTGTTTGTGTTTGTCTGTTTGTTTGTCAGTTTGTTTGTGTTTGTCTGTTTGTGTGTTGTGTCAAACAGTTATGTACAGAATTGTACAATACTAGCTGGTTAGATTACTTATGGGCCAAGGAACCGTTGATAAGAATTTGGCTCAGATCCAGATCCGAATGCAGGAGACATTTTGGTGGGGCGGAGGTATGCGCTGAGGGCCCTCTAACTTAGGAATTGTGTTGTGGAGTTGGATTGAACGGCCCAGCAAAAGACACACACAGCATATATGCACCAGAGATGTACTGACTCATTTTTTTTTAATGCCCACCCCAGCCACAAACTGTATTCACTGTTACCGTCAGGCAGGCGATACCGCAGTATCAAGTGCCGTACAAATAGACTCCGAGATAGCTTCCACAGTCAGGCCATCAGGCTGCTGAACATAGCGGGTGTATAGCATATAACAATGTAGAATTTATTACATTGATTTATATATATATATATTGCTCTTTTTCTGTGCCGATATATTGCATTTTATAAATTGCATTTTTATTTTATATATCTAACTTTATACAGTTTTTTTTCTTTTATTCTATTCTGTTTTTATTCTATTTTATCTTATTTTTATAACTGCTGTCTGCCGTCGGGTGTTGCACATACGATTTTCACTCACTGCTTTATACTTGTGTAAACTGTGAAGTGACAATAAACTTGACTTGACTTGACTTGATTGTCACACACTGTGTAAAAAATGTAAAATACATAATCGTATTAATAAAATGTCGTAGCACAGTACCAAACAGCTTGCTACTTGTGTCGCATATTAAGTACAATGGGACGCTTACTCCCCATTCACATGTGATGTTGCATGTGGACGTTTCCTGATCTCAGTGTGTCTGGTGTTTGTTGTTGTTATTATGTTGGTAACGCAAACCAAAGGCAGCTGGTCATAATTATACGACTTAGTTTTCTTTCTGGGATCCCTATATGGAACAAGTGTCTATCATTTGGTAATTGGACTGTTGTTTTAATAGGCGGTCTGGCGGACAGGCACAACCTTCTCTCGGTTGTTTAACGAGGTATGTCTGTAATCACCGTGTCTATATTAACACAGGCGTTGTTCTCTTAACACAGTAACACATTCAAGACATGTGAATGTACTAAAATAACACATGCAACTAACCTATCTATCATCTCTTTTATTTTTTTTTCCTATGGCCAATTTAATTCGAAATTTTATTTTTTAAAGTTTGACACAAGCTGTCCATTCACGTTTACAAAAAGCCTCTGCCAATTAGTGTACCGGTGTGTGGGAGCGTCTTGTAAAAGTAAAGTAGGAAGCTGTGTTCGAGGTAGGAAATAAAAACATCTCCATGACAACACCATCATCAGCTGAGTTGTAGCCCTGGTGGCGGTTTATTGTGCTTGGCTCTCTTCTCTTCTTCCACTTCATTGCAGTATGTGCTTACATCATCTAATATACATGTCTTCATCTAATATACAGGTCGCCGGGTCTACTGCCAGGTTCAAGGACGGTTTTTTTTTATCCACAGGCAGTGTGCCTACCGAACTGCTAGGAGTGCTGCCATTATGGTAACATTGTCATCCGTATTACATCACACTATCATACACTATTATGCTTTTGCTGGGCTTTCTGGACCCATTACAGCCACTGCACTGTACTGCATTGTATTTATGATGCTGCTGCACTACTGGTACTTTAACATATCATCCAACAGTCAGTTTTATTGTTCTTTTTATTGTTATTTGTATTGTGTACAGTATTTTTACATTTTATAGTATAGTGTTTTACTAAATTCCTACTGCGGAAGGGGAATGGGGAGTAAGCATTCCATTGTACTGTACATTCTACTGCATATGGCCAATACAAAGCTTGGATCTGGAATCTTGAATGTGACTTTTGTCCATTAAAAAATAACCTAAAGCTAAAGGCGTTCGTACATTTTGCATTGTTTTATGTCATAACTGTTTTGTATTGATTTTGAGTTGATTCTGTTTCACTGTATAACAACACATTATTTGTAGGATATGTATTTTTGCATTTGTTATTTTTTGTTATTTGCTTTAACATGAATTTCCACTCTTGGATCAATGCAGTGTTCAATGTTCTTTGCTCTCCTCAGCTTGCGCTTGGGGAGACTTTGCGTTTGTCAGCTTCTCGCTGCCTTGCCTCCTTCCTTAATGCTATTCAACACTTAATGCAACTTTCCTGGAGGCAATTGCACAGGGATCTGATTGGAGATGTCTTTCAAAGGGAGAATATATTTTGGGTGCAGCATGCGTAACATCTGCCAGCTACACGGGGGAAATAATGAGGACTATGTATTTATTATATATATTATGGGGTGAAATGGTATGCGCATTTGTATTGAACCGTACAGTACAGGGATTTATTACAAAATAAATTGATGCCGTACATGCCGGAATAACCACATAAAGTGACGCTGCGTTCGAGGTGGGCTCCCTTGGTGCGTGGTTGAACACCGTGCATCTCGCTAGGTCTGGCGCTGTGTTCTCCTGCACAGAGACTTTAAAGCACACACAACAATCAGCTGCGGCTCAGAACGTTCCGGCTTGTTGAATATGACTTCCACTTCCAAAAAGACAACCCTTTGGGCTGTGGGGGCCTTTCTCTGTGGGAGAAATGGGTCCCTAGTGAACATGGAGCAGCAGCAGCAACAGTTCTCCCCCCCCCCCCCCCCCCCCGCAGCCTTCAGGCAACACAATGTGTGGATGGTAGCTAGTAGCCGGTCCAGAGAGATCACTGCAGTAGCGATAGCCGCAGATGTGAAGAACCTTTTCTGCGGTTGGGAATACGGGGTTCAAGAACATGTTTAAAACGCTTTACATGGGATACACAATTTCTTCTCGCACACATTTTGCCCGAACAGCAGTATCTGTCTGTAGCAGTTGCTCGGCTCTCCTGACAACCAGGAGACGGGTCAATTGTTGTCCGCGGGTTTATCGTACTGTTGGTCATGTTTTGCAGGCAGAGCAAGTGGGGTAATGCTGACATGTTAGCGCTCCTTTGAGTGTGGCTTATTCTGATGCACCACTGGTGTGCAGCCCTTTACCCAGCCTCAGAGCCTGATCAGGCTGTTTAACTGTGGGCCAGGCTGCTTAAACTTGCCACCAACCACACACATCACGCACAACTGCCTTGTACAACAAAACAAAAGAACAGCCTTCTCTTGCGCTAATTTACAGACGGTTGGACGTCTGGAGCTACAGACAGGCAGACTGGAAGACAAAAATCCCAGTCACACTTGGATTTCATGTTGATACACTGCTGCTTGTTTAAATTAATTTAAACATATGCTGTTAATCTATGCATTCCTTTGTGGAAGTGATGTTTAAAGGACAATTTTTATATTCTATATTATAAAACAAAATGCACTTGTGTTTGTTGTGTTTCCATATGCTGCTCGAAGTACAGCTTTCTGTGTGGTTTAATTTTATTATAATACATGGAAAATCAAATTATAAGTTTGTATCACGACCATACTGAACCATGACACCACCATACCGTTTTGTACCGAACCATGACTTTTGTGAGCCATTACACCCCTAACAAACATTATATATATATATATATATATATATATATATAAAGTGGACTCATAGGGCAGCAAAAGCAGAACTAAGTAGCAACCTAAGTATCACGCATAATCCCTATCTAAGGAGACATGTTTCCCTGCACCACATCAGAGAGCAGACTCCTGACAGGGATACCTTCTCTTTGACATGCCAAGATGAATGGCTTGCTGATTTATTTCAGAATGGTGGAATATCAAGTATGGGACAACATTAGTCATTATTTCTTCACAAACCATTTTGATGGTATCAGATAGGAAGTGGTGTAGAGACACTCTCTCCAAAGGACAAGCAGTGCAAAAAATTGTACCCTGAAAGCCTATAAAGGTGGATAATAGTGTCTTACATTCAAGGCTGTGTATTGCAGTAGCAATAGTTTCCACCCTCCAAACTGTCCAGACATCTCTTCAGGCTTGAGTAACAACACCATTGTTACAGGGGTGAGTGGTTCGTGGCACGACACAGACGCCAAATAACTTGGCAAATTAAGTTCCACAGATGGATGTGCTTGACGGATCCCTCAGGGTCCTGTGTGGTTAGGATCAGGGTCAGGGTAACATTGTGTTGAAATGGGATTTCACCTTGTGAGAGTTTACCTTTTTGTGATTTTAACCCTTTGGTCGAGGAAAGATGCCCCTTTCCCTAGAAAAGATGGAAAATGTGTGTGTCGAATAAGAGTAAATACTAGAAACATTTTGTTTTTATGTTAACTACCGAGAGAGTGTTTGTAGTTTTTACTGTTGTTACTTTTTTTATTTTGTGTTTGTTTGCAATGTTTTAAACTTTTAAAAACAGATTTATTTAGATTTAGATCTATTTGACATATATTGTGAGTCTGTCCACCAAACGATTCAAACAGGTAGACGCGATTTATACCACATACAACTACTTTCAAAATGTACATAATTTTAGTTTACATTTACAATATACCAATCTGTGATGTTTGAAAGCAACAGCAGAGTCATCTTTGCAATGCACTGCAGTGTTTTCGTGAACGATCAACTCTCGTATACATGTGTCCCTTTTAATGTCTCACTGGCGTGTACATATGTTTGGATTTGGGATGGTTGTTTCTTGTGGTTGTTTCCTCTGATATCTTTAACCATAGTATTATTAGATGATGCTTTGCCGATTGCCTGTGTTGCAGATTATTTCATAGTGCAGCAAGGCATCGTATAATGGTTAGCCATCGTAACATTGACGATCTGAACATGCATGTGTGAGCATCGGTTGCACTGTGTACGGAGACATTACATTATTGCTTATGGGGCAATTTATGCATGTGTGTTATTGCACTATTCACCTCGTGTTTATTGAACGCAGCTTTTTTTGATTCGGTAAGCACCTCCCATCCTTTCAGAGAAATGCTGTGCTGATGGATTGAGTGATGGATATCGTATGGACCAGGAGACCATGTCTCTACACTCTTCGCTTGCTGCGATGTGGGTTGATTTAGTTCATCAGGGATCTGAATGCGAGGAGGTAGTGTGTGCACTCTATTGCGTGGGCTGGTGCTGCTTACACACCCTGGAAAGGAATATCTGAACCCGTTTGGCTTGGCTTTTTGTTTGGTTTCCACAGCGTTCTGTCGGTGGGTGTGATCTCAGCACAGTACGGTCCCAAAGTAGCCTGATATCAGCCAGAACTTTCAACTCTTGACACACCATGTCCATCTTCAGTCTGACTTCGCCTCCACTCTAAGCGATTTCCTGCGGGGGATCTTTTTCCCCCTCCTAACCGATTGTGGGAGACCAACATATAGGCCTGAATGTTAAGTCTACACTGGCAAGTTGGCAATTGAGACTCTTCCCAAATCCAGTGAGGAGAACGCATAAAACCTCTTCCCTTTGAATAAATGCCTTCAAAGCAAAGTGCTGTTCGTATTTAGAAGTAATTGGTACGTTTAACCAATTGAGAACAGTCTTGATTGCAGCGTCAAGCTTGTCTGTAGCAGACCAGTGATACTGATTGGCTAATCGTTAGTCCCCCCCCCCCACCGCCTGTGGTGCTCATTGGAACGATCGTTTTTTTCAACCAATGAAACCGCTGTTTCATGTCCAGACCAGAACCAGCCTACTCGGCAGATTGGGGGGATTCAAATGTCTGGACCCAGGCAAGGCTCCCAAGATGAATAGAGATGAACTATGGAAGTGGTGCCAAAGCAATTAGCAACGCTACATATATCATCGCTTAAGCGTGAACATTCTTATATTTTATTATCGTGGATTTAATTCACTGCTGATTTATACTTCAAAGTCTAGACATCAATAGTTTATTTTTCTTTTTTTTTAACATCCGGATCCGTCCACATACTGGCCCTGGCATTCATTTGTTTTCACAGAAACTGCAACAAGTTAGCAGCAGCTTGTAACTAAAGGTTCAACTCCTACATGTGAGATCATATACATGCTTTGCAGCTTGTTACAGTAGCAGACTCCCTCCGACACGACACATTGCCATCACCTTGCATTTACAATAAAGCCACTGAATATTTACAGAGAGAACGTGAGCTGGGAACCACTTAAAGGTCTGCTGGCTTCCTACCAAATGATGGGTGAAAGGGAGAGAGGTAGAGGTAGAGAGGTAGAGAGAGAGAGAGAGAGAGAGAGAGAGACGTTTAGCTTCATGTCTGTTTGAGTGTACGGCAACTTAGCTCAGAGGAGGAGAACGGGAGGGAATGGGGAGTGAGCGTTCCAATGTACGTTACAATTGGCCAATGAACATATCTTGTATCTTGAGCCGTGTTGGAGGCATGATGGGCACATCCAGCATGGTGATGTAGCCAAGTCAGGTGAGGCTATATCCAGCCTCAAGGTTTAACATCATCTGTCTCGGCTCAGATTCAACTCCAATGTTATTTGTATTAGTGTGTGTGTGTGTGTGTGTGTGTGTGTGTGTGTGTGTGTGTGTGTGTGTGTGTGTGTGTGTGTGTGTGTGTGTGTGTGTGTGTGTGTGTGTGTGTGTGTGTGTGTGTGTGTGTGTGTGTGTGTGCCTGTGAGGCCCCGAAGGTTTGGAAGTATAAAGTGACCTCTCAAGTCCTCAATTTTAATTTCCCCCTCGCCACTGTCCTCCGGTAGTTGTGTCATGGCGTCTCGGAGCAGTGACTCACTGACCGACCTACTAAACCAAGCCACCATTTTTATTTGGTTTGTTGGGTTGTTTATTTATTTTATTTTTTTGGCGAGTATCAAACTTTTCTAAAAATGCGCCCTTTAAAAAAAGCTGCATGTGCATGAGCGTGACTCGTGGCTTAATCATCCTTGACTCGTGGTACATGGGGTTGTGAATCTACGAGTCACTTCACCCCAGGGGGAGCTCAAGTCTCACCAAAGCTGTTGAGTGCTACATTAGCGAGGCTTCGACTGGCAGCGCTATTGTAGCAGCACTAATTCAGTGACTCTGGGTTCTAGGAAGCCGTATCTCGCGCGGGCAACCTGCGAGGATTTGCCGCGTAGAATCTTTTACTATTTGTTACTCGTTTTTTTTGCCGATTTATGCACGCACACAAATATTCGGAGCGTGATGGAAATCGTGCAATTTTTGATTTTGTTTGTCTTTCTCATTCTCTTTTTTTTTAATGATACACATGATGCACTTTAGGGTCGCGTTAGAATGGTCTACATTTTTTATATGAATGCACACTCTCGCCCTCTCTCTCTACCCACAATACATCTGTTATGTTCCTGTCAAAAAAGCCCAGACAGCTGTCACTTGGCTTCACGTGCTTCATAATCGTTGTTTTGTACACCAGCTAACTCCGTCGACAACTCGGGCCGCTGTGTGAGAGTAAAGTGAGTCAGTCAGACGAACAACACCAAAAAAAGTCACAGTCTGGATCAATTAGATATCCGGTAATTCAAGATGTGAGTATTTTTTATTGAAGTGCTAATTCTAGGTCTAAGTCACACTCTTGAATTGCCATCCTCCATTGATCACGCTGTTCTTCCACCCATTGTTGCGTTAGAGTTATCTGAATGTTTTCCCGTCTCTCTCCTCTCTGCCGCGCTGCGCAACGCTATTTGTTTTGTTTTCCGCTGCAATCGGTTGTAACTTCTTCTCTTGTGTATGACAAGAAGCACGCCACATATCGGACATATCTGACATCCGCCAAGGATTCGTCAGACAGTGTTATAACCTGAGTGGTAATTAAATACACGCAGACTTGTACTCCAGTTGAGGTACTTTACTGAGAAGACTTTGGTGGTTTAACATACACATGACACATTCCCAAGCATGACACCAGTAACGCGGTCGGCCGGGTCACACGCTCACCTGTCCGGAGGGTACACGGACTTCCTGAACAAAGGTTCCTATGTAAACATAGTGGTACAATCTCAATATATAACAGACAGAAATATTTAATTGAGCAAAACATCACCATCCTTCCACCCCTTCGTCCGCCCACAGGTAATGTTGACCACAATAAACAGCATGAGGGATTTATGAGGGGGGGGGGGGTACATGTTTTGCGGTTAATTAGTGATTGAAAGTTGGCACTTTCAGTGACTTGCCTAGCAGTCACATGGCTGGGGATCTGTCCTTAAAATAAGAAGCAGGGTGTGTGTGCACTCACATAGAATAGCACTATTCTATTAGCTTCTGCATGCCTGGGGAACAAGGGCATAGGCTCAATAGTATTCACTGATGGCAGACAGCAGAAAGCCTATATCATATAGTCTATTTTGCCCCATCCATCTCTGTTTCCTCTCTCACATTCTCTCTCTCTCTCCCACATTCTCTCTCTCCCTCCCTCTCTCGCTCTCACTCTCGCTCACGCTCTCTCTCTCTCTCTCTCTCTCTCTCTCTCTCTCTCTCTCTCTCTCTCTCTCTCTCTCTCTCTCTCTCTCTCTCTCTCTCTCAGCATTTATGGACTTGAAGTGTTTTGCCAAATCCACTCTATAAAGGAGTGATTTATTTAATGTTTGGGTAATTTTTTTTATCACACTGCAATGTCTCAAACCAAATTAGTAAGAGTTAGAGCATCACCACAGCGTTGCCCTAATATTGTGCCGACTGTATTGTGGTGTGTTTTACCTTTGTATTTACGAGTGGATACATTGGTGATTTGCTGGCCTCTCCCACCTCTAAGTCCAAGTTGGCAGTCGGTAGAAGTCGGGCCAATCACTGAGCGAAGTCAGTGTCCCATGCTGCTACTAGTCGGGACTTGCCTGTGTTCTTTTGCCGGATTGACAATGTTAAATCCGGCCGGCACGTTGTTGGTGAGAGAAATCTCTCTGATTGGTTGTTCAGCGAATCAGTGTAGGAGCGGATAAAAGTGGGAGAGAGCAAAGCAGCTAAATGGTGCACTCTTACATCCTGTGCACACCCACGCGGAAGAAATGTCAAATCCAACGTCCTATACACACCACAACACTTGTTTAATATAAACTGCATATTAAACGAACAAGACAAAACACACACACACACACAGGAACTGTGTAGGCAGAGGAGTGGAGAAGAGTGCTGGATGGGCTTTGATACATAAAACATCTATTTTCCTATTGCGTTATCATCGTTTGAAAGTGTTTACCTCAATGACAATTGTAACCATTGTCAAATCTGCCCCATCCATACAAATACAATGGAATCAAGTTGTATTCTCTGTTATATATGGCATGCTTGCTGTGGGTTTTGGTATCAGATTTGTGCCTCAGTGGCATTCCGTGATGTGTTTATTTAGACAGTAAGCTGCACCTGTGCTTCCCATACCCCCATAAGACCACCAATGATCACACACCGTCGTGATCAACACCACGGTGTCTCTCAGTGGTCGCAATGTGTCAGCCGCCAGGCCGGGCTGGTGCTGTGCCCTGTTTTTCATTTTAGCATCGACATGCATTATCATGAGTCTCTGTGTTGAGGTTTTTCAATGTGACTCCCTCTGTGTATGTGGCACTTGCAGCCAACAGACCTCCGGGCGACTCCAGGCCCCTGTTACCACGGTGGGTTAGCTGTGGTGCAACATGCCGCTCAGGGGGCCTCTCTCTCTCTCTCTCTCTCTCTCTCTCTCTCTCTCTCTCTCTCTCTCTCTCTCTCTCTCTCTCTCTCTCTCTCTCTGTGACGCAAAGCGTTGAATCCAACAGACCCTTTTTCACGGAGGTGGCTTCGTAGGACAAACACGGATGTCGCTCATAACACTAATTATGTGTCTGCTATATACCGGTGTATGTATATATATATATATATATATATATATAGGGCTGCCACGATTCATCCATGTCAATGCAAAAAATGTGCCAACGTCAATATTTTACATCGACCCACGTTTTTTAATTTGCATAATGTTTTTAATTATTTCTATACTATGAAATTCAGTTTAGTAAATTTGACAGTTGCTTTTGTCACCGGTCGGCTCCTCTCAACACTGACAGATTGTGTGCAAAGGTTTTCTCCGGACTGAAGGCTTCAAAAACATACATTAGCATTTTTTTACATCTACACAACGTGTTTAAAATCCGCACTATTACCCACACATTACTGCAACTTCAAGACCCGGTATGGGCAGGTACCCACAGTTGCACTCGATACCCTAAATCAAATTAAATTAAATCAAATTGCATTGGAACTGAAACACATTCAAATCAAATCACATCCAAACCACATTCAAAACAAAAGTATCGTTGCTGTATGGAATGGGAGCCCATGTAACCAGATGCATAAACTAATCTCGCTCGGAAGGGGACGTGCACATTCCCTCGTAGATATGGTTCGCGGGGCTCTGTATGTGAGGGGGGGGGGGGGGGGGATCGGGTTCCAATTTACTGTTAATCGTTTATGTTAAATGCGATCCAAAAGCCAACACTAATAAATAAACAAGACCAAATAAACAATTTGTCCAGAGTTGCAAATGTAAAAACAAAAGTGAAAGCGCCGATAATGACTCTGTGAAATGATTAATGTGTACAATTTAGGCGATGTGTACAGCAGAACAGCAGGCTGCCACTGCCCTACAGAGAGTTTGGGTCGGGCTGTGTGTATGCGTGGGTCGGGCTGTGTGTATGTGTAGGTCGCGGTGTGTGTATGTGTCGGTTGCAGTGTGTGTACGTGTGGGTCGCTGTGTTTACGTGTGGATTAGGAGGAATGCTCTGTTAATCACCGTCTCTTTGACATCTGATTAAACACACTTGATTTGCCAGTGAATATATCCCTAGATAGAGACAGAGGGAGAGAATGATGGCCACTTGGGGTGAGAGATGTACATCTTTCACGTGTTTCATGACCCTCTCTGCCAGTGGGTGGCGCTGAGAGAGTCCCCAGCTGGGGCAGGTTGGATTGGTTTTGTACTTAAGTTAGATTTTTGGGCTTCATGTTATGTTTAGTTCAATGTTGTGTCTTTCGGGCTTAGACCTAATGTTTAGTTCTATGTTGTGTATTGTGGTGGAAATCTCTGGGAATAAGCATTTGAATTGTCAACTAATGTCTAATAATATTGTATAAACTGTCACACCTTTTAAGCAAATATGTATGAAGTAATTGCAATAGACAAATAGTATACATATATGTATATATAAAATAAGTATACAAACAGACAGACAAACAAATAGACAAAGCTTTGTCGGGAGCCCTGGATCCTATGAGGTGAGGAAAGTGAAGTCCAATGCAATTGGCAGCAGCACTACTGATTTATCCCCTCTTTGGACCGCCTCTTTGGACCGTGAAAGACACTGTCTTTCACTTCAATGATGGATGTCTTGACCACATGGTGCCACCACCCCCGTCCCCACAACTAGTGCTGGGAAAGGGAGAGCGCCCGTGCCAGACGGGGAGCCGGAGGTGTCGAGGTCGGAGCGGTCCCGCCATTGTTCTAGTCAAACGGGGGTGTATGCCAGCCCCCCCTTCAACAACACCTGAAGGCTGCAACAGCCACTGCCCCCCCCCGCCGTGAAATAAACATTACAGTTGGTCAAGGACAAGACGAGATCCCTCAGGACAATAGAAAAAAGGGCGATAGAAGGAACAACATATGCATTTTACTTAGGGGCTTAGGCTTATGTTTAGTTCTCTGTTGTGTCTATAGGGCTTTGTCTTATGTTTAGTTATATGTTGTGTCTACAGGGCTTAGTCTTATGTTTAGTTATATGTTGTGGCTATAGGGCTTAGTCTTATGTTTAGTTCTATGTTGTGTATATAGGGCGTAGACTTATGTTGAGTTCTGTGTTGTCTATAGGGCTTAAACTTATGTTCATTTATATGTTGTGTCTATAGAGCTTAGTCACAGTTTAGTTATATGTTGTGTCTATAGGGCTTAGACTTATGTTAATTTATATGTTGTGTCTATAGGGCTTAGTCTTATGTTGAGTTATATGTTGTGTCTATAGGGCCTAGTCTTATGTTGTGTCTATAGGGCTTAGAATTATGTTAATTTATATGTTGTGTCTATAGGGCTTAGTCTTATGTTGAGTTATATGTTGTGTCTATAGGGCCTAGTATTATGTTGTGTCTATAGGGCTTAGAATTATGTTAATTTATATGTTGTGTCTATAGGGCTTAGTCTTATGTTGAGTTATATGTTGTGTCTATAGGGCCTAGTCTTATGTTGTGTCTATAGGGCTTAGAATTATGTTAATTTATATGTTGTGTCTATAGGGCTTAGTCTTATGTTGAGCTATATGTTGTGTCTATAGGGCTTAGTCTTATGTTTAGTGCTATGTCTATAGGGCACTGTGCACAACGGATTATACAGATGACATGCTCTATTCTATCTAGTTTCTTATAGGTATGTTATCCTTTAATCATGTGTGGCGTCTTCGTTGTCCTCACTGGGCCTGGGGGTGACAGATGACCTCTCGTGTTGAGGTTGAGAGGGAGCTGAAGGAAGACCCCCCTGACTGAAGAGGTGAGACTCAAACACTGTTTATCATGTCATGGCAATGGTGGCAAATCAGCCACCATTTAGTTCTATATACCAGTCAAACGTTTGGACACACCTTCTCATTCAATGTTGTTTATTTACTCTAATTATTTGCGAGTAAATTTGTGGAATAACTTGCCTTCTGAATGTATTTGAGACCATCAGTTGTGTTGTGCAGAGGTAGGGTTAGTGCACAGTGGATAGCCCCATTTGACTACTGTTTTAATCCATATTTTGCAAAGAACCACTCAACTCAGTAAACAGAAATGACAGTCCATCATTACTTTAAGACACATGTCAGTGTGTCTGGAAATTTCAAGACATTTGAATGTATCCTCATGTGCAGTCGCAAAAACCATCAAACGCTATGATGAAACTGGCTCTCACGGGGACCGCCCCAGGAAAGGAAGACCAAGAGTTACCTCTGCTGCAGAGGATAAGTTCTTTAGAGTTACTGGCCTCAGAATCTGCAAATTATCAGCACCTCAGATAAGAGCCCACATCCACTCTTTACAGTTTAGCAAGTAGCAGACAAATCTCAACATCAACTGTTCAGAGCAGACTGTGTGAATCAGGCTACTTGAGGATGAACAACAACAAGAAGATAATTGTTTGGGCCAAGAATCACAAGGAATGGACATTAGACCAGTGGAAATTTGCCCTTTTGATGAGACCTGGAATGAAGACCTCATGAAGTTGACTGACCACAACATGAAGTTGACTGACCAGTGACTGACTAGCTTCTAGTGTATCACTTTAGTATCAACAGTATCGTCGTTGATTATTCTAAAGTATCAACGGCAGTCGGTCGCCATGTGCATGTGTTTTAATTAGGGGTGTATGAAAAATTCACCATTTACGCAAGAATCGCGGATTTCAAAATAAACTATCTTTGTCTAAGGTTGGCCTTTTGTGTGTGTTTACATCACTGCTCAGTTGATGAGAGATTCCTCATCTATGATGTGTTTCAGGTAGGACACGGCGCACACGCACACGCACACAACACACACACAACATACACACGCACGCACGCATGCACGCACGCACGCACGCACACGCACACGCACACGCACACAGTGGCCGGCTGGACTATTTCTGTATTCTCTTAGGATAGGACATCTCTTGCCCTAAATACGGCAGTTCACATAAATAAACAAGTTGTCCACGGCAGTGATGGAGGGATCTCACCTTTATTGTTTAGTTTTTTTTTCGGTGAATATTATTGTTATAGTATAGTCTTGTTCATAGTAGATAGTATATAGTGTTGTTAATTATACAGTATTTTTTAGTATAGTGTTGCATAGTATAGTGTGCTATAGTATAGTATCGCTGTTGAAATTGCAGTGAATTGCGAGTGCACGCGTGTGAATTCCATTGTACTTGTGTGTTCCACACGACAATTAAAAACATCTTGAATCTTGAATCTGTGGAGGAGAGCAAACACACGTGGCTATAAAGCCACACTCACCCAACCCACTGTGCTCACCAGCCATAGCTGCATCCATTCCCCGGGGGGAAATGGCTTGTGTACAGCCCCGACACCAAGCCACGCCCCCTTCACACCACAATCAGTTGATATAACAATCTTCAAATTCAAGATTTGTATTTGCCATGTGCAACAAGTACAATGGAACGCCTACTCCCCGTTCCCCTTCCGCAGTATTGACAATTTTCTCAAACACTATACTATAAAAATACAAATACTGTACATAATTAAAAAGAACACTAAAGTGACTGATGGATGATGTACAGTACATGTGTTCAATTGTGCAAAAATAAATTAAAAAAAGTATTTTTAAAGTGCCAGTAGTGCAGCTGCACTCGTATACACACTTTACTGTTTTTTGTTGTTGTTGCTTTCATGCCATGAACTGTCTCACTGCCTTTCTTAACGCACAGCGGACTGGACTACATCCTGTTATGAGTACCCTTATGTACAGAGTCTATTTCGAATTGGGAATCGTGACCACAAGAATCTGAATATTCTCACCCGTCATTTTAAAAGTATGATGATACTATGATAATGTATTCCGCCATAAGCATGTCCTTTACAAGCATTTTCTCTTAGACTTGTTTATTTTTTATTTTTATTATTATTATTATTTTTCCTCCGCCCCTCTGACATTTCTGTTCAAGTCCGTCTTGTGGACTACAAAGATGACCTTTTCCTACCTGCTCCCACTCCATTAACTCAGCTCCAATTCCCACACCAACCCTCCACCGCCCCTCAGCCCCAAACACAGCTCTCACAGCAGTACAGAGACACACACACAGACGTCTTAGCCCCTCAGGACTTTCCTTCATCTCCATTTTTGTTAAATTAAGCCCCAACTTCCACTGTACCCTTTTGTGGCCTTCAACGTCCACCCCTGGGCTCCTATAGTTGATATGAATGTTTGCAGGTGTGTTGTACTCCAATGGACGTTAATAAGTAAATAAGGGGAAAATTCAATGTGGTGTCTAGGACCAATCAAGTAAGCGGTGTGTTCCACTGTATTAGTATGCACAGCTGAGCTGCAGTGTTTATTAAATGCGGCGATGGAATGCGTAAAGTCTCTGACAGTTTCATTAAATCGGTTGTCAGGTAGATCCTCCTGTGATCCTCCTTTGTTGTTCCCTTTCCGCTAGACGTGGCCGCCGGAGCACTTGACACATGCCAGGCTTGGTTTTTTTTTTTCTGTTTGCCGCTTCTCACATTTTCATACCCATGCCCACGATGACACACTGATTGTGTCACCCCTCCGCTGGGTTCACTGTAGATTGATTGACACTGTAGATGTACATGTTTTGGTTTCTTAGCACTGCACTGCAATTGCGGGCGGTAGTAGCTCAAGAGGTAGAGCGGTCATCTCACCACCGGAAGGTTGCTGGTTCAACCCCCCGGCATCTCCTCCTAGCAAAAACTATTGACTGGTGTCCTTGAGAAAGACACCCTAACCCTAACTGCTCCCGACGTGCTGGCTGTCTCCTTGGCATGGTTGACTCCGCCGTCGGTGGATGAATGGGTGAATGAATGGGTGAATGTGAGGCTTGACTTGTAAAGTGACCTTAGATAAAAGCGCAATATAAAAGGCAGTCCATTTTCCATTGGGTCTTATAATATTAATAATAATCAATTCTTCTTGTTCTTGTTCTTGTTCTTCTTATAATACATCTTATTATTATTTCGACTAGTAGTAGTATAGTAGTATAGTACTTATATAGCGGTCTTCAAGGACTCAAAGTCACTTTACAGTGAAGGCCGATGGAAGTGAAACAGACAACAGACAAACAGCAGAAATACACGAGGATAGATGGGGACTGTATGGGGCTATCAGCGAACAGGAGTCGGCACACCCTGAGGCTGCTCTCATCGTGGCGGGGGACTTCAACAAGGCAAACCTGAAGAAGGTTCTCTATCACCGCTCTATCCAGCTGCTCCCCTCCTATAGGCTGAGACTGAAGCAGCAACCAATCGCTGTGAGGGAGGTCCAATGCTGGTCGGACCAATCAGACTCTATGCTGCAGGATTGTTTTGATCGCGCTGACTGGCACATGTTCCGCATTGCCTCGGACAATAACATCAACGAGTACCCGTCCTTGGTCACCGGGTTCATCAAGAAGTGCATAGATTACATTGTTCCGACGAAGTCGGTTTGGATATACCCCAACCAGAAACCGTGGATTAACGGCGATGTTCGCGCTGCCCTACTCGAGCGTAACGCCGAAGCAAATGCTTCGAGAGGTTGGTCAAGGACTTTATTTGCTCCGTGTTACCTGCAGCGCTGGACCCATGGCAATTTGCATATCGTCAAAACAGATCCACGGACGACGCCATGGCCCTCCACACTGCCCTTTCCCACCTGGAGGGAAATAACTTATGTGCGAATGCTGTTTGTGGACTACAGCTCAGTGTTCAACACAATAGTTCCTGCCAAGCTCGACACCAAGCTTAGAGGTCTAGGCGTGCCCCCATCCACGTGCAGCTGGATACTGGACCTCCTGTTGGACCGCCGCCAGGTGGTGAGGATGGGCAGCACCACCTCAGAGCCACTGACCCTCAACACGGGAGCCCCCCAAGGATGCATGCTGAGCCCTCTCTTCTACTCCCTCTACACCCATGACTGCATGGCTATGCACAGCTCCAACGTCATCATCAAGTCTGCTGACGACACGACAGTGATGGGCCTGATCGCCGGCGACGACGAGACGGCCTACAGGGAGGAGGTCGGATCGCTGGAGCAGTGGTGCCAGGAGAACAGCCTCGTCCTCAACGTCAAGAAGACCAAGGAGCTGATCGTGGACTACAGGAAGCAGAGAGGAGAGCACAGCCCTATCTCCATCGACGGTGTTGCAGTAGAGAGGGTCAGCAGCTTCAAGTTCCTCGGCGTGCACATCTCCTCACATCTCCCATGTGAGGACCTCACATGGTCCACGCACACCACACACGTGATGAAAAGGGCCCAACAACGCCTGTAGTTCCTCAGGTGTCTGAGGAAATTCAGCATGGGCCCCCGCATCCTGAGAACATTCTATAACGGCACCATCGAGAGTTCTTACAGGATGTATCACCGCCTGGTACGGGAACTGCACCGCACTCGAGTGCAGAGCGCTTCAAAGGGTGGTGCGGACAGCCCAGTATATCGTTGGAGGTGAGCTCCCCTCCCTCCTGGATATATACAACCAGCTGTGCGTGGCCAAACGCATTATAAAAGACAATGCCAGCCACGAACTGTATTCACTTTTACCGTCAGGCAGGCGATACCGCAGTATCAAGTGCCGCACAAATAGACTCAGGGATAGCTTCCACAGTCAGGCCATCAAGCTGCTGAACACGGAGGTATAACATATAACAATGTATATTTTATTACATTAATTTATATATAAATTATATTGCTCTTTTCCATCTTCTTCTCCCGCTTATCCGAAATCGGGTCGCGGAGGTAGCAGCTCCAGCAGGGGACTCCAAACTTCCCTCTCCCTGGCAACATCGACTAGCTCTGACTGGGGGATCCCGAGGCGTTCCCAGGCCAGTGTGGAGATGTAATCACCCCACCTGTACCTCGGTCTGCTCTTTTTCTGTGCCAATATATTGCATTTTATTTTTATTTTTTAACTGCTTTTATTCTATTCTGTTTTTATTCAATTGTATCTTATTTTTATAACTGCTGTCTGTAACTGCACATAAGATTTTCACCCACTGCTTTATACTTGTGTAAACTGTGAAGTGACAATAAACTTGACTTGACTTGACTTGGGGGAGGGGAGGCTCTTGAGACGAGATTGGATAATTGCGAGAGACTCTGAGTCTCTGATGTCTTGGGGAGTGAGGGAGTTCCAGAGTCCGGGAGGCTGCCATGGAGAAGGCTTTTTCCCCAAAACTGACACGAAGGTTGGACTTAGTGACGGTAGTCAAGACGAGAGGAGACTTAGGCTCAGCAGCATGTGACAGCGTGTGAGAGAGGGCCTGATTTTTGCAATAGTGCGAGGCTGGTAGAAAGAGTATTTGACAACATGATATGATGACCACGGATATAAGGGTGAGGGTGGGGTCAAGGATCACATCAAGGTTGCATGCCAGGGAGGGAGGAGAGCCGGTGGTGCCATCAATGGTGAGTGTGGGGTTGTTGAGTTCATATGGACACATTAGCCGCGGTTGTTCTTCGGATGCCCTTTTCATATCCCAAGCATCTCTCCATCCATGTGTCCATTCCATCAACCCTGCCAGCCAACAGTCCGTTATTTGCTCCAGTCTTTGCTTTCCAATTTTCCTTTCACTTTTCTCGGCTTTTCAAATGGCGGTGGAGCGCCTGTGTCCTCAAACCTCCCTCTTCCCTCAAGTCTTTCACTCTCTCTCTCTCTCTCTCTCTCTCTCTCTCTCTCTCTCTCTCTCTCTCTCTCTCTCTCTCTCTCTCTCTCTCTCTCTCTCTCTCTCTCTCGTTCTCCCCCCCCCCCCCCATATATGTTTCTCTCTCTGGTTCTCCCTCCCTCCCTCCCTCCCTCCCTCTGCCGGTGAGAGGGAGGCCGGGTGTGAATGATGATTGACTAGCGGCGGGAGGGAGAAGGGAGGAGGGAGACATATTAATCAAGCGGCCGCCGTGCTGCTCTGCCATAATGCAAATAGAGTGTTAATTGAGTGCAGAATGGCTTTGAATTATGTCTGCAGCTTTTCACTTAAATTAAAACACATCACAACAATTGGCTGCTCGGGACCACAGCCGTCGCTGCGGTGCAACTGCACTGCATGCTGGGAGCAACAGGAAGTCATCCTGTAGCGCTGTACGTTACCCGTAGCCATAGCGCTTTCATGCATCGGTTGTCGAGCTCATGATGCTCATTCGTCGTGTGCTTACAGTGTGGGCCTTGGTTGAATTGGGAGCTCCCCCCCCCCCCCCCCCCCAAGTCAATCGCTTAATGAATTTAACACATTTTTTTTTCTACATTTACATTTAGGGCATTTGGCAGACGCTTTTATCCAAAGCGACTTACAAGGTGTACATTAGTTGAAGCAGACAATAGCATAACACTGAGGTACGCAAACATAAAAATAGAGCAGTTCACAAGCATTCATATTAACAAGATGAGTAACACAATTTCGTACTACCAGGTCACCTGCTTAAGTAGCTGTGATAAGAGCGTGTTACCCACATTAAGGATATACACTTGCTAAAATATACAACATGCTAAGAGCTATTAATGTCAGGACTTAAGCAAGTTAGGGGTTCACAAAGGAGAAGGAGGGTTCAAGGAGAGTCCAGGTGGACTCTGAACAGGTGGGTCTTGAGTCTCTTGCGGAAGCTGGCGAGGGACTCTGCCGTCCTGACATGAGGGAGTTCATTCCACCACTGTGGAGCCAGAGCCGTGAAGAGCTGGGTCATGGACGAGCGATGCTTGGTTGTCATCAGTGAAGGTCGAACAAGTCGCCTGGCAGAAGTTGAGCGGAGCGCTCTGGCTGGGATGCAGGGCTTGACCAACGCCTGGAGGTAGGCTGGGGCAGTTCCATTGACTGCCCTAAAGGTCAGCACCAGAGTCTTGACCTCAGCCGATAGTTCCTGTCTATGAATTTTTTTTACATTGAGATCACTCCACCATAAGTGGGTGTCATGGCCGTTGTTGACATATCAGACTACACATATTTGCCTCATAACCCGGCCACATTGCTGGCTGCCTCTGGCTTTTTCCTTTGATACAAGATACAAGATACAAGATTTTTATTTGCCATTTGTAACAAGTACACAGGAACGCTTACTCCCCAATCCCTCCCGCAGTATACATCTTAAAAACAACACCATAAAATAAAAATGATATATAACAAAAAATGTATTTGATTTGATTCAGTATTTTTTGGGTCAATTTAGCAAGCAACCATAACCATATAACCATATAGTAATGGTCATAGTGGAGGATAGGGGAGCCGGCAGCAGCGTTGCGGTTCCACCCAGCCTGGTGAACACATCGTTCCGTCTCTCTTCTCACAGTACAGTACCGTGTGTATTCCCCCCCCCCCTGTGGAGCAGCTGTCAGTGGTGGGGTTTGACGAAGTCATCATCAGCAGCACCTCACCATGCGGTGAATACAACATGTGATGTCTCTGTTCAGCAGAACCCCCAAGCTTGCTGTCACCCACTTCACTTCACGTCTCTATTCTCGTCACTTAAATTTATATATTCATTTTTTGGGTTTTTTTTTCCCAAAATCTGGTGTCACACCTGACAAGTCAATTGAACTGCATGGAGATTCACTACTTCACTAATTCACTACTTCACTCGGCTACTGTGCTTGTTTGTTTGTTTTCTTCTCCACATTTTCATGTATTGCCGTGAGTTTGTGTTGAGTCTTTATTCATGTGATGAGAGTGTGTTCTGTAGAGGACTGTTTTAAATGTGCATTATAATAACCGCATTAATAAATACTATACAGAAGCATAAGAGACAGGAGTTCCATTCCATATTAATCATGGAAAAAAGAGATAATAATTGTGATTTTTTTTAAATTTATTTTCCTGCCAACTGCTTGCTGTAATTCTTGTGCGTTGGACAGAGATGTCGGATCTCTTGAATGTTGAATACTGATCACGAGAGAACTGATGCTTGACGAGGAGATGTGTTTCATGTTAGCTCTAATGAGAGACACACACACAGAACCCAACTCAACAGGGATGTGCTGCAATGGCTAAAGAACCATCTGGACCATTATGGTAAAGATCTGTGCAAGACCTGTGCATGGTAACGTGTTTTGTATGCAATTGATTGACGTGATTTGTGTCGCATCAAATCACGTCAATCAATTGCATACAAAACACGTTACGTGCAAGAACTTGGACGTGATTGATCTGACAGCGTGCAACGGTGTGAACTCATAACTGACAAGCCGAAGCCAATGACGTTCAAGCAGGGCGAAAAAAGAGATAAGAAAAAGAAAGAAGAGATTCCAGCAGTTAGATCTTTAGATCGCTCTTTGGTACGTGAAGTTATTTTTTCTTTTCTTCTTCTCTTTTCTTTCTCTAACGTAACGCTTGTTTTTAGCCTATGGATCATCTGTGTCAATTCAATTAGCTTTGGCTATATACGTATATATATATATATATATATATATATATATATATATATATATACAGTATATATATATATATATATATTCTGCACATATCTCATACGTACTGTTATTATTTTACTCTTACTCTTATACCTGTTTTTAGTTGGCGTTTTTTAGAAGATCGTTTTACATATTCTTCAACAACTGTGCATGATATATGACCACAGGCACTTATGATATATGACCACAGGCGCTTCATGATATATGACCACAGGCACTTCATGATATATGACCACAGGCACTTTACCGCCACACCTTCACTCTGGTTAGATGCCAAATGATGATTGTTGCTGTACTGTACGTGCTGTGCTGTGCAATGACAATACATTTGAATCTAATCTAATATATATATATATATATATATATATATATGTGTGTGTATATGTATATATATATGTGTATATGTATACATATATATATATATATATATGTGTATATATGTATATATATGTATATATATATGTGCATATGTATATATATATGTATATATATGTGTATATATGTATATATATGTATATATATATGTGTATATGTATATATATGTATATATATGTATATATATATATATATGTATATATATATGAACTGGCAATTTGCAGTCAACTAAAAACAAAAAGTATGAGTCAGGTACAGTCCTAGTTCTGGAATCAGTTCTCCTGTATGTATTTATTTTCTGTACAGAGCATTACAGTTCATTTCAGCGATAGCCTAATTTACAAGATCGACAGCCAAGACAAAAGGCCATGTAGCAACACCTATTTAGATGCATGCATGTATTCATGCATTTATGCTATCGACAGCATAATTGTAGAGGACCGTCATAAATAGTCCTCTGCAATTTCTACCAAAAAAATGATTCAATATTTTAGATATTAATGATGAAATTGATTGAAATCTGTCCCTCTGCCGTTCTTTCTCAACCCATGACTGAGATTCCTGAATGACACCTCTTGGTAGCTGTCCTTGAATTACTCAACCATAACATGGATAAAGTGTGTGTGTGTGTGTGTGTGTGTGTGTGTGTGTGTGTGTGTGTGTGTGTGTGTGTGTGTGTGTGTGTGTGTGTGTGTGTGTGTGTGTGTGTGTGTGTGTGTGTGTGTGTGTGTGTGTGTGGTGTGTGTGTGTGTGTGTGTGTGTGTGTGTGTGTGTGCGCCTGCCTGCACGTGTGTGTGTGTGCGCCTGCCTGCACGTGTGTGTGTGTGTGTGTGTGTGTGTGTGTGTGTGTGTGTGTGTGTGTGTGTGTGTGTGTGTGTGTGTGTGTGTGTGTGTGTGTGTGTGTGTGTGTGTGTGTGTGTGTGTGTGTGTGTGTGTGTGTGTGTGTGCGCGTGACGGGCCTAGCCCTGCCTGAGGTAAAGAGAATTGATTTTTTTTAGAGATATGGGAATAATTACATTCCATGGAATGAACAAATGGATTTTAGGGAGGCCGGCCGGTGCGTGAGCAGGTATCATTTTCACAATCACAATCAAGGTCACATCACCAACAGTGTGAAACCAAGATAATTGAGTAATCAGGAATATAAGTGGGACAAGATTTCCCTCATGGCCAGTTAGAAACACTCTGGGTGTGTGTGAGAGAGAGAGAGAAAGAAAGAGACATTGCTTCTTTTTTTAACCTATTCCTCATTGGGCACGGCCGAGGGCCAAAATGTATTGGTAATGGTTTTGCCGTAAAGTGGACACAAAAAAATAATATTGAATGCACAGCACAAGCCCAAACCTCTCTTAAGCAATAGCCCTTCAATTTGTCCCAGTTTTCCTTTTAAAAATAGGTTTTTTTCTTTGTTTTGTTATACTTCAATTTCATGGTTAGTAGTAGTAATGTCGCTGGGGGGCAATTAGATTGCAGATAAATGAAGATAGATGAAAGAACAAAGCAATAATAATAATAATAGATATAACGTTGTTTTCTTCTCTCCCACTATGTGTGCGGCATGGTGGAGGAGTAAACAGCGGAATGAAGTAAAAGGCTTCACACAATAAAACAATAACATCATGTTTCTAACCAATGACTGCGCGGACCTTTATCAGATTACCTCGGAACAGAAACAAGCCTCGCTCTCCTCCTGGAGAGGAGGAGAGAGAGCACACAGGGGACCTCCCCTCCCCCACCTCCCCACCTCCCCCCTCCCCATGATTACAGGTGGTGCCTGAGCCTCATCAGGGTCACCATCAGCCAATACAGCAGTAATTACTTGCCGACAACACACTTTTCTTCGACTTGCATAAGCTGTTTTCGGGTGGAGGTGCTGCAGTGCAGGAAACCCGCCCCCCTGTGCTTTGCCATTTGATTGACAGGCTGACTTGCTGACGTGTGCGATGGGTGCGAACATGAAGTTAAGAGTCATGAGCATGAGGTGGTGGTTTTGGAATGGTGTCACTATTTGTCAAGGCCAATATGTTCGATGTACTTATTGTGTTAAAAAATCTAGGGGGCACAACTTATTGTACTTTTACACCGAGCACCGGTTCTGCTATTGATGGTCTCTTGTTAGGATTGAAATGCACTTATGCACTTCTGGGGACGAGTAGTTGTCTTGTTTCCCAGCTATGTTGAAGAACTCATTGTAAAATGCTTAGGACAAAAGCGTCTGCTAAATGACTAATGTCATGTTAAAATGATAGGAAGTTGTGTTCGTAAAGCACACGTTGCTTATTATAGCAACTGTGTTTCTAGGACGTGAAGCGCGAGGAACATTGCCTTTTTGTGGTGGGTCCACCGAGACGTCCCAGTCTGACCTGGATCGCAGCGGTCAGACGGTGAGGGATTCTCCATGTTGTCTTTTTTCTCTGACGGCGTCTTCTTTTGATGGATTCCTCGTAGCGGCCGTAAATGGGTTTAATTACCTCAGCCATGAAAGATGGGAGGAGCTAATGTTTTCGCCCCAGTTTGTTTGTCCGTTAGCGAGGTTTGATTTTGGTGCAGACCCAGATCCCAATCCAGATCCAGGGGACTTTTTTTAGCTGTGTGCGGAGTTATGCCCTCTAGTTTGATTAGTCTTGAACTCAAAACTTGTTCGAACGTTAAGCGAGACGTAACGCACATGCCGCGATCACATCAAACTGCAATTTGTATTTCCAGTGGTGAAAACCTTTCGTTCTGTAGCCTCGGTTTGCCTGGCTTGTCTCTGTGTGGATACTGCGGGCTGCAGTGTCTCCATGTGTTTTAAACAAAACATGCTCACTAAGCGTGGCTACAGTTGGACCGTGGGTTGTCGCACAAGCCTGTCAGAACCATATTATCACACAACCTTGAAGCTCTTTAATTAGCGATTGTCACCCTTTTATATCGTTTATTAGTAATTTGTGAGTGATTTATTGAATGAGTCATTTGTATTATACACCAAACGTACAATTAATGAACACACAGACGCTCAACAGTCAAACATGTGATGGCCTTAGAACTTCTGAAGCAATACTGATTCCACACAATCAAATTCACCAACTAAAACAGCAAATAAGATTAATCATAGAACAATATAAGTTGTACCTGCTTATAAACACATGCTACACGCTATAGGCGCTACAAACATGGCAGCCATGGCTAGCAGGGCTCTGTCCCCGAAGGTTGGTTTACCCACTCCTGGCGTGTATAGAGAGAGGCAAGCCGAGCATCTGTTCAGCCTGTGGGGGATCTATGGGGGATATAGTAAAAGGCCCCTTTTTTCTTTTCTTGTCCCCTCTCTCACTTATACATCCTGGGGAGCAACAGACATTTACCACCGAAAAGGAGCGTGCGCATGCTAGGTGGATCACCTAGCATGCTGGATCACTGGAAGAAATGCTGGGAGATAGGTTAGCTTTAATGCTGCCAACCCCGGCGCTGTTTCCATCCAGCTAGGTTGGATGCATGGTTTGTGGGTGGTGTGACGTCAACTACCATTGTGTGTTTGCTGCTTCTTAAATCGGTGTGGTAGGTATTATTTGAGTGTAATTTGTTAAATAATGCCCTAGCCATTCGTCCAGCTATTACATCTCCCATCTTGCCTGTCAATCACAGGTGTGTGAAACGCAACACTTCTCAATGGAGGACAAACGTAGGGAGGGGTGGGAGCAGAGAGGGATAGGGGATGTTTTGGTCGTTGTTTAAGAAAAAATCTTGCCCTCTCCCCACTCTTTTCTCCTCTTTCTTCACAACTCTCAAATATTACATAGAGAGAGAGAAATGCATGCACATTTGGTCAGCCCAGATGGTGGTGCATTCCAAAGTAGCCAATAAGCACCCTTCATAGTGTCAGGGGGGGGGGGGGGTAGGAGAACAACGTGCCACACTTGATTTATTGACTTGATTTACCCCCTGGGAGCTTAGGCTGGGCCTAAAGTGTCCATCGCCGTCTCCTCCTCCTCCTCCTCCTCCTCCTCCTCCTCCTCCTCCTCCTCCTCCTCCTCCTCCTCCTCCTCCTCCTCCTCCTCCTCCTCCCCAGCGGCGACCCTTGTCTGAGATCTGTGAGAGTCGGGGGGGGTCCTCGAGGCGAGCTGGAGGCCGTCGTGGGCACCCCACTCCCCCCAAACCTCTCGGTGCGCTCTCTCTCTCTCTCTCTCTCCCTCTCTCCCCCCACCTCTCTTGGTGCGCTCTCTCTCTCTCTCTCTCTCTCTCTCTCTCTCTCTCTCTCTCTCTCTCTCTCTCTCTCTCTCTCTCTCTCTCTCTCTCTCTCTCTCTCTCTCTCTCTCTCCCCCCCACCCCTATTGGTGCACTCTCTCTCTCTCTCTCTCTCTCTCTCTCTCTCTCTCTCTCTCTCTCTCTCTCTCTCTCTCTCTCTCTCTCTCTCTCTCTCTCTCTCTTCCCCACGCCGCCACAAGTCCCTCAGATACCTGTAATGGAAGGAGGATCATTAGATGCTGATCCGACACCCCTGAAGGGGATTTGACTCCACGCCGAGCGGGGGGGGGGATTAAGAAGGAGGATTCAGCGGGGCTTTGGCTGCTCCAGCCGTTGGGTCGTTGGCGGCTCCTCGCCCTCGTCTTGGTGGGCTCCAGACTCGGCCCGGGCCCCCTCCTGCCGTAACACCCCCACCATGTTATTAGGGAGGGTTATCGTGGGCCGGGGGGGACTATAAGTCTGAACTTAATCAGTCGCGTGCATATATGTATATATGTACACACACGCGCGCGCGCCGCGCACACACACACACACACACAGTGGTGTTGATTATTGCAATGATCCCTAAATCTACAAACTAAACCTTTGATCTCTGTAGTAAGTGTTACCGGAGGAATTACCAACAATGCAATGGATTTCACACACACACAACACACACACACCACCACACACACCACACACCACCCACACACACACACACACACACCACACCGACAAGGTGGGTGGAAACCCTCCTCTTCTTCATATCACTATAGCAACAGGTGCAATGGTGAGGAAGGTGATGGGGAGTATTCTGTGAATTATAATGTTGCAGGGCTAAACCAGCTGTGATGTACCACACACACACACACACACACACACACACACACACACACACACACACACACACACACACACACACACACACTACACACCTCCACACACACACACACACACACACACTCACTCACTCACTCACTCACTCACTCACCAAATCCCACTCAATCATATTTGGGGAATTGTATTATTAATTGTATTATACTATTTTTGATCCTTCGCCAAAATGATGGGATGACATAATGATGATCATTATTTTAGTTCTGCTAGTCAGTGATGTCAGTCACACACGATGCCAGTGAGCAACATCAAAGCCAGTGGCAGAATGTTCCTCAGCTGTATCATCCTGCTTTAAGCTCTAGGCCTCTGTACCTTCTCCTGGGCTTCTGTCAACCCTGTCCTTAGGTTACACTCTGTTCAGGATTCATTACCCTTGACAAAACACACCATTTACGGCGTTCAACCTTCTGTCTTATCAAATTTCTTGGGAATTTGATTTGCTGTTGGCTGGCAGGCAGAGGCAGAGAGTTATTTTAGTTGTGAAACCGCTGCCTTTAAACGGCAAATTGACTGGATTCATATAGCCGTTCAAAGCACATTACAGGTCATGCCTCCAATTCACCTCACAGCGACCTTGGGTGTAAGAGTGTATGGGATGCTTGGCTGATACACGGTGTGCACAGTGTTCACACCTGTATGTACAGTACGCAGACTAGAACAGCGTTTTTAATCTCCCTTGATTGGAGTCAAATTGAAGTTTGTGGTCAAACAAACAATTGACACTAACCACTTATATTTTTTTAATCATCTCTTTCTCTCGATCGCTCTTATCTATCTATCTATCTATCTATCTATCCATCTATCTATCTATCTATCTATCTATCTATCTATCTATCTATCTATCTATCTATCTATCTATCTATCTATCTATCTATCTATCTATCTATCTATCTATCTATCTATCTATCTATCCGTCTTTCCATCCATCCCTCTCTCTGGCTCTCTCTCTATCTATCTGATCCATCCATCCATCCATCCACCCTCTCTATCTATCGATCTATCGATCTATCGATCTATCGATCGATCGATCTATCTATCTATCTCCATCCATCCATCTATCCACACAACATTTTCCACTTGATCAATCGAGTTTTCATCTGTTCCATGCTAATAGTGTTTGTAATACAATACTTTACTTACTTTACTCTTATTCACAATACATAGCATATGTACTGTACGTCTCTGTTCTTACAGAGTGATCTTTTAAACACTGGGTGAGTGAGACACGGCAGCAGCCTCTGGAGACTAGTTCCACTATGATCATACCCTTTGACTTTGCTCCCTGCTTACCTACCCTTGGTTTCTTGCCTCTTAAAGTGCTTATATGCTTTTAATATTGTGAATCCTGGCAACCGCAGGGCTGTTAATGGATCCCTCTGCCTGACTTGACCCCCTTTCCTGAGAGAGCATATTGCCTCTAAATGTGTGTTTTGAGGGTGCCCGAGGTCCTCCTTTAATGCAGAGGGTAATATGCAATTTCCTTCAGATCAGTGTCATGTCAAAGTGTGCCGATTAAACCGTGCTGTGGGTTTTTCTGAAAGTGTACACAAACCTAGGAAAGTGAGGGTGGCTGGTGTCGCGGTAACAGCCGTGCGTTTTCTCTCTCAACTCAACTCTCAAGTCAAATAGGTGTCGAGGCTTCTCTCGCCCAAGCTCAGGGGCTGGAAATGTTGCTTGTGTGTTTTATGGACTTTGAGTCAACTTGTTGTGCCGCTTGGCCACCCATTTATCACCGCCACATCACTGGTTCAAGACACAGACACACACTTTTATTAGTTTAAAGTCAAACATTGATCAGTAGCCAGGGCAGCACGTTGGTATTTGGCGGTAGTAACCGCGTTCAGGGAATCACCGTCCCAGCTGCTACGCCCTGACATGCATGGAGGGCACCGACTACACCCCCCATAGCAACATATCAGCCCTACGCTTAAATAAAGCATTACTGAGAGGTATGGATTGGATCTAATTATATTGTTAAAAGTTTTTTTGCTTAATTTTGTTTTATTCATTTTGTTTTATTTCTAAGGCTTTTCGGATCAATTAATTAGAAAATAACAGGTTAGGCATTTTTAAAGCTAGTTGGCTTCAGCCTAAACCCTTTCGGTCAGCTAGAGTCTCCGTTTCGACTTTGTATATATTATTGTCTTGTACATAATTGCTGATGGAAATAAACGTATTCATTCATTCATTCATTCATTTGTGTTGGGGTTGCCCAAGTCATTTGCATATTAACAAATACATCATGATGTTTGGCCCCAGTAATTAGCTATAATGGTGACGGGTTGTGCCTGTAATGTATATCAAATTTAAAAAAGTTGATGAATCTAATTTGGTACGTTAACATCAAATGACAAACCGCTACCACTCTAAGCTATAAACCCGCATACAAATCGCTGGCATTACAGCTAGAGTGTAGTGGCAGTAATGCCAGTAATGCCCCCCCCCCCGGTCCTAGCCTCCGCCGTGTCCTTTTCAAGGGAACACAAGTCCCCGTCCCCCCCGGGAGGACGAGGAAGCAATGGCTGCCGCTGGAGACTTCAAACGCTGCTGTGTGACACAAGTGTGTGGAAGTATAATCCATCATCATCATCTTCATCATCATCATCATCATCATCATCATCATCATCATCATCATCATCATCTCATATGAATGTGTTTGAACGTTGACCAAAAAAAATATAATGTATAGGGGGCGGGTCTGGTGCCTTGCATAAGGGCACCTCAGCAGTGCAGAGGTGTTTCAGGGACTCGAACCAGTGACCTTACGGTTACAAAGCCAAAGTCCAAACAGGCTGAGCTATTCCAGCCTCCCATCTGACTTTGTATATTAACATTTTTAAGTATATTTAAATCTGATGGATCCTTCTAAAGGGCTGCTTTTCAGCGTCCATCAGACAGTGTTGAGCAGGACATTGCGCTGATGTTGAATATTAAGTGTGTTGTCATTTGTCATTACTTCCGCCATCGAAGATGTAACGGGAGGATATGTTTTCGGCCCTGTTCGTTTGTTTGTTTATATATGTCTGTTGGACAGAAAGCTCAAAAGTGATGTATGAAATTAGACAAAACTTGGTGGTTAGAAAGTTACTGATGGGCCAAGGAACAGTTGATTCGATTTTGGCACAGATCCGAATCCGCTCCCAGGGGACTTTTTGGCGTGGCGGAGGTGTGCGCTCTACTGAGGGCCCTCTCGTTTATTTTTGCTTTGCTATTTAAGTGTGAGCCTCTCCTTCTCGTTAAAGCCATGGTGCGGTGGGAGGCGTCTGTCAAAAGGGTTGCTAGTTCATTGCGGGGGTCAGGTAAAGCTAATTCCCGCGGGTCATTCGGAGGGTCTCCAATTAGCTTCTAGCGTTCGTGTTTTGAGACCTCGCCGACACAGTGACTCGTCCCGATCCCGCGCCGCTGTGA
>CM051004.1:17990690-17993190 GCA_027704905.1 Muraenolepis orangiensis
TGGCTTGATCTGTAATTAATGGTCTGACACGGGCTAATGAAGCTAATAGCGCTAACTGCGCTAGCATATGGGCCCACCCGCCCCCCCCCCCCAACCGCGGGGATGGGGGGCGCTCGGCGCTCTAATTAAGATAAATGACGGCCGGGTGAGGGCGGACCTATTTGCATTTCATTAGGAGGAGGCCAAGGGGGGATTTAACAGGGGGGGGGAGGGGGGGAGAGGAGGGGTTGGAGGGGAAGGATCAGGGCAGGGCGGGGCCGGGTGTTCAGGGGAAGGGAGAGGACACGGAGAGATGGGGATGTTGTTGTGTACAAAGTGGACCCGGGAAGGAGGGGCCACCTGGGTGACAGAGGAGGGGGGGGGGGGGGGGAGATTGTTTGGTGGTTGATGTGTGTGTAGCTGTACATGTGTGTGGGTGTACGTGTGTGTAGCTGTACGTGTGTGTGGGTGTACGTGTGTGTGGGTGTACGTGTGTGTAGCTGTACATGTGTGTGGGTGTACGTGTGTGTGGCTGTACATGTGTGTGGGTGTACGTGTGTGTGGGTGTACGTGTGTGTAGCTGTACATGTGTGTGGGTGTACGTGTGTGTAGCTGTACGTGTGTGTGGGTGTACGTGTGTGTAGCTGTACATGTGTGTGGGTGTACATGTGTGTAGCTGTACGTGTGTGTGGGTGTACGTGTGTGTGGGTGTACGTGTGTGTGGGTGTACGTGTGTGTAGCTGTACGTGTGTGTGGGTGTACATGTGTGTAGCTGTACATGTGTGTGGGTGTACATGTGTGTAGCTGTACGTGTGTGTGGGTGTACGTGTGTGTGGGTGTACGTGTGTGTGGGTGTACGTGTGTGTGGGTGTACATGTGTGTGGGTGTACGTGTGTGTGGGTGTACGTGTGTGTAGCTGTACATGTATGTGGGTGTACATGTGTGTGGGTGTACGTGTGTGTGGGTGTACATGTGTGTGGGTGTACGTGTGTGTGGGTGTACATGTGTGTGGATGTACATGTGTGTGGGTGTACGTGTGTGTGGGTGTACATGTGTGTGGGTGTACGTGTGTGTGGGTGTACATGTGTGTGGGTGTATGTGTGTGTGGGTGTACATGTATGTGGGTGTACATGTATGTGGGTGTACATGTGTGTGGGTGTACGTGTGTGTGGGTGTACATGTGTGTGGGTGTACATGTGTGTGGGTGTACGTGTGTGTGACTGTACATGTGGTTGTACCTAGCTGGACGTCTTGGGCCGCCGCGGTGAGGCTTTAGCGTCTCTCTGGCAGGGAGCGACGTTAGTTAATTATAGCACAGATTCCAAAGTAATGAAGGCAGTTTGCTCTAAAATTAGAACCACGCGGTTAATGATTCCACCGTGACCCTTGACATGTGTCTCCATTCAATTAAAATGTACTTGTACCGCTTTTATACTAAATATTCAGAATGGGAATGCCTTTATGGTTATTGTACAAGTATACATCAGACTTGTGTAGCAATCCTTATTGTCAGTCTTTACAAACAGCAATTGAAAATAAACAAAGATTTTATAACCAAACTAAACTAAATGAACAGATTTAATATTAAATATAATTATATTTATATATACATACATATTGCAGTGGCCCTTTATGTACAGTAGTGCAAATACAATTAAGATCCTTACTGCACACAATGGCAACAGACGTGATATATTCAATATGTTATATATGTAACGTTATTATGTGTCAATATTAAATGTTCTATTAAAAGTGGTTGTTTCCAATTTAAAAAGAAATCATGGACCAAAAAGTCAGATCAAACGCATACTTCCTTGACTGAAATAGAACATTGTTGTAAGTGCAGCACAGGTACACAGGTATATATATATATATATATATATATATATATATACGCTCTACGGCTGGGAATAATTGCTGTTGATGAAGTTCTTTGTTTTATCTTCTTCCTGACTTCCTGTCATCTGAATAATTCAGGATACACAGTTGGCTTATTTTGAGCCAATGAATAAATATGGGGAATTTGGTCGATTTGGTAAGTTGGTCATAGGTAATACAAACTCAGACAAATCTACCGCCTACAGACGATGAACACTCCAATTGGGCATTTTCTAGTATTTCTCTGTGTATTTATTTATTTATTTATTTATTTATTTATTTATTTATTTATTTATTTATTTATTGTATGGGTCATTTCAGCAGATTTAAATGTATACGTCCTGGATATTTCCATGGGAATCAGGACTTCTGTGCTTGTTGAATAGAACATAATTGAGGTTTTGAAAACTCATCAAATGCAAAGAAAAGCTTATTTGTCTCATACTACTACCACCACTACAATGTGTGTGTGTGTGTGTGTGTGTGTGTGTGTGTGTGTGTGTGTGTGTGTGTGTGTGTGTGTGTGTGTGGGGATCCAAGCCAGCCTCATTCTCTTCACTATCATTATTTTTCTCTCCAAATGACATTTGTGTGTTGAAACACCCACTGTCAGAACAAGGGACTTCATCTGCTGCCTTAATGG
>CM051004.1:17995690-18053190 GCA_027704905.1 Muraenolepis orangiensis
TTGGTCTGCTGCAGATAGACTACAAGTGTATCTTAAAGCTAGCATTTGTTGTGAAACATGTGCGTGTGTCAGTCTGTGTTCTTGTGTGTGTCTGCATGTGTGAGTTTGTTAGTCTGTGTTTATGTGTGAGTCTGTGCTCATGTGTGAGTCTGTGTTTGTGTGTGTGTGTGTGTGTGTGTGTGTGTGTGTGTGTGTGTGTGAGTCTGTTAGTCTGTGCTCATGTGTGAGTCTGTGTTCTTGTGTGAGTCTGTTAGTCTGTGTTCATGTGTGAGGCTGTGCTCATGTGTGAGTCTGTTCTTGTGTGTGTCTGCATGTGTGAGTCTGTGCTGATGTATGAGTCTGTGCTCATGTGTGAGTCTGTGTTCTTGTGTGAGTCTGTTAGTCTGTGCTCATGTGTGAGTCTGTTCTTGTGTGTCTGCATGTGTGAGTCTGTGCTGATGTATGAGTCTGTGCTCATGTGTGAGTCTGTGTTCATGTGTGAGTCTGTGTTCATGTGTGAGTCTGTGTTCATGTGTGTGTCTTCATGTATGAGTGTTATTCTGTGCTCATTTGTGAGTCTGTGCTCATGTGTGTGTGTGTGTGTATTCTGTGAGTGTGTGTGTGTGTGTGTGTGTGTGTGTGCATCAGGTGGTCTGTGTTCATGTGTGTCTGTTCATTTTTTCATGTGTGAGTCTGTGTTCATGTGTGTGTTTGTGTGCAAGTGTGTGTGTTCATGTGCATCTGTTTTTTGAGTGTCTGTTTCCCCATAGCTCCTCCATCCTTTATGCCTGGTACTCCAAACTCAGACCCCATGGTTGGTTCCCCAGTGGTGTTCTGGGGATTAGGCTAGTGGTAAATGTGTTATTCCAGCTGGTTTCTCCACTGTACCTATAGGTACTTATAGTCCTAAGCCTGTGCCAATGCACTACTTTGTATTTTGCAATTTACTGTGACAAAGCCTATGAGTGACCTCAGTCAGGTTCCATTTCTGAGCCTTGCCCCAGGTTGTGTGTGTGTTTGTGCGCACGTACACATGCATGTGTGTGTGTGTGTGTGTGTGTGTGTGAGTGCACGCATGCATGTACACTTTTTGTGATTGCATGTGACGCCAATGCCTTGATATCCCTGCGGTGTGTGTGGCATGTGTCCATTGGCGTGTCTTGTCCAGTGTTTACATGGCAGACAGGCGGGGTACGGAACGTTTGTGACACAACGTTTGGAATCCTGAACTGTGCAAGTGCATGCATGCATGTGCCAGAAGGCAGCTCGCTCCGTAGAACAGAACACGCTGTCACTCAGAACATAAACATGCAGAACACCGCAAGCTAGATGGGCACAAAGCCCCCATGTGGCACTCAGAGGTGTGTGTGTGTGTGTGTGTGTGTGTGTGTGTGTGTGTGTGTGTGTGTGTGTGTGTGTGTGTGTGTGTGTGTGTGTGTGTGTGTGTGTGTGTGTGTGTGTGTGTGTGTGTGTGTGTGAGAGAGAGAAGAGAAAGAGGGAGCATGGGTCTAAGTGAACCCAGTGGCCTGCTACATGGTAACATCTGTCCACTCCAGACATTGTAGCAGATTGGCATCTCTGAAGATGGAGATCATGCATTCTCCCTCTCACCCTCTTGTAGCAGTCTGGCAGGGACGGAGTGTAGCGTCCTGGAACAAGGGGTAATCACCATCGTAATCATAATAATATTAAATGAGCGCAATACCCACATTTTGGAAGTGAACTAGTACTGTCCGTGTTTAGTGGTTTCATATAGAGGTTAGGTTATGAGGCTCGTGTCAGAGAAAATTGTACATTGTCATCGTAGAATTCATTCTGTGTGTGAAATGTGGTTGTGATCGTGTGAACACACGTTTTAGGCCTTCTGTCAAATCAATCCATGACTAGAGGCTTAGACACCTCGTTCCTTCTTGTGTGATGAGAACAGATTTGTCAAAAGGAGCGGTCAGCTCAACCCGAAGCGTCTGTAGAACCACATGAGAAAGAACCACCTGGGGAAGATTTGTCCACTCAGTTTAACACACACTGACACCTGCAGAGCACCGCGGTCAACAAGTGACGTTCTTCCAGCAGAGGGCTTTGGGGTAAAACGCTCTTAACTCCTCAAACTAGAAGATGACTGAAGTATCGCTGTTGGCATTTGGATCCTGTTGGATCACACAAAGCTGTCATCTGATTGGACGGACGCGCTTCGAGAGGTCAGCGCCGCGTAGCGGGTCGACGTTGATTCGGTCTGAACATTGCAGTGCACCATCAAAGTGGTGTACGGTCTGACCCCGGAGTAGCACTGGCGCCGGGTTGGTTCTTTTCGCCTTTTTTGGCAAGAACTGGCTGAAGGACGCAGCCCTTAAACAATTCTGGGACCCTCTCATCCGGGCAGCCTATCTCTTAGTCTCTCTCTCTTTCTCTCTCTCTCTCTCTCTCTCTCTCTCTCGCTCTCTCTCTCTCTCTCTCTCTCTCGCTCTCGCTCTCTCTTGCACTCACTCTGCACTCACTTCTCCATGATTTATTAAGAGAGAGTTTTAAAGTGTGACATTGCTTCAGTCACGCGTCTGTCATCAAAACCCTCTAATTGGAGATGAGGCGGAGATGACTCGTGGAGCAGCTAGAGGCTTGTTCTTGAAAAAAAAACACACTATTCCATTCAAAGCTTATTTTTTTGTCATTTAATTGTAAGAAAATTGTAGTTTTTGATCATGTTATTCATTACTCAGCCTGTCTGAAATGATTCCATTTGATAGTTTTTAATCGAATGTGAATTGCACTACGTCTTTCTTTGAAGCCGGTCGGGGGAAAGTGTCAAATGAACTGTTAACAAAGTAGCATGTGTGACTCATGTCCTTCACGACCTGAGGAACAGGCCTTCATTAAAATCATTATTTAACCATATTCTGCAGATATTTGCATGTGATTTCCATAATCCAGCAGTATATGTAGGCCTTACCCATACTCAAGTCTAAAGTATAGTGTGTCTAGTATAGTATAGACAAATACAGTGTGTGTGTGTGTGTGTGTGTGTGTGTGTGTGTGTGTGTGTGTGTGTGTGTGTGTGTGTGTGTGTGTGTGTGTGTGCGTGTGCGTGTGTAAGTGCGGTAATGAAAGTCCAAAGACAAATGACAAAATCACATGGTCCACAACCTTAATACTGTAACAAGATACAAGATATTTAGATTGGCCAATTGCAGCAGGTACATTGGAACGCTCCCCATTCCCTCCCGCAGTGTACAATACCCAAATGGTATACATTGTCCAAAACAATACCATTAAAATATAAATAATATATACAATAAAAATTAACAAAAAAAGAGCAGCAAAGTGACTATATGTACATGTGTTGAATGTGTTGAATGTTTTCTTTTTGTTTTTTTTACAAAATGTTTTTGAAGTATTTAAAGTGCCGGTAGTGCAGCAGCATCATGAATACAGTGCAGTGCAGTGCAGTAACTGTAATGAGTCCAGAAAGTCCAGCAAAGTATGTAAGTGTGATAAATGTGTTAATGACAATGTTATGAAAGTGAAAGTAAAACAAGCCATTGTGATTGTAGCTGCCCCCCAAAACCCCTGAAACCATACACTGTACCAGAAGCAACCAGTGCGTCACTGTACGTATAAACACTGTACCTGACCTCATGTGGGGTCAGGTGAGTCTTCCTTCGGCCTACCTGTGTACAGTAGACACCTGTGCTATCATTTTTGCTGGGATAAAAATCGAAAAAGTCTAAATTATATGATTCCAGTTTCTTAAATGTGAATGTTTTCTGTTCTATTTGGACCTCTATGACAGTTAAGTTATTATCAGGGGGCGGCGGTATCCCAGTCTGTTGGGACTTGGCTTGGGATACGGAGGGTCGGCGGTTCAAGTTAAAGTCCTCGAAGCGGACCAAGTACGGAGTGAGAACTGGTACTTGGGGAAAGAAGTGCCAGTTCTCCTTCTGGACACTGCCGAGGTGCCCTTGAGCAAGGCACCAGACCCCTAACACTGCTCCCTGGGCGCTGTATATACACAATAGCTGCTCCTCTGCTCCTAATACTAGGATTAGGTTAGGATATTAGGATAGGTTAAATGCAGAGAGACACATTGCACTGTGTGTGTGTGTGTGTGTGTGTGTGTGTGTGTGTGTGTGTGTGTGTGTGTGTGTGTGTGTGTGTGTGTGTGTGTGTGTGTGTGTGTGTGTGTGTGTGTGTGTGTGTGTGTGTGTGTGTTTGGGGGGGGAGGGGGGGGGGGGGTATGTGTGCTTAAATGTCAACTGTCAGTCAAAGAGTAGGGAGGTTGTCAGCCTTCCACCTACTCAGAATATTGCATCTTATATACAGTACATACGTGTGTGTGTGTGTGTGTGTGTGTGTGTGTGTGTGTGTGTGTGTGTGTGTGTGTGTGTGGTGTGTGTGTGTGTGTGTGGTGTGTGTGTGTGTGTGTGTATATATATATGTGTATGTATATGTGTGTGTCATATTCACATTGTATGTGTGCAGTAGAAAGTAAGTAATGCCCGATGCTCTGCATAAAAGATGCCGAATCAGACAGAAGTGGGGATGAGGGATGAAGCCATGATTTAGGAAGGTGCATCATTTGATGCATATTTTCTCTGTCTTACACGAACACACACACAAGCGCGCGCACACACGCACACACACACGCACACACCACACACACACACACACACACACACACACACACACACACACACACACACACACACACACACACACACACAGTAATCCAGTAATTATGTATTTAATTATTATTTTAATGCCGTGGAATGAATAACTTAAACACACCAACACCTGTGTGTGTGCCTTTAACGCAAGATAAGGACCAAATTAACTTATGTTCCATTTCCACGCAAAGATCTTCATCTGCATTGAGGCTGGAAGTAATGGAAGTGTGCTGGAGCATTGATGATAGATGTGAGTTAAAACCTCAGGCCACCGTCTCTTCCCTCTCCCCACCGCCGTTTCCTGCTCTGGTTTTCCATTTCCATATCTTGTTTTTCAACCCGCTCTCCCTTTCTCCACCCAGAGCTGCCTCCGCCGCCGCCTCCTCCTCCTCCTCCTCCTCCTCCTCCTCCTCCTCCTCCTCCTCTTCCTCCTCACTCGCCGGGCTATTTCTAAATCAATTTTTTTCATCTACATTCTCCTCCACTCCTCACTATTATGGTATTCCTAGATTTGCAGAACACCATCTTGGCCTCTCTTTCTTTCTATTTTCTTCCTCGCCCACCTCTCTCTCTCTCTCTCTCTCTCTCTCTCTCTCTCTCTCTCTCTCTCTCTCTCTCTCTCTCTCTCTCTCTCTCGCTCTCTCGCTCTCTCTCTCTCTCTCTCTCTCTCACACACTCTCGTTCCATGCCACCATTTCAAGGGAATTCTCTCCGTCCATTCATAACCCGCCATCTCATCCACTCTCTCTCTCTCTATTACTTTCCTCTCCCTCCCTCTCCCTTTATCTGTTTCTCTCTCTAAATGTAATGCAATGTACTTAAAAGTCTAGAAACCGTAATCAAAAATAACATAATCGATGCATAATACAAATGAAACGCAGTTAAAGTGATCCAATAAAAAATATTGTATGGAATATTCATAAAATATACATCAGAACACCATTACAGACTCACAACAATAAGATATTCACAGCACTTACTCACATTTTATAATCTCCCCTCTCTCGCTCTCTCTCTCTCTCTCTCTCTCTCTCTCTCTCTCTCTCTCTCTCTCTCTCTCTCTCTCTCTCTCTCTCTCTCTCTCTCTCTCTCTCTCTCTCTCTCTCTCTCTCTCTTGGTTCAATCCAGGGGTCACAATCTGTTTAGTTTGGTACCAAATGAGGATGGGCGGTATGATGAGCCAAGTGGGAAATTGCCAAAGAAACCATGTGTAGATGTTAGATTGCCACTGCTGACTCTTCTCTGTTGCAAAGAGGTGGATGGCCATCCTCAATTGTTCCATGTTGTGTGGTAAATTACATTTAAAGTGGCGCTAATTGTAAGCGATGAGAAAAGCAGTCAAGACTTCTTGTACTCAAACGTGGCTTTGCTTCAGCGATAAGGGTGTGGTTCTTTCGGTATCTCACGGTTTGATTCCAAATTGAGTCTCGATTCAAAACGATACGCGAATGGATTGATTCTCGATTCAGTACATGATGCTACTAATTTCAGGATCTACTGCAGTCCGCTGGTGGTGTGACAAATTCTGGCATGAAATCGAGTCCCGATTCAAAACGATTTGCGATTCGAAATTGATTCTCGATTCAGTACATGATGCCACTCATTTCAGGATCTACTGCAGTCGACGAATTGTGGCATAAAAGCAGAGTAAAGTGTGTATCTAACAATATGTTGTTTTTATATTTAAAAACTTTGAAACTGAGCAATAATTTTATAACACACAAAGGCAAACTAAGACCAAAAGAAAAAAATATGTTTCTCGGAAGTTGTGAATCTTATCAGCACTCCAGACAAGAATAAGAAGATAAGAATCGTTCTGCATATATAGTTTTTCATACACGCCTAGTCAGCATCCTCCACGATCCAGTTTCCACAGTACAACTCCTGCTAAAACATTGAGAGACAAGAGTTAGCAGAATTCTGCACTGTTAAGTCAATCAATACAATGGCGAAGATGCATTACCATATGGCAAGGGATTTCAAATCAAGGCAGAGCTACAGGCCCTGGCAAATGTTTGTCAATTTTGTCAACAAACATCGAGTTTGGAAAAGGTAGAAAAACAGCAGACTGGTTGCTGGTGGCTCAGAGTAGATATGTCCTTCTGTGTTTGTGTCTGCGTCTGTGTTCAGCCAGCAGTGTGTGCGTGTGTGTGTGGGTTTCTCTCCCTCTGTATATCTGTATCTCTCTCTTTCGGTCTTTGCCACAATGCTTTCGACTTTCCGCTGTTGTTTAGTTTTAACCTATATATATATATATATATATATATATATATATATCTTTATTTTCTTAAAACATGTAAAAACTTCACTAACACTCAATTCACTGCGATTCAGAGATCGTATTTGTTTTATTTTGCAAGGTGGTGGTTTTATTATTGTATATATACCTTTCAGTTCTTTGGTCGTAATCAACTGGGCAGTTGAATAGCCTATCCATTGTGGACTTTGATGATTGAGCGTGTAAAAAGGGACTGTTAAACTTTATGAGATACAAAGACACTGGCCATGGTTTTATGAATATGCTAAGCCCCACCCTCAGACATGTGTGTGTGTACACACACACACACACACACACACACACACACACACACACACACACACACACACACCACAGGAAAGTTTTAATGATGTTATTTTAGATCTGCAATAAACTCAGACTCTGTGTTATTGGCAGAGGGACAAACACACAGACATGTACGCACACATGCACACACGCGCACACACACACACACACACACACACACACACACACACACACAGATGCACACACACACGTAAACAAGTTAACTTCATGTTCATGGCTACATCATATGGGCAAAGATGATCAGATGATGTGTCAGAGTCACACACATAAACACATACACACACACACACACACACACACACACACACACACACACACACACAATACAGTACATATGCATACTTGCACATACACATTCAGCATGTTTGTATGCATGTTCTCAATGAGAACTGAGTGACATCCAAGCTTCTCCACAGTCGTCTTGCATGTGGCTGTAGGAACATGGCGGTGTCCCTTGGTTGTGAACAGCTTGTAGCTTTCAACAGATGCACAAGCTTTCACGTAGACCTACATGTAAACACATATGGAAACTAAAAACACATGGAAACCTACTTAGACACACATGATAGCACACACGTAAACCTTCATGTAAACACACACGCAAGCCATGTAAACACGCATGTAAACTTAACAAACATGTAAACTTAACACCCATGTAAACACCCATGTAAACACGCATGTAAACACACATGGTAACACACATGTAAACATACTGTACATGTAAGCACACACATAAACACACACACATGTAAACACACATGGTAACACACATGTAAACATACTGTACATGTAAGCACACACATAAACACACACACACGTAAACACACACATAAACACACAGGTAAACACACATATAAACCTACTGTACATGTAAACACAGATATAAACCCACATGTCTGAAGGTAATGCATGAGGAGTACATGTAGTATGTATGTATATTTCGAGACATTTTCATTGAAGTTTCAACAACCAGTTAGGCACATGTAATGCGGCACACAAATCAGAAAAACCAAAAACCAAACGTGTGAAGTGAAGAAATTAAACTGACCAAACATATTGAATCACTGGGGAGGCATATCGATCACACTTGGGGAGCAAGTAAACCAGATAACAACATAACAATGAAAGCTGCTGCTGCTGCTTGAGGTGCGATTTGATACTTACTGAAGAGAGACGGACAGAAAACGGCAGAAGAGAGCAAGATTTTGAAAATAAACAACCCAAAACAACTCTGCCTCTGCTGCCCCCCCCGCCCCTCCTAATATGTCACTACTTTGTGCATGTGTGCGATTGACAGGGATGTGATTGACAGGCAAGATGGATTCACCGAAGCAATCAGGGAAGATGTGCCTGATGCTGATTGGTCAGAAATGAGTAGATAATGAAATGCCTGGAATTCTTTCCGGTCCAAAATTGCAATTTGTAATGAATCTCCCCGTGCGTTTATGTATGTAAGCACGTCTTTGGCTCTTCTAAGAACAATTTCATGTAATTCTTTTTTTCATGCCAATCGAAATGGGTCCCGCCCCCCTGCCATAGCCCCCCCCCCCCCACCCCCCCTCACCCTCTCTTAGTTTATGGACCATTAGTTGTGTGTGTGTGTGTGTGTGTGCTGTCTAGGCAACATGATGGCGTACCGGAAGGTGGACGACGGGCAGGGCCGCCCGCTGGGGGCTGAGGTCCAGCAGTGCGCTGAGGGCCTCGGTGGTCTGGACTGGAACCTCGACAAAGAGGGCGGTCTCCAGGAACCAGAACCAGGCCTGGTCTGCATTCAGCTACAGCACGCCGGGCACCAGAGGACAGGTACCACCGTCCACCGTCCACCCTCTGATGGAGGAACCTCCATTCGATTGTTCTCGCCCCAGAACACGACAATGCACAGATGCTGCACCATGGGCCAGTCACAGTGTCATGCTTAGATATAGGCATGTTTGATACCTCTAATAGGGTCTAAGAGGGCACTCAGTACAGCACACACCCCCACCACACTAAAAAGTCCCATTGATCTGGATTGGGATCTAAATCTGCAACAATTGTATCATCTGTTCCTTGGCCCATAATTAATCTAACCACCAAGTGTTGTCCAATTCCGTACATAACTTTTTGAGTTATCTTGCAGACAAACATAAAACATTACCTCTGCTCCATCTTCGATAGAGGATGTAATCAATATGAATATGTTTCATTTTTAACTGAAATAATGGGGCAAATTAGAACTGTTACCAAAGCAGTGGAATTAAGTAAGACTTTAGAAAGTGTTATTATTAGAGTTATTATTCGGACATAGTAACGCACTCAAGTGAACTACAAAGCACCAGTTGGTGTTTTCATTTCCGATGTCTTGCTCTATATCCTTCACCTGCAATCCCTCCCCTCTGAAAGCGGCCCACCCCTTCCCATGGTGGTGAACCATGGATGTGTATTGTATATCATACTCACGCTCTCCTGGTAAATGCACACAATGAAATGAAGAATTATTGCCCAGAGGCTCCATGGGCTCGAGCAGTGACCTTCTAAATGTTAGAAACGGTATATGTTACGTGTGTATATATATATATATGTAAAGAAATGCAATCCTCTTCAAAGGTGGTACCAACCCCAGTCCAGACCCTGAGCTCATGGAGCCCATCCGACCCTCTGTGTCGGCCTCTCCTCACGGCCGCTTCGAGCAGCTCCAGGAGGACCCAGAGTACGTCTCCCACTTCACCCGGTGCCCCGGACACAAGGCGGGCCAGCGGAGGCTCCACTGCGCCCTGGCCAGGTAACCCACGGTTACCCGGCCTTGTATACAGTATATGTGTGGTCACGTAGTCGAGAGCCTTTCTGTTTCGCAGCATCCCCCTCCTCTGGGTGTCTTATCTCCTTTGTGTGATTGCGGTGTGACCCTTTCACACGGCTCAACAATCATAACGCATCAATGGGCGCTACAGTGGGTTGGTACACGGGAGAGAGGACATTACATCTGGTACATCGAGACGGGGTTTACGTCAAAGGTGTTTGTGAGAAGCAAGTGCGTACCGCATTACTCATGGAGTTCTGAATGTTATTCGTCTCTACAGGTCTGGTGGGGCACAAACCGTGTGTATTTCACCCCCGAGTTAGGGTTGCCTAAATAACTTAAATCTACATTTTTGTGAATTTTTAGGAATGGTAAATAGTAAAAATAATAATACTAAAATAATGCAGTGAATATCCAGCGTCAATTGATTTGCATGAATATAGCCGTTTCATTTTCTGAACAAATATAAGAGAAGGGAGTTTTAATCATATTCGGTGTGTTGTGGGTACATCTCAATTGTCATGGGCTCTAAGTTATGTTCATTTAGTGGCAGTATGTTGCTTTAATTGGAAACCGGGGGGGGGCAAATGACAGGAAACAGGAAGTAGATTACCTAGGGGTAGGACACACTTTATTGTATATGCTTTTGCTTTCCTTCAGCACTATAAAAGATGCTGGAAATGTATGATGTTGGGGGATCTTCCTCAATCCTTTAGTTGAAAGCAATGGCTGTAAGTGTACTTTGTTATTCACCACCACGTTTTATTGTTGTCTGTTGATTGAAGAGGTGTCGGGGAAGTATCTCAGAGTTGATATCGGCACATGGCCCAGCGTTAGTGAACCTATCAGGAAAGCAATGTGGTATGATTACCTGGATTTGATTCATCATTATTGAGTGTAATTGAGTGTTACCTGCCCGATTATCATATTTCCTTTCTCTCACAGTTCATCACAGTGTTACATTAACAGGAGTTGTGTGAATCACTGGATTTGAGAACGATATGATAAAGGAGCAAGGAGCTCATGAGTTCAGCTTATCTGGGTTAACCCTTGCTTTTCCGTCTCTGAACTCACCTCTTGGGGGGGGGGGGGGGGGGGGTTCTTCTGTAGGTACCTGCTGGCCGGGGCCGGTCTCTTTATCGCGGGGCTCCTGATTGGTCGATTCACTGGCTCTCTGCCCGCCCCCGGTGGTGGTGGTCCGTCGGCCCTCCCGCCGGACAACACGGACATGCTGGAGGACCTGCTGAAAGGGATCACAGCAGACAAGATCAAGACCCTGCAGAGGTACCCCCCCTCTCCTGCACCCCTTGACATGCAAAAACAAAAATCTTTGGTAATCTTTGGATACAAAAATATAAATATCTGGGTCTTTACCATGCTGGGATCTCCTACTGGGATTACCCACCACCACCACCACCAAACACCTTTCAGGCTGATAATCGCGCCCCCCCCATTGGGAGAGTAATCTGTGTAATGGTGAGGAACAAACTTTTTGGATACAAACATGGAATGGAACATGGAACCAACATCTCCAGGAAATGAAGCCAGGCAGCCGGGAAAAACAGCTGGAAAATATTATTATTATTATTATTATTATAATAATAATAATAATAATAATAATAATAGTAATAATAGTAATAATCATACATTAAATTGATATAGTGCTTTTCAAGGTACTCAAATATGCTTTACATTACAAGAAAATAATAATAATAATAGTAACGATGGTGTCCAACAAACAAAAGTAATCGGATGGAGTGGAGGAAAAGGAGGAGGAGGATGATGATGATGAAGAGGAGGAGAGGATGGAGGAGAGGAGGGTTAGCAGGAGAAAGCAGTTGTGAAGAGGTGGGTGTTGAGGACCTGTTTGGAAGAGGCCAGGGTGCCTGACTTGTCGTTCCAGAGGATGGGTGCAGGAACTGAGAAGGCCCCATCTCGACCCAGGTCCGGAGCTTGGTCCTGGTGGTGGTCCTTTAGCGTGTTGACATCTGAAGACCTGCGGAAAGGGGGGGGCGGGGCGGGGGGGGGGGGGGGAGGAGTTATGAGAGGTAGGGATGGGCCAGGTTGTGGAAAGTGGAAAAAAAGGAGTTAAAAAAAAAAGAATAATAATATAAATTGGAAAACTGGAATCTTAATGAGCACATCGAGTACACAACTTGCGGTGCTGCAGTGTTCCTCTTCACAAACCCCCGCACTTTAACTTTATCTTTTGGTGTTTATAGTCCCGTTCACAATGATGGATGATGATGTGGTGTTGCCATGGTTTCCGCGAGCGTATGTAGTAGTGTGTGCGTGTTGGCTGCTTTATTTTATTGATATATATTTTTTGCACATATATTTATATTTGATGGAACCACGTCTACCTAATAACCACCCAAACCGAGTTTTAATATTGTATCTGTTTGTTTGTGTGTGTGTGTGTGTGTGTGTGTGTGTGTGTGCATGTATGTGTGTGGGAGAGGCAGGCTGTGGGTTGTTGATCGCATTGGTGTACACCTGCATGTGTGCGTGTGCTTGTTTTCATGGATGTGTTGATTCACGGTTGGAGTTTGTGGCGTGTGGTTTACCCGTCAACACTCTCTCGCTCAACTTACCCCCAGGTGCTGTGAGGCGATGACTGAGCTAGACTGAGCTGAAAGACAAAGTCAAGCGACCGAGTTTGAGGTCTTAAGAAATAGAGAAAAATGGGGCAGTGTCCAATAGAGACTTGACAAACAGCCTAGATGGACATTGTGGATGATCCCGCAACGAAGAACACACACACACCCTCACACACCCCCACACACACACAAACACACACACCCACCCACCCACCCACACACACACACACACACACACACACGTCGTACACGTCTATACTCTGTGTAGTGTTGGCAAACTTAGCCTTGTGTGTGTGTGTGAGTCGTGACAAATGAAGACCGCATTGCTTGTGCAAAATTAGCATTCAAATGATCATAGTAATGATCTAGTAATGATGCCATAACAACATGCACTCTTTTTTGAGAGCAAAATGTGTCAAACACAAGATCCTCAAAAGTGCTCTCAGCTGTATTTGGCTGATTCAGATGGAGAGCAAGAGGAAGAGAGCCTCCTCTAGAGGCCCTGAACTGAAATGATGAGAGCTGACAGACAGGTGAGCTGAGGAGTCGGCTAGCCCCCCCAGAGCACCTTCTCCTCCACGAGGATGTGAGACAGATCCCAGTGTGCAGCGGGATGGAGGTTTGCTTTGATCCTGTTTTAATTCCGTGTTTTTATCGCAACGGCAAAGAATGAAATGGGGTTAGGCAGTAGGCCTTCCGTCATGTTACCGCCTCAGCTTCTGGTCCGAGCTGCGTTATAATTAGCTTTTTCCGGCATCTAAGCTGCTGCACACGGCTACGGAAATCTATTTTGTACAAGACAATTATACAACAAACATGTGACGTGCTGTGTAGGCACGTAACTCCCATCCATGAATGCATAATTCTACCCATTGGGGTTACTGTCAGTTTGTACAATACAGTGGCAGAGATGACATTTGGAAACGATCAATCGGACCAACGCAATGTGAACATTGTATTCTGACATGATTTTTATTTGTTTTGGCCATCAGTGTATATATATATATATCAGTATATATATATATCAGTGTATATATATATATATATATATATATATATATATATAGACTGATACACACATAAGGGGTGTAACGGTTTAGGTTGGAGGAGGTTCCTCCTACACTATTCTTGAGAGGCAAGAAGGAGATCAGGAAATGCACTTCTTTATCATGCTCATCTGCCATTGGCCAAAACAAATAAACATCATGTCATCCCTAACCAATCAACAACCAGAATACAATGTTCACGTTGCGTTGGTCCGATTGATCGTTTCCAAATGTCATCTCTACCGCTGTATTGTACAAACTGACAGTAAACCCAATGGGTAGAATTATACATTCATGGATAGGAGTTACGGTGCCTACACAGCACCTTTATATATGTTATATGTTCTATATATATATGTTCTATATATATATATATAGAGATATCAGTGTATATATGTATACATATAATATATATATATATATATATATATATATATGTGTATATATACAGTGTTTATATCAACTCTACATTATAAACTGCATATATAAATATACTATTTGAATCTAATCTAATCTAATCTAATGTAATATATATATATATATACACTGTATATATATATCCATCCATCCATCTTCTACCGCTTATCTGGAGTCGGGTCGCAGATGTAGCAGCTCCAGCATATACATATATATAATATATATATATATATATATATATATATATATATATATATATATATATATAGTATATATATATATCCCTTCAGTGTGCCTCCTTCCTTTAGAGTATTGTGTATAATATGTATTATTCTTTTCTCCCCGTCCTCTCCCCCCTCGTGTGTTTGTAGGACTGTAATGCATACTAATCCTTTCTCTTATTTTCACTTTACACTTCAAAGCCGGGTACGAGTGTGAAAGGAAATAAACACACCGCCCCACCACTTCTGTGGGTAATTGGATTAAGTTCAAATCCCCGAAAGACTGTTTTCCACCCACTGCTCTTGCATCTGGCCTGGTCTGCAGTACTGTTCTCAGACATGTTCACCCCCCTAGTTCACTGCATCTTAGATCTAAATCTAAATCTGGAGGATTGAATCCTCTTTATTGGTCACACACACATACGTACATACACACACACACATACGTACATACACACACACACACACACACACATACGTACATACACACACACAGTGAAATGTGTTTCTCTGCATTTAACCCCATCCTAGGAGCAGTGGGGCAGCTATTTTTGATATACAGCGCCGTAGGGGAGCAGTGTTAGGGGGGGGGGGGGGGGGGGGTGTCTGGTTGGGCCTTGCTCAAGGGCACCTCGGCAGTGCCCGGGTGTTTCGGGGACTTGAACCGGCGACCTTGCCGGTTCAAGTCCCCAAGTCCATACAGACTGAGCTATCCTGCCCCCCTTCTAAATGTTGCACGGCCCAGGGCCCTCTGCACAGGAACTCTTGATCTCAAAAGAGATCGGTGTCTTTTTTCATTCATTCACGTCATTTATATTCCTTGACAAAGCATCACGTCAAAAATAATGATGAAAGGATGATGATGTTTTTGTTGTTTTTGTCCTCCCAGTGGATATGGGCAATGGGCGGCATCTAAACCGTATGTTTATGGTTGATTACGTTAATTGTCAGCTCAGTTTGATTCATTAATGGAATTGGAAGGGTTTCATTGCAAACTGCTCCCCCACACTCTACTAGACAAGAGCACCGAGAGAAACCTATGGACGTGGGCATATGGAAGAAAGGTTTTAAGTCTCACTGCTTGCACTGTGTGTCCGTCTGCCACATTGAATCTGCCTGTGATAATATATTGAATCAATTCACAGATTCACTTTAACAAACCTGAATGACCATGAGCAGATACTGCTAGGTGTTCTGCTAAAGCCAGACATCCTTTCTTTCTCGTCTTGCTTCGTCACGTCATCTGTTTAAAATGTTCGCTACAAAGTAACAGAACTGACAGAAGAACTGACTCCTCCTATAAGCGGATGAACACATGTTCATCTCAGAACCGCCTTGCTGCTGCTTGTTGGATATGTCTTAGTCAACAGGTATAATATTTGATCTAGCACCCGATTCCACGTGGTTATACCGTTACACGGCTCATTAAGTCATCTGCATGGTTGTCCCTGTATTGTCTTCCGTGGTCCCGACACCATGTCAGACTGAGGGATGATTCCCGCTTGGGTTCAGGCCTCATCGTCCAGTAAAATACTGAGTTAAGAGCCCTCTCTCGACTCAATGTCTCCTGCATAGCCATGCTCTTTTACCTTCTACATGTTGTAGCACTGGTGTTATTAACCTCCGCCGTCAAAGATGCACCGGAGGTTATGTGTTCGCTCCTGTTTGTCTGTGGTGTTTCTCTTGTTAGCAAGAGAACTCAAAAAGTTATCTACTGTACATAATTGGACAACACATGGTGGTTAGATTACTTAAGGGTTGATTCCATTTTGGCACAAATCTGGATCCGAATCCGGATCCAGGGGACTTTTTGGTGTGGCGGAGGTATCCGCTCTACTGAGTGTCCTCTAGTTGGGGTATGCGTTGCTGAGGCCTGTTTGTTTTCTCCAGTGTACATACGAATGAAATCCTATTAGCATATATTTATACAGTATAGAAATTATTTGGTCGTAGCAATCGCCATGTATCTGTACACCACAAGGAATGGATTCAAAGTGGTGCAAAGATCATTGACCAACGATGACGGTTAATAAATATAGGGAATGTGTACCGTCCACTTGCCCATTCAGTTTGTATTATGATGTCATCATGATAATCTGGCAGCAGCGTGAACCAGGTGAGGTTGTGAGGACGTCCTGATGGATGGCGAGTGTGGGTGGGTTAAGGCTCGCACAACAGGAGGCGATCTAAAACTGTACAGATGTAGTTTCCACAGAGCTGTGTTAGCTAGTTTGCCGGCCCTGCTTCCAGGTGTCCAAGTAGCACTTATTAGACTTATTAACCAATCACACAAGCGCTTTGCTTCACCTTTGAAGTCTCTCTGTCTCTCTCTTTTGATCTCTATATCTCTTTTTCTCAGTCTATCTCGGTCTCTCTCTCTCTCTCTCTCTCTAGTCTCTCTCTCTAGGTCTCTCTCTCTCTCTCTCTCTCTCTCTCTCTCTCTCTCTCTCTCTCTCTCTCTCTCTCTCTCTCTCTCTCTCTCTCTCTCTCTCTCTGTCTCTCTATCTCTCACCTTCCCAGGCTCTCTCTCTCTTTCACAGTCTTTCTCTCTTTTGATCTCTCTTGTTTGGTCTGTCTCTCTTTTGGTCTTCTCTTTCTCTCTCTCTTCTCTCTCTCTCTCTCTCTCTCTCTCTCTCTCGTCTCTCTCTCTCTCTCTCTCTCTCTCTCTCTCTCTCTCTCTCTCTCTCTCTCTCTCTCTCTCTCTCTGTCTGTATTTTGGTGTGTCTCTCAATCTCTCGCTGTTCCCTCCAGGGAGTGGACCGTGTGTCGGCTGAGGAAGCCAAAACCACCAAGTCAAAACGTGTCCCCGTCGCAAAGAAATCCTGGTAACAGAACACGTACGTGGCATTGTGAGCGGAGCATAATGCGTTTATTTTCCCCTCTAACCGTGATGATTGATTGCTTTTGAATAAAACAGCAGCGAATATTGCTTTGGGAATATGGCGCTGCGTATTCAACCAAAATGCTGTGGCTGCAATCTGCCTTCTGTGGTGGGGGGGAGGGTGTGTGTGTCTGTGTGTGTGTGTGGCGGAGGAGGGGGGGGGGGGGGGGGAGGGTGAGGCATAATGAAGTGTGTGTGTGTGTGTGTGTGTGTGTGTGTGTGTGTGTGTGTGTGTGTGTGTGTGTGTGTGTGTGTGTGTGTGTGTTTGGATGTACAGTTTGTTTGGATTTGCATATGCTTTTCATTCCCAAACGTACGTACGTGTGTGTTTGTGTGTGTGTGTGTGTGTGTGTGTGTGTGTGTGTGTGTGTGTGTGTGTGTGTGTGTGTGTGTGTGTGTGTGTGTGTGTGTGTGTGTGTGTGTGTGTGTGTGTGTGTGTGTGTGTTACCGTGGCATGTGAGCCTGTAAAACATGGCTCTTGTCAGAAGAATACTGTTGCACCCTGACATTCATATCAATAACCTGTGTGTTTGCTGTGCCATAATGCCGTGTTATGGATAAATGGCTGGAACTGCAACAGACCGGCAGGTTTTTCCTCTAGCCGTTACATTTAAATTATTCCAATGTTGAAACATCACATCACAGCCCCGGCCGTCGCAGAAAGCCTGGAGAGAGGGACATTTTCGTTCTTATTATTTTTTCTCTTGCTGACATAATTGAGGGAAAATAGTGGAACAAATCAGGAAGGGTTGAGGGTGGGTTGACCAGACCCAGAGAGGACTATACCAACCACCGTGCCTAGGGTGGAATGGGCATGGCTGGAACTAACTGGATTAATTTTTGCCATGTTTTTTATGCCCTTTTGTTTTTTTGTTTGATCGTATTTTTTTTAATTTTCTTCCTCTTCTTTCTTTATTTCCTTCTCTTCTTTCTTGTCTCTCTTCAGTTTATTTTTCCTTTCCTCCGTTCCAGACCCTCTTTCAGATGGTTTCCGTGTGATCCCACAGTGTTGTGCCTTTTGTCAAGCCTCCCCTCCGTGTATCTTCCGACTTCAAACCTTCTCTGCTGATCAGCCGGTCATTGTTCCGCTGATCGGGGGGGGATGAGAGAGTGTCTCTTTTAGAGAGCAGTTATCATTGTTTTCCTTCATTGGAACGGCTTTTTAAAAGTTGACCTCCTGATTCCGAGAGACCGACTGCAGACAGCATCAACCGCAAGCTTCCCCCCTGTTTCTCGGCCTCTCGTGAGGAGCAGGACCAGGGACCTGGGGTTTGTCCCGTTCACAGTCGATGGAGTGTGTGTGTGTGTGTGTGTGTGACTGTGTGTGTGTGTGTGTGTGTGTGTGTGTGTGTGTGTGTTTGTGGCTGCGTGTGTGTAATAATAATGTCTGTCTTTTTTCTTCCTAATTGTCTTTGTTGTGGGGACGAATGCGAGAGGAAGACATTGGGGCCAGGGGTGTTATTGAATTCATTTTTCTCCCTGTTTTCTCCACGCGGGGCCTGTGTGTACCTGCCTTATTTGGGGTGGCAGAATTGGTCCCCGGAGCATTAACCCCCGGCCACCTCAGTTAATATGTGGTGCGGTGGGAACACACCAATAAAGTCTGTCGCCGCGGGCGAGCGGACAACAAACTAGTCCTCGCTCGGTCTGCCTCCCACAAAGGAGGTTGGAAAGCACAAGGGCGGTTTGTGTTCCTCTTACTAATTAACTCGTTCAACAGAAAAAAGACCAATCATTGTTGAAAACGGAACGGAACGATTACCGTTTTCAACCAGGTTTGCACCACAACAATGTGGGTAGTATATGAAAATGAACAGTGATTGAATTCTCCATCATACCAGCATTCAGTTTTGCAAATCAGTTTGCCTTCTTCGAGGACTGTTGTTCTCTGGTCACGTTGCATCAATTTAGATTTGTGTCGTGTCTTTCCACCGCATAGACAGCCCCATTTTATGAAAGTCCCTACTTTCCAGCGGATCAAAATGTCTTTAATAATCGAATAATCAAATATTTCATTATTGATCATTTTTTTAAACTATTTGTTCAGCCCTCTTTCTGTTATAATAGGAAATGGCTTTGCGGGGGCCAACCTCAAACACATTCTATTCTGTTATTATATCGCCATTCAATGGGCAATGAAGCACACAAATTAACCAATTGCCATGCAATTGCCGCACACACTTTCCCGGATTTTGTGCATATGCTTGTCATTGTCTTTTTATTTTTTTGGGTGTATCGTCTGTGCTTCAATCTAATTGGTAACGTCCCGTTAAGCATGTTGCTGTAATTGGCACTGCGTGTTGATTCCTCTCTCCGTGTGGCTCTGAAGCGGCTGGGTAATCAAGAGGGAGCCAGACTGAACCTCAAGAGCGTGGCGTGTCTCCAGAGGTTCCACTGCGGAGGCAACGTTATATAGGCAGCCGCTGCTAAAGGTTGGTTTGTTTAGTCGCGTGTCTCCCGGCGCTCGGAATCATGATTTGCTTTTGATAGCGCACACCTGTGTGCGTTCAAGAATTCCCACCACTGGTCCCACACACACGTGACCGAATGCAATATGAGTTGGTAAGAATAAGAACTGACTTGGAAGTCGGTTGGTGCAAATGTGGGATATGGATTCTTTCAACAACAAAGAAAAGACATTAAAAGAAAAGTGTGTGGCCACACAAAACCAGCGAGTGAGAAATATGGGAGCTGTCTTATAATCCATATTCACTCCTAGCAAGTAATCCACATGTAGGTCAGCAGTCATGACTTTCAGGGATGTTTACAAGCCGTCCATCCGATAATCGTAGACTGGAAGAAAATATGGACGTAGCGTTCGTGACCTCAGCCGTCGGTTTACACACGTACAGATTTCACTTTACAGGCACCACCGTTGCTTGAGATCTTTCCAACAAGCAGCAGACACAAATCCACATTAATTGCGGGAATGGCCGTCTGACAGTAGTCTACGGACAAAATTCATTAATATTCAACACTTAATAACTTTTTAATTAAGTAAAACGCATAAAATGGAGATGAACTGAGCCACTGAGACCTTAATCGTACAAAGAAATAAAGCGTATTACGAGAGTGAAATCGCATCCGAACCACCGTGAGCCACCTATAGGCCGTTAGAGGAACTACATGTTAGTCTCTACCTGAGCCACCTATAGGCCGTTAAAGGTAACAACATGTTAGTCTACCGTGAGCCACCTATAGGCCGTTAGAAGAACTACATGTTAGTCCCTAACCGGGAGCCACCTATAGGCCATTAGAGGAACTACATTTTAGTCTACCGTGAGCCACCTATAGGCCGTTAGAGGAGCTACATGTTAGTCACTACCGTGAGCCACCTATAGGTCATTAATGGAAACTACATGTCAGTCTCTACCGTGAGCCACCTATAGGCCGTTTAGAGGAACTACATTCTTAGTTCCTTCCACCAGGGCTTCACAAACAGGGGTTAATGGCTGCCGCTTGGATCTAATATCCACAGACATGTTCCCATCCAAATATCCCACATGATTGTAAATGCAAACAGCTGATTGCTAAATGTGAACCGTCCCACTGACCTCTTTGAACAGTTCACGCCATTCTTCTAAATGGGACCCCGTTGGAAAGGGCAAATCATCCCACTTTTCGGGGACTGTTTGTGAACGAAGCAGTGCTCTCTTATATATATCGGAAAGCCATGCATCTGAGGTCTAACTCTCATGCTGCACCCAGGCGCCTGATTGGGAGAAAAAAACGAATGCGTTACTGCAAATTGAAAATGGTTCCTGATTGGCGAGTTAGCTGAATAATTATCCAATTACCAGACATGAATTGACAGTAAAAAAAAAACATTGACTTGTCTTATCAGGTGAAGAGAAGTGAGACAGAAGAAAAAGGATGTCTATGTCTCTGTTAACATCCCTCACTCTAAATGGGGTTGCATATAATTGACTGTACGCCCTGGCACACTTGTCACACACCGATCCTACTTACAATGTAATGAGGGGAATAGGAGGGGTCTGTAATGTAATGTAAAAGGGCAGTGGTCCCCTGTGGCGTTACGATAGCACGCTAAGCACGCTAAGCACGCCACGCACACGCTTTTTTAAAATCAATCCACGCCCTGACGTTTCCCCATCAGCCTCTCTCTACCCCCTTAAAATAAAATAGAAATACGAAAAAATGCCCTGCTCTAATTGATTCATTCCCCGCCCAAAATTATTATGCAATTTAACAGTTTTAGCCGAGGGTGGGAAACGCCGGGAAACCGGGCGTGCGTGTCATAAATGTGTTAAGCTCAGCCGTCCCATCGACTCTGATTAACGGTGAGATGTAAAAAGAAATATAATAATGATGAAATAATAAAAAATATGTTCTGTCTGTGATATTAGTTTCATTGACTACACACTGGCTCACTCTGTGATAACTCCTCCACATGGAGGCCCTTGAGGCGTTCACACAGAAAGAGCCTTGTGGTGCCCCATGTATTCATTCATTCATCTGAAGTAGACATCCTTGACTTTAAACGTCTTGATTCCACCTGCTCTTTGGCAGGTGGACACCGTATTAGGTTCAGCTGCTCATATAACATGGAAATTGGCCCCCGTGTCACATATTCACATCAAAACCGTGATGGCAGGATGGTTGATGTGTGTGTGCTGCTCTCGATGTGTATTCAAGATTCAATTTTTGCATTTATTTGTAATATGCAAGTCAAATGTAAGTAAAATGAAATGCTTACTCCTCATTATTTCCCGCAGTATGAATTTATACACAATACAATAAAAATACTATACACAATAAAAATGACAATAAAAAGAACAATAAAGTGACTGATGGATAATATGTACATATCATACATGAACGTTAAACGTTTACGTTAAATTGTGAATAAAGCATATTAAAGCATTTTAACACGCCAGTAGTGCAGCAGCATCATCAATACGGTGCAGTTCAGTGCAGAACAGTGCAGTAACTGTAATGAGTCCAGAAAGTCCAGCAAAGTGGCAGCACTCCTAGCAGTTCATTATTCTTACTACCTGTGGATAAGAACTATCCTTGAACCTGGTCGTCCTTGTACGGATGCTGGGGAACCGGCGACCGGACGGTAGGGGGGAGAATAAATGGTGCCCAGGGTGGATGCGGTTGAATTGTGTATCGCAATCAATGGTTGATGCTACACGAGTCTTGTATGCTTCTGTAAATTCGCAGCTTGTCATGAAAGCTGAACAGTCTCGGTTTGATAGCAGTCGGAATGCTTGATTTATGGAGAATATGGAAATTGTTCATCGGGGATTCTGACAAGAAACTTCTCCACAAGCAAAACATTTTTAACAGCGTTTTAAGTTACGACAAATGTCGAAGAAACATGCGGTCACATCCAAACCACTCCAATGGCCCCGCTGTGCTTTGATGTTCAAGCTTCTACATTTGTATTTGCTATATGCAATAAGTACAAGGGAATGCTTACTCCAAATTACCTCCTGCAGTATGAATTCCCTACCATTTAACACCATATGCTATACTATGTACTATAGACTATACTTATACTGTACAACACTATACTATAACGATACTGTACATAGTTAAAATAACAATTAAAAGAACAATAAAGTGACTAATGTATGATATATATATATATATGTGTTGAATTGTGCAAAAAGCATTTAAAAGCATTTTAAAGTGCCAGTAGTGCAGCAGCATCAAGAATACGCTGCAGTACAGTGTACAACAGTGCAGTAACTAGTGGCAGCGCTCCTCGCAGATCAGTCAGCTTACTGTCTGTGGATTAAAAACTGTCCTTGAACCTGGTGGTCCTTGTACGGATGCTGCGGACACGGCGTCTGGTCCTAAAGATCTCCTCAGTGCATGGAAGTGCATTGAGGAAGCACCCCATGATCTTTCCGCCGTCATCACGACCCTCTGGTTGGCTTTTTTTTGCAGTTTTGTAGTGTACTCAAGTTCATTTGTTTTTATATACATCTTTTTAACCCTTATTTTGTGGCCTCAGAGAAACAGCATTTCAGTTCTGTATATGACCTGGACATATGGCAGAATTTACAATCATGTTTGACTTTGACTTAAGCCAAATTCAAGTTCTCCGTCTTAGATTCAGACGTAGAACATGTGTATCGATAACCCTTTGTCTGTATGATTCCACAGTGGCCTCCAAGGACCATAGGACCATTTTGTGTAATTGTATTTTCCGCATTGTTGCGTACATTTTGTGCTGAACAGACTTTTTGTGTGTGTGTGTTAGTGTGTGTCGGTGTGTGTGTGTGTCGGTGTGTGTGTGTGTGTGAGAGAAAGTGGCTGGTGGTAGAGGAGAGAGGCTTTATGTCTGAGGTCACACGTCAAAGCAGATCCAAACGAGCTGTGGCGGCTTTGGTGCGTGTGTGTGCTATGTGTCAGCTCCTGTTTATTATCACGTGTCAGTTCAGGACTATGTCTATCCGCTCAGATTTTTGATAGTTCACCTGACAATGTCAAAGTACAAAACCCCCGGAAACAAAAAAGTACCTTTTCCTAAAACTTCTTTGTTAAGTAAACTGCTCAGAAGTTTTGAGGGGCTTGAAGCCGCTGTCCATGAAGAAGAGAGTACTGTTTTCAACTGACCAAAACTCTTCCAATCAAATGGGAATACAGAACAAAAGGTTAATCATAACCAGAACAAAGGGAACAAGGGATAGGACCAAATACAATCTATGGATTGCCTGTATGGCCTTTGGCACAGGCATATTTGTGGTTTGCTACTCATTAATGCTAGATACCTAATAACTAAACTAAGCAGTAGAAAAAGTCACTTTTGGTGAGAGGGAGATTCAATATTTTTCGCTTTCACACTATGGTTAGCCCAGTGCTAAGTCTTTACTTAGGCCAGGGTTAGCTCTTTAGGTATGCCTGGGATAACTCTTCACTTAGACCTGGACTAACGTTTTACATATGTCTGGGCTAACTCTTTACTTAGGCATGGCCTAAGAGGGGGATATACCCTGAGCTAAGAAAGTGTTCACACTCTTTTTAAACATGTGCTAGCACCTTCTTAAGCCCGGGGCTTGCTGGCCCTGTTCCAGAGGAGGATTAGACCTGGCTTTTTGGGTCTAACTCTGGGGTTTAAAACAGGCATAAAAACAGGGTGCGGAAACTCCTGGCCCAGGAGTCCCAGGGGGCCCAGGCTTGAACCCCCACTAGAAAAGCACAGCGTTGTTAATGTTAGCATGATGAGTTGGAACCGTTTGTAGCTTGGGGCTTGAGTCTAGCCTTAAGTGTGACCATTCAGCCCAGGGCAGAAACGTGCGTGAACATGGGTCAACTAAGCCTTGGGCTGTCCTGGGGCTTACATTAGCCTGAGGCTAAGCAGTGAACATAAAACTCAGTTTGTAGCATTACCCGGTAGGTGTTACCCTCATTTTGTGGTATTGTGTGGTCATAGTACCAGGAAAAGTAGTGGTGGTGATGTTAAAATGATATGTTATACATAGAGGTTGGATGGCAAACATAAACTCCTTTATTAACTAAATAAATATATCCAAAATCATTGCCATAGTTTCCCTTTAAGTTTGTTCTGCAACCATAATATAGTATAGGACCACAAACCTTGTGGTCCAAGCCTTGCAGCAAGCCATACACACACAACCATCTCTCACTCCTCTACAAGCAGAATGAGCTTCTTAAATAAACTGCTGGCCACCTCTCTTGATTGGAACGATCCAATCTTAAATGAGTAGGGGGGGGAAATAAGTCAACAAAAAATGATTTCTGTCATACATAATCATTGTAATTCTAAATAAATGAATAAAGATACACTTAAATATCTATCATATATAGGTCAGCGTTTATGTTGGAGCACAATTATTTTAATAATTAAATATATGAAAACCTAATGTCAGGTGTTTGTACTGTTTCCCTTTGTACTAATTACCAGGAACAGGTGAGACATGATTATTGTATGGTTTGGTTTGATGGTTTAATTAGGCCCATTCATGGAACATTTAAATAATCGATGTTCCAAGTCATACCAAAAATAATATTGTGTTCTCACTATTGGGGAAAGGTATGGTGAACCTTTTCATATATATATCATCATGTTTGGTTTTAATCCTAATTAATTGATATTATTTAAAGAGATGAACATATGCTGTTGCAACAATAATTTACAATATGTTAAATCCGCATCTAGTAACAAACAATGTAATTGATTAATAATAATAATAATAATAATAATTGAAAGAACACAAATGAGCTAACTACACTATGGACCTCCATTTTGTATTTCCGTCTAGGGGTTGTGTGTTTGTTTGGTGAAATGACGAATGTCAACTGTTTATATCCGCTCTCTGACGCCCGCTCTCTAAGCCCTCAGCTGCTCCCCTTCCTTCCCTTTCATTTTGTATTCCTTATGTAACACACAGCATCAGTTATTCCACACCACAGCTGGGTCGAGATATGACAAGGCATACATGAAAACCATGTGTGTGTCTGACAGAGAGAGAGAGAGAGAGAGAGAGAGAGAGAGAGAGAGGGAAGGGGAGGTGTGTGTGTGTGTGTGTGTGTGTGTGTGTGTGTGTGTGTGGTGTGTGTGTGTGTGTGTGTGTGTGTGTGTGTGTGTGTGTGTGTGTGTGTGTGTGTGTGTGTGTGTGTGTGTGTGTGTGTGTGTGTGTGTGTGTGTGTGTGTGGGAGGATGCTTGGGTTACTGTGATGTGAAGAAGGCAAACAAGGACCGAAAGTTTGCTCTGGCCAATTTCTCTCTCTCTCTCTCTCTCTCTCTCTCTCTCTCTCTCTCTCTCTCTCTCTCTCTCTCTCTCTCTCTCTCTCTCTCTCTCTCTCTCTCTCTCTCTCTCTCTCTCTCTCTCTCTCTCTCTCTCTCTCTCTCTCTCTCTATATGATCTAAAGTTTTGCCATCATTAATCAGATGAAGTACTTTTGTTTTCCTTAACAGAAAGCTCCCTTGTGTAACCATTTGCACTGACATCATTGCAGAGCCAAAACAAAAACATAAGCCTTTAGCCATTTTGCACAGCTCAGTGCAAATTACGCATGAAAGTAATTCATCTCAATGTGGGTGTGTGTTTGTGTGTGTGTGTGTGTGGGGCCGGCATTCTTTCCCCTTTACCAAGACTACATTGTACAAAGGTACGGTAAGGCTGGGCCAATAGAACGATCTTGATCATTTTCACGATAAAACCCTTCACCGTAACGCTGATACAAAATACGCTGGTTTATTCTCGATAGTTATTTTTTAGGCCATTGTTTTTTATGCTTTATTCATACAAACACGACACAAACAGGCAATCGCAGAGCAGAGAAACAAACGCATGTGAATGAAAACGGCGTTGTCTTACCGGCGCCTGTGGGTGCACACGGGTACATTAGCGACCCGCAAACCCGTTTTCATGAATTATCCAGAAATACGCCGTTAGCTGATCTGAGAAAAGCTTAGCTTAGCTGTCCCTTTCTTTTTGCCTGTTGACATGCATACCCAGCAGATACACTCGCATAATGTATCGCAGGCGAAACCATTGCGTGGTTTATGTTCATTATGTTGGTGTTAAATCAGTGTTGTAGTAGTGCATAATAGAAGCATGGATTATGTATTGTATATTTGTGTCAATTATATAGTGATGGACATTGTCAATATGTATTATGTAGTGGTGATTTGCCACATGTACATTTGTAAGACTCGAATGTAATATGGCATTATATTTATGTCTGCATCAATAATATACATATATATATAGTGATAATTGTTATCGACTGATATGAAAAATATTAGCATGATACAATATTTGGCCATACGGCCCGGCTGTAATGTATGCAATCGGCCTTAAATTTTGAATCAACATCTCCCACCATCATCACCCACCCAGAGTCCTTTTTATTGTTCAATCGCATGTTAGACAAGTGTGATTTGTTGTTTTGTCTTTGTTCATTTCAGAATTCCACACAGATCATTAATACACATAAAATTCATCATCGTTATGCGTTCGCGTTGACGGTAACAAAAATAGCATTTGTTTTTTCAAAGAATCGCATTGCAAATGAAAAGAGCTCACAGTCTTTGGGTTCCTTACGGTCCTTCTGAGGCCTCGTTCATCTCACTTTAAATCCGCGAAGCATGCGTGCCGCCTCCCTCCCTCCCTCCCTCCCCCCCTCCGATGATCGTAATTTAACATTTAGCCAAGCCAGCCAAATTATTAGTTATATCTACGTAGCCGCATATGTTGGCTTCGGGAATCGGGCGGAGTCTGGCACAAAGATAAATTAGCCTCTGGTGTTCCTCCTTTATTCCTAATAAGTGTTACATGTAGCACGCATTAATCAAAGTATTCCCCCCTGTAAGTACCCACTTCTCTGTGGCTTCGTAGCCCCGCACCGCGCTGCGCTGCCTGCTATTCCAGAGTTCATGCCTGTGTCCTCAAGGATGTCAGCCTGGCAATTAAACCAAGGCTTGGAATAGGGCCCCCATGCAGCGGCACACTTACGCAATTTAGTCTTCTATAGCCGAATGCACCGTTGCAAGCTATCCACTTTCAATTACGCTTAGCCTTATCCTGCACACATTCTGTTACACACCTTCTTCACACACCCACACACACACACACACACACACACACACACACACACACACACACACACACACACACACACACAACACACATATCACACACACACACACACCTCCCAGGGGGTCCACAGAGCACAGGTAATTACTCTGCCTGTGTGCACCTTGAACATCTGTCGCTCTGATCGATACAGTTGTTAGCGAGTGGCACAAGCAACTTTGTCCTGCTAAATGTTGGATGGCGGCAGCGGCGGTCGCTGTTTCTGGGAAATGCACTGCAGCGATTCCCAGTGGAGAACACATTTCTTTAAGGTTCTGTGTCCTCGCTGCTTGCCTCACGTTTGGTCTGGCGGTAGAAGAAGAGGTGCAGAGAGAACCCGGCTCTCTGTTTGGGTTTGTCCTCTGTTTGTACATTTGCTCACCGTTTAGTGAGCCCACAGACACTGATCCTCCGGCTTCCGCAGCTGGAGTCTGCGAGGGCAAGGCACTGAGTAGCAAACCGTCCTCACTGCAACATAACCCCAACGAGGGGCACAGCTATGTTATCCCTGTTCTATTCCTTCAACTGTTGCAACCAGCTGCATCCAGTTGAATGAATAGAACGTGGATATCCATATACAGTGTATATATATTTATTGGACTACAAGGATAAAGTCTTTAGACTAAAGTATAGTCTAAAGTTAATCACAAAAGTGAATCACTAAAATACATCCATTCTATTATATGTCACAATGATGAATTGCTGTGCAATTCCACGGCAATTAAACACTATTCACACCTTTTTTTTTGTTGGCAATTTGTCGGGTGTTGGCTTGCTTTTCCTGACAACTTTATATAAAGGTAGCGTGCCTCCTGGAGGTAAATCAGATACTACTTAAGAGCTTTTTGGTGGGCAAGTCAAAGTCAAATCACAGGAGGAAGCCTCTACTGCTCCAGCTGGCTCAATTTAACAAATATTACATGGGTATGTATCTGTCTATATATATATATATATAAAATATATACATATATATATATATATATATATAGAGAGAGAGAGAGAGAGAGAGAGAGAGAGACATACATTTCCATGTATGTATCACACAAATGGATGTATTTTAATGGTATACAGAATATATATATATATATATATATATATATACCATGAAAATACATCCGTATTTTACCCATACTATTTTGGCAAACAGTATGGATTCACAGCCTCTTCACAAAGGACATACCACATGAATGGAAGGGCCGTATACAATTTGAAAGCATGGTTGAACATGGACCCACTCTGGCGGACATTGATATGGGGTCGACATGAAGATCAATCGGTTCTTCATGTATAAGGGGGCCGTAGCTAAGCCAGGACTTGGCTTGGGAACCCGGAGAAACGCCGGTTCAAGTCCACGAAACGAACCAAGTACGGAGTGAGAACAAGTACTTGTAAAAAGGTTCAGCCTCCTGTGCACTACCGAGGTGCCTTTGAGCAAGGCACCAGACCACTGCACTGCTCCCCGGGCAGCTGTATATCAAGTAGCTGCCCACTGCTCCTAATACTAGGATTAAGGGTTAAACAAAGAGGGAACAACAAATGTCACTGTGTGTGAACATGTATGTGACCAATAAAGAGATTTCAAAAGATTTAGATTAGATTTAGATGTGGATGTTTTAACCGCTCCTCTCCTGTGTAAGCAGGTCTCCTTCAACATGACAATGGCACAGCCAACGTTTACGGCTCCAGCGCTCTCCTGACATAAGACAATGGGGATGCGATGTGTACAAATATAATGGTATATAACAGTATATAGAGAACAGTATATAATGCCACCCTGCACTACAACAAGCATCACACTTTTCTGACTCAATAGGCTGCATGTGCAGTACGCATGGTGTGAAAGATGTGTGTACCGCGTCGAGACACACATTTTCACCGCCTTGGGATGTTTATACATCGGGAAACCTGTGTTTAAAGTGGCGTGAGTGTCTATACCTTTGGCTGTCGATACGGATTATACTGTATGTAAATGGTAAAACCAGGTGTGTTCCGTCATTGCTAAACTGTAGAAACCAGATACTATCTATCAATAGATATTGATTTTTGTCCATTCTTTGTGTTGAAATATATATTTTTTTTATTTTTCAATTAAAAAATTGAAATTTTCAAATATAAAATATTATAATAAACTGGGATGTTAAATTAATAAAAATGTTTACAGTGATCGTGCCTTTGTTCAATTAGCACAGTTCACTGTCTGACAAGATCTTTCCTAAACATGTTTTATCTTCATTATTGCCACAAAATCTCACTTTTAATAACCAGGCAAACTAAGAGGCCAGTGCGAAGGAGTCTTACATGTTTACAGCAGAACACTAAAATGGTGTTTGTTCGGTGAGCTGCTGAATCCAATCCAATTGAGAAAGCACAGCTGTGAGATACTCACAATAAATACCATACCATCATCCAACCCAGGCAGTGTGTGCTATGCCAAACTTCACTGCTGTCTCTTGTTTAAAATGAATTATGAATCAAGCTATTTTGATCCAAGTAAGGAGGAACCACTCATTTAATAATCACTCTAAATCTATTCCTTTTTTTTTTTTTTTTTTACCTTTTGTGTGACAATGATTCATTGCTGTGCAATTCCACAGCAATTAAAAAAACATTTGAACCTTATTTTGTTTGTTTGCAATTTGTCGAGTGTTGCGTTGCTTTTCCAGACAATGTTATAAAAAGGTAATGTGCCTCCTACAGGTAAATGAGGGTATTGCCAGATTCTACTTCTGAAGGCTTTTGACTTTTTTGTCAAAGTCGAATCACAGGAGGCGGCCTGGCTGGAGACAGAAGGAAGAGAGGAGGGATGTGACAGGCCAGCAGGGCGTCTCATTGGGTTGGGGGGAGCAGACGGATAACAACCAAAGAGGAGAAGGGGATAAAAAACACACCACACAGTGGGAGACAAGAGAACAAGAGGGGAGACAGAGAGTCAATGCATGAAGAGGGACCGAGTGGGAGGGGGGACGTGGGGAGACAAGAGAGGGATGCACAGAGAGAGAGAGAGAGAGAGAGAGAGAGAGAGAGAGAGAGAGAGAGAGAGAGAGAGAGAGAGAGAGAGAGAGAGAGAGAGAGAGAGAGAGAGAGAGAGAGAGAGAGAGAGGACATGGTGACAGAGAGAGGCTCATAAAGAATAAAGATAAACTTTGCATGGGGAGATACAGAGAAACACGAGAGACATGGAGAGAGACGGAGACATACATAAAGAGAAAGACATGTTTGAAGAGAGTGCGAGACACTGAAAAATAAATAGAGCGGGTGAAAGGGATACATGCAAAGAGAGACAAGACATTGAGTGAGACAGACATTGATAAAGAGAGACATATATGAGGATTGAGAGACCCACGCAAAAATAGCTGAAAGGGATACATGCAGACAAGCCAAGGGGTGATAAAGAGAGGCCCATAAATAAAGAGAGAGACAAGACAAAACATGGGGGGACAGAGAGACAAGGCATAGGGAGAGACAGAGACGTACATGTAAAGAGAGACACATTAATGAAGAGAAACACATGATGTGCGTGAGGAGACAGAAACCTCAATAAAGATATTCAAGACATGGACAGAGATTGGGAGACAAGTCATGGGGAGAGACCGAGAGGGACACAAAGAGAGAGACAAGACATGGGGAGATAGAAAGAGGGACATTAAGAGAGAGACAAGGCAAGGGGAGAGACCGAGAGGGACAAGGAATGAGAGTGACAAGTCATAGGGAGATTCCGAGAGGGACATAAATAGAGAGACAAGACATGGGGAAAGGCCGAGAGGGACATAACGAGAGAGACAAGACATGGGGAGAGGCCGAGAGGGACAAGGAATGAGAGAGACAAGTCATAGGGAGAGACCAAGAGGGACATAAATAGAGAGACATGGGGAGAGGCCGAGAGGGACATAAAAAGAGAGACAAGCCGGGGAGGGACCGTGAGGAACATAAAGAGAAAGACAAGACATGGGGAGAGACCGAGAGAGCAACACGTAAAGAGAGACAAGACCTGGCATGAGGCTTAAAGGGACACATGACGAGGAACACAATGTGCATAGGGAGACAGACAGAGACATCCATAAAGAGAGACAAGGCACGGACAGAGATGGAGAGGGACACGTCAAGAGGGAGACGTGTCACGGGGAGACACAGAGCGGAAAACAGAGACGGAACAAGCAAAGCGTTTACCTGTAATGGAGAGACAGAGTACTTTTGTTTGTCAGCCAGAGAGGCAGGTTATTTATCTCGCGACAAAACCCCAAAACGTCCATTATCGCGGTCACTTAAACTAATGGATGTCACCGAATGGTTTGCTCGTCTGGCTAGCGCTGTCGCCGCGCTGTCTCTGGTCTCCGACTCCCTCTCGCTCTCCCCCGGGTCCAGCAGCTACTTCCATGTTTCTAAGAGGGGACAGGTGCTAAGGGGGCGGCAGTAGCTCAGAAGGTAGAGTGGTTGTCTAACAACCGGAAGGTTGCTGGTTCGATTCCCCCTTGGCTCCTAGCCAAGTGTCAAGGTGTCCCTGAGCAAGACACCCTAACCCTTACTGCTCCCGACATGCTGGCCTTGCATGGCTGACTTTGCCGTCGGTGTATGAATGGATGAGTGTGAGGATTGACTTGTAAAGTGCTTTGAGTGGCCGCACTGGTTTGAAAAACGCTATGTAAATTCAGTCCATTTACTAAGTGATTGACAGCACCTGCTATTCACTCGCTTGTCTTCCGAGAGCCACGCCCCTCCTATCCCTTCCTTACACTGCTGATACATCAGCAGTGTAACAATTAAAGCTGGACTGCCAAATTAACCAAATAAAATATTGCAATAAGGGCTCTGACACCGCTCTCTCATTCAGAGCAGCAACCAATCAGGGCTCTGACACCGCTCTCTCATTCAGAGCAGCAACCAATCAGGGCTCTGACACCGCTCTCTCATTCAGAGCAGCAACCAATCAGGGCTCTGACACCGCTCTCTCATTCAGAGCAGCAACCAATCAGGGCTCTGACACCACTCTCTCATTCAGAGCAGCAACCAATCAGGGTTGTCACTGAGAGAAAAGAATAGGCTCACTTGGATCACTTAGTTGTATCTTTTTGGTGTATACAAGCAAATGTTGCACTATTGGACCCATTTAACCATGTTGTTTTGCACAACAATGAGAGCATTTATTTCACAGCAATAGCTCTCTTTTCGTTAGTCGCACTCACTTATCTGTGACTAACAACGTGGAAAGGCTAAATGTGCACAAAATTGCTTCCGAGAGAGAGGCAAGATGCCCTTTTTTTGTTAAGTTTGTTCTTGCTAGCTGGTTGTTTATTTTGAGTCAAATAGGAGGCGCATGCTGACACGAATGGCGAGCCCCTGCACAGAAGTAAACCTGTTTTCCGAGCGGCCTGAAGTAGTAGTATTGATACGGTAATATGTGTTTCATGATTCTCTGTGGTTAGGAATTCAGCGGGGGTGTTGCGTGTCACTATGGGCGGTTGTAGGGAATCGTGATAGTCATCGTGGAATATGTAAAACTCTCTGTTGCAACATTCAAGATTCAAGCTGTTTTTATGTTCCATTAAAAACACACTAACCCTTGCCAAGTACAATGGAATGCTTATTTCCCCGTTCCCTCCCGCTGTATGATGTACTATACTAAACTATGCAATACTATACTATACAATACTATACTATACACAACACTATATACTACCTACTATATACTATAAACAAAACTATACTATGTACAATCAAAAGAACAATACATTGACTGAGGGATGATACAGCAACATGGTTGCTATCTATAATCGATCGCCTTTCCATTGTGTGAAAATAATGATAATTTAATGAGAATGTAATGATGACTTTTAAAGCCTGTGATAAACACACACACACACAAACACACACACGCACACACGCACGCACGCACACACGCACGCACGCACACACACACACACACACACACACACACACACACATATTTGTTCAACTGAACCCATCCAGATTAAAGCCGACCTAATCTCTTTCTGGAACTGTGCCCTGGAGTTGTAAAAGGGAAGCGTACCTTTTTAATCCTCTGATGGAGGAGACAAGGAGTAGGTCTTGTCTTCATTTTACCGCGGAACAAAGCTTCACTGTGAACAAAACAAATGTATTGCAGCGTAGTCGAGGCGAGGGAGTACGTGCTTCACGTCACTGTCTGTCTGTCTGTCTTTGAATGTTGTGAGTGGTATACCGTATGTTCTTGAAGGCTAAGCGTACGATATGCTAGAGACTAGTGTAGACTTGCACTCTGAGACCAAAACAACAGGTAGCAATAACAATATTACTAAACACAACATACAAACAGTTTAGTATGTCAATGGTCTTCAGTTTGGTGTGTGCGCGCGCGTGTGTTTGTATGTGTGTGTGTATGGTGTGTGCGTGTGTGTGTGTGTGTGTGTATGTATGTGTGTGTGTGGGTGTGTGTGTGTTTGTATGTGTCTGTGTGTGATTTCACCTGAACACACAAATCAGTGACAATTCAGAAGAACAATTACACTGTTCACAATAGGGAACCCCCTTGAAACTTGGCCACACAACACAAACACACACACACACACACACACACACACACACACACAGGCAGAGTAAGTGAGTAAGTAAGTAGAAAGAAAAAGCAAGGATAGGATGAGTCTGGAAAGGGATTGGGAATTATTTCACTGGAGTAGAAAATATTCTCAAAACTTCTTATTAATATATATAAATAAAATATAAAGTGTGTCCTTATCAGCAGCACACACTCCCTGGCTGGTAGGGCGGATGGTGGTGGTGGTGGGATGCTCCTGACATCCTCCACTCTGGCTTGATCCTGATTCAAGGACCCTGAGCTGGACTATGAGGAAGAGGACCGAACCGCGAGAGAGAGAGCAAAAGTATCGATAGGATTCTGCATCTGTGAGTGTGTGTGTGTGTGTGTGTGTGTGTGTGTGTGTGGATATTCATAGGTGTCCGATGCTAACCCATTTCTACAAGGTGTGTGTGTATGTGTGTGTGTGTGTGGAGGGGGGGGGGTGGGTGTGTGTGGGTGTGTGTGGGTGGATATTCATAAGTGTCCGCTAACACATTTCTACCAGGACTGTGTGTGTTTGTGTGTGTGTGAGTGCATCGGTGCATGTGTGTGTGTGTGTGTGTGGATATTCATAGGTATCCGATGCTAACCCATTTCTACCAGGACTGTGTGTGGGTGTGTGTGTGTGTGTATGTGCGTGTGCGTATAAAACAATTATAGAGAACCGAGTGAAAGACCAGTTGAAGAAAAAACACCTAATCTTGAAGTGTGGTTGACTATAACAACGCAATAGGACTGAATAAAGCTATCGTGCCGAGCTAAACATATGGATGGTCCGGGCGTAAAGGGGGGGGCGGGGGAAGAATGCAATTCATCCAATAGAATCCATTCCCATCGCTCCATTTACTAATGGAAGCGGGTGATTGGTCCAAACACATTCCTTTGATGTATCAGCCCTCCCGTTGGTCAATGTGGGGACACTTCCTTCTGTTTTCTTTAATGAAATGGAGAGACGTGACGACCACACTCCATCCCCTGTGCTCCTATATTCCCTCAAGCCTGGTCTTAATCAATACTGCGCAGTAGCAAAGCCGCACAGGGAGCCTATTAATACGACACGCCATGTTTGCCCTCCCCTCCCCCCACCATCTCAATAGAATGTAATGTATGACATAGTTTACACAGTCAATACAGCCACTACTAGTGTGTGTGCAGTTTTTAATACAATCTAAACATGTGCTACACACACACACACACACACACACAGTGTAATGAGTTGCTCTGCATTTAACACCATCCTAGTATTAGGGGCAGTGGGGCAGCGTTTGTATATACAGCCCCCGGGGGGGGGGGGGGGGAGGAGGGTTAGGGGTCTGGTGCCTTTGCTCAGGGGTACCTCGGCAGTGCGTCCCAGGAGGTAAACTGGCACCTTTTCTCAAGTACCAGTTCGGAGGACTTCAACCGGCGACACTCCGATACCGAAGCCAAGTCCTCCTGCCCTAGTTGCTCATTGGCATATGATAGAGGTGGTCAATGAATGCCTTGTCTTACCGTGGTGGCTTGGAATGCAAAGGACATATGACATATGAGCCTTTAAGCAGCGGTGTTGCAAAGTGTATTCCTATGGAATCGAGCGCCAAAGCACAACCTAGCGTTGACGCTAACCTGGACGTAGTGTCAACCTCCCGGATTCTCCACCTTGGCGCTGAGCTCAAAGGTCAAACACAATTGATTGTGTTTGACCTTTGAGTTGACCCCACGCTGACCTCTCGAGGCGCGTCCAATCTGATTACAGGTTTGGTGTTTGGTGTTCTAAAACCAATGGAAGCTCAACCGTCTACAGCTTTCTTGATTTCTAAAGACTTGTTTTATGAATTGATGGCGCTGAACTCCCGTCTGTTTATATCCCACCGCACCTTTATACTGTGTACATTTTCTAGTTTGCACTTCTATACATAGGGCTACTGCTATATATATATATATATATATATATATATATATATATATATATATATATATATATATATATATATAATAAGAATCATATTTGGCAATTGTTTATCTGTTTATTTAGTTTATTCCTGATTCAAGGATATTAATCTGCCATATACAATGGAATGCTTACTCCCCATTCACTACTGCAGTATGAATTTCAATAGCAATACATTACTATACTTTACTATAAACCACACGATATACTATCTACTATATCCTATAAACAACACTATACTATAACAATACTAAACCCAGTAAAAAAAAGAACAACAAAGTCTAATGGATGATACTGTACATATGACGGAGGGCACAGAAAGCTTTTTAAAGTGACAATAGGGCAGCGCGCTAGTGAGTGGTAGCAGCGTCATAAACACTAAAAGTACAGAGCAGTGCAGTAACGGTCATTTACAGTAGTTTCTTTTTGTTATAATAGTTATAAGTTAGTTAAGAAATTTAATTAGTTAATAATTTATATTTTTTCAATTGCTGTAATGTATGTGTAAAGGCCCCGTCACACCATAATGTTCTGGTCAGCGTTTGAGGAAACGTTGGTAATCGTCCCGTGGTCGCTGGCATAGCGCCAGAAGAGCGTTGTGTGAACGCTGGTGAACGCTGGTAATCGTCGGTATTCGTCGTTGATCGGCAGAGAACGCTGGTCCAAAAATAAAGTTTTGAACATGCACAAAAGTTCTCATGGAGACCAGCGTTCTTCAACGTTTAACGTTAAACGCTGGAGAACGCTGGAGAACGTTCGCCGAACATTGCACGTGTTCGGCTATTGTTAGTCAGTCGTTACCCTAGTGTTACTTGGTTGTTATTAATCGTTCACAATCTTTGCCTATGATATAATATAATTATATATAATTATATAATATATATATTATATATATATAATTATATATAATTATATATATATAATAATATAATATTTGCCTTTGCTTATAATACCTGGTAGGTATTATAAGCATAAGGTAAGTATATGGTAAGTATATAAGTATATGGTATATGCCAGAGAAAGAGGCGGTGCATTCTTCTTCCTTGAAGCACTTGTAGCCCTTCTACTACTAGTATCCCTAGTAGCAGTAGCCCCCCTCACACGCTTTTTTCCTCTTGGTGGCATGATGTGCACTGTTCAATATCCAGAAGAACAACTGAATCCACTGTGATTTCCCCGCGTTTTATACCCGTTTGAACATGCAACCCGCACGCCAGCAACACGCTAGTCTGTCGTTAGTCACACGTTAGTCACACGCTCAACACGCTCGTCTAACCGTTGACTAATCGTAAGTCGCGCGCCAGTGACACGTCAGCACACGCTAATCGTTTTCAGGGCTGTCTTACTTGGTCGCTGGTACACGCTCCTCATGCGTTAGTCACACGCTAGTCATGCGTTAGTCACACGTAGTCAGCGTTAGTCACACGCTAGTCATGCGTTAGTCACACGCTAGTCATGCGTTAGTCACACGTTAGTCACACGCTAGTCATGCGTTAGTCACACGCTAGTCATGCGTTAGTCACACGTTAGTCACACGCTAGTCATGCGTTAGTCACACGTTAGTCACACGCTCCTCATGCGTTAGTCACACGCTAGTCATGCGTTAGTCACACGTTAGTCACACGCTAGTCATGCGTTAGTCACACGCTAGTCATGCGTTAGTCACACGTTAGTCACACGCTAGTCATGCGTTAGTCACACGTTAGTCACATGCCAGATGTGTCCACCTCACCCTAGAACGCTAGAAAATTGAACGATTACAACGTTCATAGAACGCTGACCAGAACGTTATGGTGTGACGGGGCCTTAAAGAGCGAGCGTGAGGATTTCTACACAATTCCGGTGTGTACGGTGTGCAATGACGACAAAGGCATTCAGATTCTGCTGACTGGTTATTTCCCGAACGACAAACCTCAGTCATCCTCATCATCATCATCATGTGGTGACCGCTTAAAATGTCCGTCACCCTATGGTCGGACCTCTTTCCGAGTTCTTTCGTGAAATACGGTGCATAGCAGTAATAACATGTTTGTGTTGAGAGGCAGTTTGTAAGTGTTATTGTCTGAGAGGAATGGTTGTCCTTGAGGCATTGTTGTTGTGTGTGTGTGTGTGTGTGTGTGTGTGTGTGTGTGTGTGTGTGTGTGTGTGTGTGTGTGTGTGTGTGTGTGTGTGTGTGTGTGTGTGTGTGTGTGTTCTGCGAGAGGGCAGCAGGGTGAACAGTTAGGGGTCCCCTGGTGGTCTGCAGTACCTTCCTCCTCGTCGCTGGCAGTAGATGAAGTGCACAGCTAGCCAGCCGGTCTGTTCTCTGTCCTCTGCCCGCTTTGTGGTGGTGGAGGTTCTAGTAGTGAAATACTTCAATGTAGTTGAAACATACTTTTTGGACGACCTCATGGATCGGCACTTATGCAGCAGACGATGTGTCCCATGGCCAGCACTGACTTTTGAATTTTGGGTGGTACACTTCATTATACACATATCATTTGTGGTGCTTGTGATACGCCCTGCATGTGATACACACACGCGTACGTCGACGATCGCACAATTGTCATAAATAATCCAGACACACACAGTTAAATCAGTTTAACTGATTCTCTTAAATCAGTTTATTCTAGACACACACAATATAATAATGAACATGTCATTGTCTAACTTGTTGTTTGTTTGTTTTTTTGAACTCTGTAGTGCTCCACTCTTAACTAGTCCAAACTAAACTCTGTAGTGCTCCACTCTTAACTCGTCCAAACTAACCTCTGTAGTGCTCCACTCTTAACTAGTCCAAACTAAACTCTGTAGTGCTCCACTCTTAACTAGTCCAAACTAAACTCTGTAGTGCTCCACTCTTAACTAGTCCAAACTAACCTCTGTAGTGCTCCACTCTTAACTAGTCCAAACTAACCTCTGTAGTGCTCCACTCTTAACTAGTCCAAACTAAACTCTGTAGTGCTCCACTCTTAACTAGTCCAAACTAAACTCTGTAGTGCTCCACTCTTAACTAGTCCAAACTAAACTCTGTAGTGCTCCACTCTTAACTAGTCCAAACTAAACTCTGTAGTGCTCCACTCTTAACTAGTCCAAACTAACCTCTGTAGTGCTCCACTCTTAACTAGTCCAAACTAACTCTGTAGTGCTCCACTCTTAACTAGTCCAAACTAACCTCTGTAGTGCTCCACTCTTAACTAGTCCAAACTAAACTCTGTAGTGCTCCACTCTTAACTCGTCCAAACTAAACTCTGTAGTGCTCCACTCTTAACTCGTCCAAACTAAACTCTGTAGTGCTCCACTCTTAACTAGTCCAAACTAACCTCTGTAGTGCTCCACTCTAACTGTCCAAACTAACCTCTGTAGTGCTCCACTCTAACTAGTCCAAACTAAACTCTGTGGCTTCACTCTTAACTAGTCCAAACTTAACTCTGTAGTGCTCCACTCTTAACTAGTCCAAACTAATCTCTGTCTTGTTCTACTCTGAACTAGTCCAAACTAAACTCTGTAGTGCTCCACTCTTAACTAGTCCAAACTCAACTCTGTAGTGCTCCACTCTTAAATAGTCCAAACTAACCTCTGTAGTGCTCCACTCTTAAATAGTCCAAACTCAACTCTGTGGCTTCACTCTTAACTAGTCCAAACTAAATTGCGTGGCTCCACTCTTAACTAGTCCAGACTAATCTCTGTCTGATTCCACTCTAAACTAGTCCAAACTAAACTCTGTAGTGTTTCACTCTTAACTAGTCCAAACTAAACTCTGTGTGGTTCCACTCTTAACTCGTCCAAACTAAACTCTGTGTGGTTCCACTCTTAACTAGTCTAACCTCACAAAATAACAATAACTTTCATATTACGTAGCACCTTTATTGCATGTGTTTGTTTGTATTCATTTGTTATCTGTAAAATATCGCAAATATCGGTACTTTACAGGTGCTACTGTATGATAACAGAGGACGATGGGCTGAGATCGTCGGTCCAAATAAATGTACGATAAAAGTTACGAAAACCTTTTCTCGACAAGTAGGATTTGTGAAAGGCAATCAAGCGTGTTAAAGGCCTGTGGCCTTTCATGCTTTCAGCCTGAATGCAATAAAGTATAGAAATTGGACTCAAAATGGAGAGGGACGGCCGCCCATAAACTTTGCGTCGGCTTGTAATCCATTCATCTTTCCTCTATATTCAATTGTACTTTCTCCCATTTTTTCAGTCATCCAAGCCCACACATAGTGGTATGACTTTGGTATGGGATTCTGATAAAACTTCTCAAGAGGCCCTCTCTTTTGATCTCCTGGAGGGAGAGTACATGTCTGTTTCAATTCACAGAACTACGTGCTATCTTGCCTGTACTCACAACAATATAACAAGATACATTATATATTATATTTATTTGCCATTTGTAACAAGTTCATTGGAATGCTTGCTCCCCATTCCCTCCCGCAGTATACATCTCCAAAAATAATACCATGAAAATGATATATACAATAAAAATTTAAATGAACAAAAACAAAGTGACTGATAGATGGTATGAACATCTGTTGAATGTGCGAAAAGATTTAAAAGCATTTAAAATGCAGTAGTGCAGCAGCATCATGGATACAGTGCAGTACAGTGCAGTAGCTGCAATGAGTCCAGAAAGTCCAGCAAAGTATGACAGTGTCATGTTAATGACTATGTTATGAAAGTGAAAGTGCACTCCTAGCAGTTCAGTAGGCGCACTGCCTGTGGATAAAAACTATGACAAAGCAGATACATTGATATCATTTTACAACAAATACCACATATATATATATATACACCAACCTTGATATATATATATATACAGAATTGTGTTTTTAATATCAATTGCGGTTTAAATGTGACTTTGGAGCTATGTATTCAGTGTGTGTACCAGCGATCCATGCAATGCAAATCTTTTTTGGAAGTTTTTTCAGAAGTGTGTGAAAGCTAAGCTTTTTTTTGCACTTGGTAGTGCTATATTTAAAGCGGTACAAGTCCTCCTCGTGTGTAAGTCTGTGATGTGTAGACTCACGTGTATGTCTTGTTATAGCTTGTCTGAGCTGAGCTGCTGGGAGCTGTTTGAAATTCAGCCAGGAAACGCATTCTTTATCTGCTCCTTGAATTCAACACCACTAAACAGACACACTCTCTCTCTCTCTCTCTCTCTCTCTCTCTCTCTCTCTCTCTCTCTCTCTCTCTCTCTCTCTCTCTCTCTCTCTCTCTCTCTCTCTCTCTCGCTCTCTCTCTCTCTCTCGCTCTCTCTCTCGCTCTCTCTCTCACACACACTATTAATTCCCCACTGCAGTGCTACTACACCGCACTCAGGGTTGTCACACTCCGTCTGTGGGGATTTGGTGCGTTTCTCTCCCTTGTTTTTCCTTTTTTCCCTCTTTTATCACTCTCTCTGGTTTGGTTTGCTCTCCTATAGTTCACACTCTGTTTTTCACTCACTTCATCTCTCTCTCTCAAACTCACTCAGCTGATTGTTCATCCTCCCCCACCCCCCCCCCCCCCCGTTTGCACACCCACCCACCACACTGCACAGGTACACACAATTGTGTGTACAAAAACACACACACACACACACACACACACACACACACACACACACTTGAGATTTAAAAAAATGACAGCTCATAAATATACAATGTTTGTCAGGCAGCCTTAGACACACATACAAACCAGATACAACATCTCATTCTTTATTTAAGTGCATGTGCGCTTGTGTGTGTGTGTGTGCGTGTGTGTGTGTGTGTGTGTGTGTGTGTGTGTGTGTGTGTGTGTGTGTGTGTGTGTGTGTGTGTGTGTGTGTGTGTGTGTGTGTGTGTGTGAGAGAGAGATCCCAGACCTTGATAGCCTCCTCTGGCTCCAGTTATCTCCTCTGAGAGTTGCTGGCTTCCTGGGTTCTTCCCTGTGGATGCCTATTGAGTGCTGTGCAGAGCTATGTATTGCAGCATTGAGACCACGTTATCCAACAGGGGACTGGGTCATCACTGGGTGCTTTATTAAATGATATCGGTGTTCCTTCCATCTTACTTTGTCATACCTTTGAGTGAAATGTGGATCGCTACCAACACTAATTTCACACACATATCGCTGTGTGCAGTGGCGAAGCGTGTCTATCACAACTGGACCTTCTGTAGACCAGGGGTTCCCAAACTTTTCAGCCGATCACGAACATTGTGTGTGGCTTTTTTTCAATGATGATACTATCGTGAATCTGTGGGAATCAGAATTCCTTTATGTGTCACTCACGTTATTATTAACAATAATAATACGAATGATAAAAAATAATAATAATAAAATAAAAAATTAATTGATTCTGAAATCAGAGGATTCTGAAATCATCTCGCGACCCCCCCCTCGGGGTCCCGCGACCCCCACTTTGGGAACCCCTGCTGTAGACCCCCCCCCCCCTTGTTCTAGTCAGACGGACGTCACGGAGGAGTCACTTTATGCCTTATCTCATTTAGGGAGATAAGATTGTCGCAGCCAATTTCCAAGTGTACCATAGTTGGTAAAGCAGTGTCCGTGTAGTGAAGTAACAGCCCATCATCTTCGCCTTCGCCATTTTGACGTAAAATCCTACGTAGAAAAAATGTAGCACTACGCTAGCTCCACCCTCGCTCCAGCCAGTATACCTTCTAACCCTATTGAGCTGTGGGGAAATCTGAAAGAATACACCCATTGGCTACAAATCACTATATGATTGGCTGATCAAATTGTCAATCCAAACGTACGCTCCCATTCAGTCTAAGGGCCAAAGTCATCGGGAATACTTTGGTTGAAGGATATTCTTCCCAGCAACCTAGAAAAATATCTGATTGGTTGCATTGTTTTTCCAACACAAAACCACTCAAATGCGTCAAATGCATGGACCGAGAAAGACAAACAAATCAACGTAACACTGTAATATAACAGATAACAACACAGATACTATTCTCATTTATTCATTTTATTTAAATTTGATTAAATTTGATTAAATTGTATTACATTTTATTAATACAATTAATTCGAATTTTTTTTTGTTTCATCTGAGAGTTCCAGGGTCTTCTCTGAATACCTTGAAGGCCCTGACGCTTCACCACTGGCTGTGTGCCATCTCGTCATTTTAATTATGTATGTGCTTACCTGTGGCGGTGGTCTGACTTTGGAACGCCTCGTGGTGGTCAGTGAAGGTACTGCAGGCGGTCCATGACTTCTTTAATGTATCCTCATGTAGTCGTCTAGCAGCTCCTCTTCTCACAACAGAAGTTCCAAAATGTTGCTTCTAACTCAGGATGGTGCTCCCTAATCACATCCCTGTTTACAGGGAGAGGCAATCAAACTGTATTACAGGATAAGCTCGTTGTGTAACCTGTGTGAATACAATTATTGGGCTTATTTACACATTATATGTGCTAACAAACTACTGTTAGATATTTTTTGAAAATGTAAGTCATCTGGGCTGACATTTCATACATTTTAGTTTAACTCACTGATGATAGGAAAGGCATTTCATTCAATGGGAGCGGTGATGCTGTGCCTTGGACTAAAGAATGCAAAGGCCATGTTTCATTTTATTTTAACAAATTCGCCACTGGCCTCTTAAAAATGGGCCAGGGGCCGAAGTTGGCCAGCGGGCCGTAGTTTGGACACCCCTGGTAAAGATTGATATACAGTGTCCTACGTAGGTTTCGTAGAACGTTCATATCAGCACATTGTGATATCTTTCTCCGAACATGTGCCCTGTTTCAGAGATGCGTCACCCTGGGCTCCATCTCTTCTCCCTCCTACTGTCCGGTCGCCGGTTCCGCAGCATTGGTACAAGGACTAGCAGGTTCAAGGATAGTTTCTATCCACAGGCATACTTCAGTCATACTTTTCTGGAATTTCTGGACTCATTACAGTTACTGCACTGTATTCATGATGCTGCTGCACTACTGGCACTTTACAATGATTTAAAATGTGTTTTGCACAATTCAACACATGTACATATCATCCATCTGTCACTGTATTGTTCTTTTTATCGTTCTTTTTATTGTGTATAATATTTTTATGGTATTGTGATTTAGACATTTTTGAAATACTGCGGGAGGGAAGCATTCCATTGTACTCCATTTGAAAAACATTGAATCTTGACTAGCAGGCTGGACACGGCAGCACCGTGGGACAAAAACCCATCATATCCATACGGGCCCCCCACTTCATCTTCCTCAGAACCAGGCTCCTGACGTACGGCTCCTCCGCTAATTTTTTGTCCGTGCTGACATACATCATGAAGGCCGCGGAGTGCATCCATCCGTCAGCATCCGACACCTCTGGTGAAAAAAGGCTCCATTAAAATAATGCTCACATGAGCTCCGGCGTGCACTTCCAGCCGTCCAATCAGTGGAGACCTATTGATCCCAGACCACCATATTACCTACAGCCCCCCACACCCCCCCACACCCCCCCTGCCAAGCCCCTGTCTGTCTCTCTGTTACCTCTGTGTGTATTCATTACACCGAGGAAGCCTCCCTACTACGGTGTGTCACTCTGAACCCTTTCCCCTTACCTACAAACCCCCTCGTGGTACACCTCTTGCGTTGATGATGATGATGATGATGATGATGATGATGTATCGGCTGTAACCTAGCAACAGCCTAGCCCTCCCCCCCCCCCCCCCTCTTTCTCTTTTACCTCTGTGTATTCATTACGCTGAGGAAGCCTGGCCAAGAAGAGGGTCACTCTGAACCCTTTCCATCCCCATTCCAAGCCGCGGTCGTCGTCCGTCCCCCCCCCCCTCTCGCGTTGATGCTGATGATGCTGATGATGCCATCCACTGTAACCAAGCAACGGGCGGCTCCCGTGCGCCCCTGCCGACATGTGACGGATGCAGATGGGGGGGGAAAGCGTCGGGAAATCCGTCGCGACTAACGCATTCGGAGGGAACAGAAGCAAGAAAATCACTTGTCTCCCGGAAAAACAAATGAAGGAAGCTATTAAAATGATGCGAATATATTATCTGTGAGCAATGGGCGAGCCGCGGTGACAACAGCAGGCGGCGCCGCATTCGGTGTCAGCTGGGCCCGCCGCTTCACGCCGAGCGCCCACTAAGGCAATTATTTCCAGGAGCCGGATGTGTGATTTATGTCTCTCTCTCTGTCCCTCTCTGTCCCTCTCTCTCTCTCTCTCTCTCTCTCTCTCCTCTCTCTCTCTCTCTCTCTCTCTCTCTCTCTCTCTCTCTCTCTCTCTCTCTCTCTCTCTCTCTCTCTCTCTCTCTCTCTCTCTCTGTCCCTCTCTCTCTCTCTCTCTACTCTGATACTAATGTACCTTACACATTATGATTACATGGATGTGTGTCTCTCTCTCTCTCTCTCTCTCGCTCTCTCTCTCTCTCGCTCGCTCTCTCGCTCGCTCGCTCGCTCGCTCGGCTCTCTACTCTGATGCTAATTTACCTTACACATTATGATCACGTGGATATCTATCTCTCTCTCTCTCTCTCTCTCTCTCTCTCTCTCTCTCTCTCTCTCTCTCTCTCTCTCTCTCTCTCTCTCTCTCTCTCTCTCTCTCTCTCTCTCTCTCTCTGTGTCCCTCTCTCTCTCTGTACTCTGATGCTAATGTACCTTACACATTATGATTACGTGGATGTGTGTGTGTCTCTCTCTCTCTCTCTCTCTCTCTCTCTCTCTCTCTCTCTCTCTCTCTCTCTCTCTCTCTCTCTCTCTGTCCCTCTCTCTCTCTCTCTCTACTCTGATGCTAATGTACCTTACACATTATGATTACGTGGAGTGCGTAACAATACAGGCTGAGTGCCCGGAGAAACGGGTGGTGGTGGTGTATTCATTTTTTTCTTTTATCTTTTTATTTTTTTATATGGTGAGTTGGATCACCGATAACGATACTGTCTGGGGCGTTTGAATGATTCGATTTTTGCCTTTTGTGTTTTGGCTTCCAAGGGGAAAGAGGATGGAATGAATTGTCCCCCCTTTTGAAAAAACACCAGGCTGGGTATTTCAGAGCAGTGTATGTGAAGCAATGCTTTTGTTTTTTTGTCCCTAATTTAGCGCATGATTAAATTTGCCACTTCATACAACCGTTTTCTCAACAATGTGATAGATAGAGATTCATTACAGTTAGGTTTGTCAGGGCCTGGCATCCTAACAGCACTCCCTGTGTCTTTTAAAGGCACGACAGGCTGGCTGAAAATACCCTGATTCTCTCTTTCTTTCTTTCTTTCTTTCTTTCTTTCTTTCTTTCTTTCTTTCTGATTTTGGCTGAAACTACTTCAGTGTGTCAGGGGACGAGGAGACGCCCAGCTCAGCGTGAGAACAGATGGTCTTCAGAAGACAGGAGTGTCTAATCAACTCATCAAGATTAAGACATTTTTCCCCTTTTCCCTTTTTATTGGCCTGTGTTTAACACATGCATTCACCACCGACAGGTCCCAGTGTGACTGTAAGGCTTCCTCCACAATCTCCCCATTTGGATAATTAAACTAGAGTGCTTCCCCCCCCCAAAAAACCAACAACCTGATACAATTTCCTGAAAACCTTATTGGACTCGATTAAACAGGATAAAGGTAACTAGATTGTATGCCACTTGGCCTACGCTATACATCTAGGCACACACACACACACACACACACACACACACACACACACACTCTCTCTCTCTCTCTCTCTCTCTCTCTCTCTCTATGTTTGTGTGCAATCAGGGACACCAAATTGAGCTCACACCACATAGAAAGTGCATGCGATAGTTAAGGTTCAACAAGCATTTCAATCAAAGTGTTAAATAGTGAGATTGTGAGTGGATAGGGTGCTGGGAGGGTGGGGGGGGGTAATAGATATTGATCAGATTTGTATTAATCATAAATACATTTGGTGAGCGATCCCATATGTCCCAGGTGGGGAGAATGCCAGTCGATCGGAGGGACGTCTTTATTGCTGAACCTTTGAGTTCTGCCCTTCCGGGGGTAAGAGCAATAAGGAGAGTAAACCTCTACTGCCGAAAAACAAGCGGTATTTCAAATATGACCAGGCTCAGATGTATTGACGTTTTTTTTCTTCTGTAATTAAAGAACAAAAATAAAATAGATAGACATAGATTGGCAGTTGCTGTGGACAAACAGCATATGCCCTGACAAACACCACACCAACCACAGCAAACATCACACAAAACCACCGCAAAACCATTGCAAACATGAGGCCAGTGTTCCAGACCCATTGGTGGTTGTTGTCAGATGAGGCGTTTTCGCTGAAGAACTTCCATTACGACGATTCTGCGGTTATTGAATAACCTTGAATGGAAGTGAAGTTGCTGTTGTCAAAATCAAGAATATATATACTGTCAAAGTAGCCTTATACTGTAGGCCTAGCAATCACCGTGACAGTTTCTGAGAGAGACAATAGCATTACAGTCTGGAAAAACAATAGTAAACTGCCATTAGACAAAATCATGTTTCCAACAATATGTAGCTAGGAACACCCTCTTGTCGGAGCACTAGGTAGGACATACAGGCCTCCAAGGTCATTGGTGAGCAGCTTCACTGGAGCTTATTCACATCATGTGTTCATAAAGTTAGGGTTAGGGTTGTTGCTTCCTTGGGTAAATGCTATTTGATTGCCGCAGCGCTTGGGAGAGAGAGAGAGAGAGAGAGAGAGAGAGAGAGAGAGAGAGAGAGAGAGAGAGAGAGAGAGAGAGAGAGAGAGAGAGAGAGAGAGAGAGAGAGAGAGAGAGAGAGAGACCCTAATGGGGGTGTGGGGGGGGAGAGAGAGAGAGAGAGAGAGAGAGAGAGGAGAGGAGAGAGAGAGAGAGGAGAGGAGAGAGAGGAGAGAGGACCCTAATGGCCTCAGAGATCAGGGGGGGGGCAAGAGGAAGGCATTTCCCCAGTCGGGTGCACAGGCGCTCGACTGTGTGAATGCTCCCGGGAGATGAGAGGAGAGTCTAGAGGTGGGTAAACAGAGAGGGAAGGAAAGAGACAAACCACCGTTTTATGCAATGAAACGTGGCAACGTCATCATCCCCTCACAACAGCGCTGGTTTAGTCGGTACAGCAATATCTTGTTTTTCCCACACAGTGGCAGCAATGTGAATGTGATATGTGATATTGATTTAATTAATAAACTATTAATATAATTAATATACTGTTTTTTGGAGAGGGCCTGGGATTTAAGAATTCCATTGCCAAGGACGTCCCTGCTTCCTTAATGCCTATGAATCTTGAATCATGAAGACAGCAGTGGCACCAGGAGGACGGCCAAATGGTCCCAGGCGATGAGGAGTGGTTTGATGTACTGCTCTGTCATTAAGCATGGCCCGCGTAGGAGTGAGTGGACGCAAGCAGAGACGGGGAAACCACTAAAGAACAACCATCCCCGCAAATGGCCATCAGGCGATGCTAATGAGTAGGTTAACGTACGTCGACCTTGCCCCCGGTTATGCAGACCCCTTTACGGTGGCCTATGCCAAGGTCTAGTATATTAGCTGGGAAGTGCAGTATATAGACACCGGGGAAGCCATGTATAATAAAGACGGATTCTACTGCCGAAACCATTAGGCAAAACCCATACGGTCTTCGGGGAGCTGGAAAATGAAAGAGGAATAGTTTGCCATACAGCAATTATCTCTCGATGTTTTATGTATGTATTTATTCAATTGTGGATGTTATGTTTGCCACACTGTGTGTGTGTGTGTCACCTGGCCCCAGTCAGACTGACTAGGCTCTCTGCCTAGGCTGCTGGGTAAGGCTGCACACCTGTGGATCCTTGGTAAACAAGGCCCACAGGTTAAACCACACACACACACACACACACACACACACACACACACACACACACACACACACACACACACACACACACACACACACACATACTTGAGGAGAAGCACTAGCATGTACCATCTGCTCTGCTTGTACCGTCTGCTCTGACACTTTCTACAGAACCTATATAATATACTGGTTTACCCCTCATCCTGTGCCCAAGAAGCCACTTTAGTGGCATGTGGCAGGGAACACATTTGCGCCACACATTTGCCAGTGTGGTAAAGGATACAGTGTATATTCTATATACATATTTGCTGTTTAAGTTATGTGTTCCTCGTCTTTCCCCTGTTCCTTCAGAGCCTTGAGCAGCCTCCCCGACGCCGGAGAGGAGACCACTGCCCGGTTCCTCTACAGACAGTGGGTCGGACTCGGCTTGAGCGACGTCCGTCTGTCCAATCACACGGTCCTGCTCAGTCTGCCCGGCCCCGCCCCCAACACCATAACGGACGGCGCGGCCAATCAGTGTTTCCTGCCGTGCGGCGCGCCCTGCAACCAGCACGGCCGCGACCCGCCGCTCCGCCCGGAACGCTCATACGCCGCCTACTCCGCCGTTGGGAGTCTGGAGGTAGGGATTACATTAGCGTGTGTGTTGTTAGATTAGATTACATTACATTACATTAGATTCACATTTATTTTCAAGTACAGTTCAGCGAAAAATAATTGTGCAAATGTTGCAGTAAAGTGAATGGTAATATAATGTACAGTGATTAAATGATATGTAAAAACAGTCTACTAAAATACTACTACTAAAAACAGGTGTAAATACTTATAGAGTATGTATGAGATATGTGCAGAATTATAGGTATATATATATATATATATATATATATACCTATAATTCTGCACATATCTGCACACTCATCTACATGTTTATAAAATACCATTTACCTGTGTATATATATATATATATATATATATATATATATATATATATATATATATATATATATATATATTGCCATACATACATATATAGTGTATATATATACATATACACAGGTAAAATACAAGTATAAACAGGTAGTGAGCAAGGGTATGCAGTTATATCAACAAGATAGATATATATAAATGTATATACAGCAGGTAGTGAGCAGGGATATGCAGTTATATCAACAGTTGAAGCGTAATATATATATATATATATATATATATATATATATATATATATATATATTCGGTAAGTACAGTTCAAATGTATATGGCTATCATACAGGTATGTCAACTAAAACTATGTAAACTATAGGTAGAGGTGGGGAGTTCTGATCACAGCGCAAGGCCGTCGAAGAGGGTGATGACGGTGAATGGTTATCGTCAGCTGTTATAGTTGTTGATGTCAACGTTAGGTTTCATGTTGTTGTGGTCTGCCTGACACCACCAGCTACTGGCAGGGACGGTTGGAATGTTCCAGAAAAGACAGGACACAGGATGAGATGCATAGAGGAACGAGGACCTGCAGAGACGAGGGCGTTTGCTGCGCGACACAGAGTTGGACATCTGATGGCGATACACGAAAAAGATTTTTAGTCAAATCAAAAGCAATAATAATGTAAACAGCCAATCAACGGTCACTATCAAAAGCAAATGGTGCTGATTACGTGTGAGCCCCTTGGATATTTAAAGTCACAATGAAAAAGAATCAAAGTGATTCATGCGTGTGTCATGTAGGTAGGCCTATTATACCATCCATTATATGCGGCACACACCACTCCATTTGGTGGCTGAATTCACTGAGCCCATACAGCCCAAAGAAGACTAAACTAACTGGAAAAGAGAGAAAATAAACATCTGCTGACTGATTTGAGAGTGGGAGCGGTGTGGAGTGAAGGTGGCAGGTGGAGTACTTCAAAGTGCAAGTCATTTAACGAGGCAGACTCCTTTTCTTTTCCATGTTGACTGCGGTGGAATCGGCTTTAGGACGGATATTTTCACGTTGAACTAGAACTCCTGAACTCGAGTCTGGCGCTACTGCCACGCTACTGGCGCTTTAAATGCTTTTAAGATTTTTGTAAAAAAAAACAAACAAAAACATTAAGTCACTTTGCTGCCTTTTTTGGTTTATTTTATTGTATATATTTTATTTTTATTTTTTAATGGTGTTGTTTTGGAGATTCATACTGCGGGAGGGAATGGGGAGTAAGCATTCCTATGCACTATTCCTATGTACTCTTGTATCTTGAGTCTTCAATGACATGGTGCCTAACATGTCAGAGGGGTTAGGTTAGAGGATGTGGGAGCGGCAGTAGCTCAGTCTGTTGGGACTTGGGGCTTGGGGCTTGGGAAACGGAGGGTCGCCGGTTCAAGTCCCCGAAACGGACCAAGTCCGGTGCCACCTTGGCACCGCCGAGGCGTCCGCTGTGTTGTTTGTGTCATAACATTTGTGTTTGATTGCACAAAACCACTGTAAACGGATAATGTGGTGTGACACGATGTTTACAATCGTAGTAGAGTAGCTAAGAGAGGGTTTTACAGGAAACAATCGGTCATCACCGTCCGATGGACGTGTGGTCGATTCAATTCACCAAGACCTTTCAATAGACGGGTCAAAGGTCAAAATGTAACAATGGGTTCTCGAGATACTCACCCGTTTGTGTCTCATCCTGGCTGTATTAGCTGCGTTGTAGCATTGGATGTATTTGTTTTTATTTGGAGACTCCACCAAAAACTACCGCTACTAAAACCTCTCCATCTTTTGGCCATATAGTATTAGAGGGCTACCGACTGAGAATGCACACTCGGGCGCTATTCACTCTTAAAGCATGACATTTATTTCAGGCGGGAATGAAATCTTCCATTTATGCGTATGTGTTTACTTACCCAGTGGCATCCACATTGATTATTTTACTGGCACAGCAACCCTTACAGGTGTTATCTTTGCTTTGGTACGGACAACAGTACATATCACAGGCCTTGTTGCTGGGAAGATGTACTCCGTTTCCTTTGGTAGGGGAGGTTAACACACATGATTTCCCCGAGCATCCCTGCATGGTGCTGTAGTAAATTAAAATACCGGCCTTATTCGGCGCTCCCCACACGCAGTGGACGCTTTATGGTCTAATTTGCCCCAAGGGCCCTTTTTTTTCGTTCTTCCTATGCATATTATTATTCTTTTTGTAATTCATGCCTTGGCTTTTTTTTTATATTTAAGCAGTGATCCAAACCCCTATAGATCATCAGCGCTCCCCCCGACATGGGTCTCTAAACAACAGTCAACGGCAAATTAAAAGCCTTCTTCATTTGTTGTTTTCTTCCGGACCGCCCGGCGATCCCGTATTCACCCCGTCTCTCTTTGAGCCAACACAACACACACACACACAGAGCTCCAGCGCTAGCTGAGCCCCACCTTCCCTTTGTCCGGTTGGGCCCGGCGTGTGGGCAGCCCACCTGGGTGACGCCGCGGTGCAGAGGTCACGTCAGGATCAGTTCACAGCTAAACGACCGGAAAAACGGACTTGAAAGGAGCTTGAAATGGACTGCACTTTATTCTCTTCTTTGGGGTAACCAAAGGCTCCATGGAAAGGTTAAGCTGAAGCCTCAAGGCTTCAATTTGATTAATTCCACGCCCGCCCCGCCCCACCCACCCCTCCCTCCCTCCCTCCCCCATCCCCTCCTCTTAGACCATGCACTACTTCATTTAACCTTCTCCCCCCCCCCTCCCTTTGAACCTCTCTCTGCAGCCTCTTTTATATTGTCGTGAGGTCTCCTTGGCGCTCCCCTGAGGCTGGATAAAAGGCAGGGGCACCGGTTTGAAACAAAAAAAAAATTGAAAATGCTGCAGCCAAGAGCTAGCAGCTTTGAAAGTGAGGTTTAGAGACCAGAGCCCAGCATGCCTCCCCCCACACACACACACCCCCCCCACACACACACACACACACACACACACACCCCCCCCCGCCCCCTGCACAGGGAAGTGTTGAAACAGGGAAAGTAGCTTTGAGAAGAAGCTGGGATGTTGAGTCAAATCGTCTGATTCTAACTTCTGAAGAGGCAAGTATTTACATAAAATTCACATTTGATACTAAACTCAATACTTGCATATTGCCTCCCAAATAATATTGATATTGTGATCCATTTTCATATTTTAACAATAATATTTTTAAATGTCAGTCGGTTTTTGGGATTTTAAGTTAAATCGACCGCTCCACTTCCAATGGTCACCTCCACCATCGAACATAGGGCGGAAGTTTTGTTTTCGGCCCGGTGTGTTTGTCTGTTAGCGAGATAACTCAAAACGTTATGTACGGAATTTAACCAAACTTGGGGATAAGATTATTATGTGCCAAGGAATATTTGATTCGATTTTGGCGCAGATCCGGATCCAAGGGACGTTTTTGTGTGGTGCAGGTATGCACTCTACTGAGTGCCCTCTTCTTTAACATGTATTCACATATAGGATAACATCACTGTTAACCGTCAAGGAAACATTGACTTTGGCTTTTCTTTGTAAGGAGGAGCCATACAATCGATGGGAACTTTCTGATTGCCAATTGTCCCTGTGCATATCTTCATGGGCATGGTGTGTCCATCACATGGGTGATGTGTCCCATCGTATATTGGGTCATACTCAGATAGAATGATGCTTCTCATAGATAATAGAAAGATTGCTTTACACGGCAAACTGCCTTCAGGCTCTCTCTCTCTCTCTCTCTCTCTCTCTCTCTCTCTCTCTCTCTCTCTCTCTCTCTCTCTCTCTCTCTCTCTCTCTCTCTCTCTCTCTTACTCACTCACCCTCCCAGGGACTATAGATACGGTATGTCCTTTATCAACTTCAAGATAAGAAAAGAAAAGATAAGATTCAATGGTGGCAACAAACCATAGAATATAAAACGTGCATCTTTATTGTTATTTCATTCAGCAGTGAGAAGTTGAATGTTATTGTGCTTCATAATGCATGTTTTTCAGCCTTGCACTGTGGATGCAGATCAATGTCAGTGTTAATGAACGCACACAGATGCAATACCACTGCATTTCAGGAATTTTATATAGTAACTCCCTCCATCAACGTATTGTTCAATGCGCACAACACTATTTATTGTATATGTATAATAGAAATGTACATCGATACAACTTAAATAAATGTGTCGGTGATGCACACACAACAATGTGTTTATATCCTGCATTGACAAACTTGAACATCAGTGATTCAGTGATTTAATGACCGGATATCCCTTGCATCAGGATATTCAGGAAGTTATTCATATCTATGGATACCGTTTTTCGATTCAAATTATTTTTTAATTTGTTTTAATTTTACCATTTTCATCAGCCTATGACTGTTTTGCAATTTTGCCTCTTGAACCCATAAGGTCTGTCTGGATATATTTCTCTGTACAGTGACAATTTCCGTGAAAACTTCAGAAATCCAATTCTAAACGACCAGAAACCCAAATCACACAACAATTGATACAGATGCTCTATGGATCTGTCTCATCTAAGAATCCAAAGAGATTTCAAGTAGCAGAGTTATGCAGAATTTAATGATTGGTGTCTCAATAATTGTTGCTGTCCCTGAGATGGCATTGTGTGTGGTTGGGTGTGTGTTGGGTCGGCGATGTGTGTGGGCTGTGAATACCAGTTTTAAATATATGTGTATTATACTCAACATTGTGCACGGTAGTGGTGTATGAAGTAGGGTTGCCATCTTTCATGCGGGGCGACGACCACCACATGCCATGAGGGGTGGGGCGCCAGTGATAATACATCATCACTTAGAACATTGAAGAAAGCATTTTGATTCATACTTGAGGTTTGAAGTGCTTTATTAACAAAAAAAGTTATTATTATCTTAAAATATTGAATTCAAATGTTGAACTGCAACGCATTCCTGGCACACCCCAACTGTGTCACTATGGGATCACATAGCGTTATGTCTGTAATTATATACAGGATACGTCCCTGGCATCCCGTCTGCTAATAAGATTAAGCTTTCTGCTTGGCCGACTAACATCTTGAAATTAATTAATTAAATTAATTTAAAAATAAAATATATTATAAGTATATTTATATATATATTGTATATTTCTATGGAGGGGATGCAAGGGACTCAAGTAAAAAAAAATTGTAGGAAGGAATCTCATGAAATTCATGAAAACGTGATGAAATGTAATACATAGTTAACCTGATACCTAAATTAACCCTAACCCTAAACGTAACCATATCTAACCTGATAACTAAACTCACCCTCACCATCTCTAAGCTAATACCTAAACTAACCCTTACCCTATCCATCTCCAAGCCAAGTCAACTCAACTTAACCATTGCTAACCTAAACCTTAAGCCTAACCTACTTAAACCTATACTTAAAATGAACCATTTGTAACCTAATACCTAAACTTACACCATCTCTAACCTAATATTCTACCTAAACGTAACCATCTCATATCTACCTAAACTACCCCTAAAACCTTAACGTAGCCATCTAAATCCTAAACCTAGTGTAATACCTAAATGTAACCATGTCTAACCTTATACCTAACTTAAACCATCTCTAACCTCATACCTTAACATCTCAATCATCTCACCAGCTCAATGTATCAATTAATCATAGCAGTGACGACTTTTACCTAAACATAATTAGTACATTATGAACATTGTTCCACTGCAACATAAACGCAGTGGAAAAAAAACCCTAAACATAACATGTAGCTGTTGTCACTCACACGCACACACACACACACACACACACACACACACACACACACACACACACACACACACACACACACACACAGCACACACACACACACACACACTCACACGCACACGCACACACACACACACGCACACACACACACACACACACACACACACACACACACACACACATAGAGAGAGGCACTCACACACACACACACACACACACACACACACACACACACCTACACACACACATAGAGAGAGACACTCACTCACACACGCACGCACGCACGCACACACACACACACCCACACACACACACACCACACACACACACACACACACACACACACATACACATACACATACACATACACACACACATACACATAGAGAGAGACACTCACTCACACACACACACACACACACACACACACACGCGTACACACACACACACGCGACACACACACACACACACACACACACACATAGAGAGAGACACTCCCTCACACATACACACACACACACACACACACACACACGCACACACACACACACACACTCAAACTCCGGTTTCCCACACACACATCGTACATCGCACTAACCAGTGTTGCCACCAAATGTGATAAAGACTTATATTGTCAACATTGTCTTAAACTTGGATTTAACTAGCGGCTTGTTGTTGTGCGTCGTCACATTCTCAATCGTCATTCATGAGATCTCTTCACCACCTCAGGAAATATAGGAAATATAAGCACGCGCTAGTAAGGTACATCCGATTTCTAATTGCAGACTAGTTCAGATGTTACGCTACGTGATCACATTAACCACCACTCAAATCTCTCTCATCGCATTAAGTGAATGGAGGCTCAGCAGGGGATTCTCACACCCCCCCCCCCACACACACACACACACACACACACACACACACACACACAGCAGTTTGTGAATGTAGGTTCAAACAGTTTGTATATGTTAATGTATCAACATCCAAATGTGTTTTTCGATGGAAATTGCACATTTTTAAATACATTTGTGGAAGTTTACTACATTTAGCTTTTTTTACATTTATATAAAATGATGAACAGTTTTGGGTGCGTTGAAAAATATTTTGGGGGAGACTCATTTAAATATTAAAATCTCGCAATACATTTGTGAATCCTCTGTGTGCATTCGCTTATATTCACACTCATCTGACTCCATAGTGCACTAGCTAACAGGCAGACGAGTACACACTTTTATTTAAAGAAAAGCATCACTGTTCTAGAAGGGTCTTTCCTTATCCGATGTAACTTCTCTGGTGTTCTTTAAGGATACGCTCCTGTGCAGCAGCAGCTGAACCAGACACCGGGCAGATGAAAAGTTACCCTTTTCAATTCATGTCCACCTCTCTCCCCTTCTTCTTCTTCCCCCCTTTCTCTTCTTCCCTCTCCCCCCCCCTCTGTGCCCTTTAGCTGGAGCCATTCGTCTGACTGTTGTCCACTCGCTAGATAGGTCTCACCGCAGACAGGGGGGGGACGGGGGACGGGGGGGGGGTCAGCGCCATCCATCAGCCCATGGTATCCCACGTCGCATTCAACCCCCCTGCGCACGCTTTCACAATTTCACATTGCCCCCCCCCCCTCAAGACATATTGTCTTCCATTAAGCCAGCCTCCTCTATTGGCTATTGGTCATATTGACCAGTGGTAAGTCAGGGGATTTTCTATGTGGAATTGACTGTGGTGTATTAGTGCGAAAATACAAGATACAAACTGTGGAGTGTGTGTGTGTGTGTGTGTGTGTGTGTGTGTGTGTGTGTGTGTGTGTGTGTGTGTGTGTGTGTGTGTGTGTGTGTGTGTGTGTGTGTGTGTGTG
>CM051004.1:18058190-18093190 GCA_027704905.1 Muraenolepis orangiensis
TTTTTTGTGTGGCGGGGGGGTCTGTGCTCTACTGGGTGCCCTCTAGTTTAAGCACGACACTCGGAAAACTAAAAGGAACTAAACGCACACCAGGGAATTTCTCAAAAGGGGCATCCGCAATTACAGAAACAGTGGTGACGCCCACAGGGAATCGTCTCCATACGCGCTAACATCCATAATGTTTAATGTGGCCTAGTGCCTCCCCGTCTGTCTCCCCTCTCGGTTCTACACACACCCGTGAACGCAATCTTAATCATCCCGCCGTTTAAGGAATTTGAAAAAAATAAAAAACACCAGGGGAGAGGGTCCCTGTAACGCGTTATTAAACCATACGCGCCATAAATTGATCATAACCAAATGCCTTGCTCCACAGGCACGGGGGGAGCCCGCCACACACACACACACCCCCCCCCCCCTGTTTGTTGCGGTAACGTCTGAATACCCGTTCGATCGCTCGCTGAAGATATTGTTTGTGAGCAGATCATTGATTCAGTGGCTTTATGAGCGCTGTGGGTATCTCTCACGGTGCGCCGTTGTGTTGTGGTTTTTCATTGTACTCCAATGCGAGCAATTTACTTGTCAACTTGAATTGACATAGAGCATGATGTGCTGTGGCGACATATATGCACGCTGACACGCGTAGATGTTGTGCGTCGCCAACTATGCTGAAAAGTTTCCGTTGATTCATGTATGATGTTTAGTTTAGTTCCAGGGTTTTATTTCTATAGTCAGTCTTCCTCCCGCCCCCTGTGATTGGTTATGTCATTATTGTTTGCACCTGGTTATGTCTCCTGACCCAGATTATGAGACCCAGATTAAACAGGCGTTTAATTGGACAGTGTTAACTCAATGTGGAGCAGCATTAACTTTTGTACACACCAATTGTTTTGCGCTAAAGAGAAAGTGTGTGTATGTGTGTTTGTGGGTGTGCGCTCGCGCACCTGTGTGAATGTGCCAGGACGCCTGTGTGTATGTGTGTGGGCACAGTTGTGTGTGGGATTGAATCTGCGTGTTTGGGCTATATTGACGAGTCTTGTGCGTGTGTGTGTTATTGCTATGATATGCCATATTACACGTTAGAACACGTTTTAGCACAGCAAATTGGTAATCAAGCCCTGTGTTACAGACCAATCCATGTGCTCTAAGAGCCGCTGGTGGACGAATTATCAAAGTATCTGTACTTTGTGTACTGTAGACAGTACACAAATACTGTATGTATGTATGTTTATATATATATATATATATATATGTGTGTGTGTGTGTGTGTGTGTGTGGGGGGGGGGGGGGGTGGTGGTTGGGTGTGTGTTTATTTTAATTATATTGATGCAATTATTTAGCAGAATAAAATGTATGGATTGTTTTGCGGCTTTGTAGTCCATTATTAGTTATATTGTAGTGTTTATGACTTATTCGGAACTCATATTCGATTCGGCACCGGATTTCCCTTTAAACCGGGAAAACATCACGTCTGAGAAACAATACAGATGCAGTTACACCACATTTTAACAACCCTTGACCTCTTGATGTAATGATATATCCCATAATGCTCTGCGTCCGAGTTGGCAGGAGCGGAATATATATATATATATATATATATATGCATATCATGATGAAATGATTATTAATAATTATCGTAAGTGCTCCGTATCAAGATAAAGGGCCATCATATTCAGACTACGAGAGCTTTTTATGCCAATAGCCCAAACATCATTATAGCACTATACATTAGTGCATTATGTATGTGGGTCAGAAATGTGATCCAGTACTGTTACAATATCATCTCAAAATGTTGTCTATTGGAGTGTGTGCCGTGATAGGGTGAGGGGTGTGTGTGTGTGTGTGTGTGTGTGTGGGGGGGGGGGCGTGTTTCTCTGTGAATGTTGTAAAGCCAGGCGAGTGTGGGAGTATGATGAGGAAACGTGTCCATGTCTCTGTGTAGGTAAGGGCCCGTGTGGCAGTGTTTACCTCCACATTACGTATGTTCATGAATGCAAGTTATTTTTCCTTTGTGTTCCTTTGTGTGTTTTTTGTATGTATGCACATTTGCTTGCTTGTGTGTGTGTGTGTGTGTGTGTTTGTATGTGCATTTGCTTCTGTGTGTAATACTGTGTGAGTGTGTGTGTGTGTGTGTGTGTATGTGTGTGTGTGGACTGCACGTGTGTCCGTATTCCAGTGTGTGTGTGTGAGAGACTGTGTGTGTACTACTGTGTGAGTGTGTGTGTGTGTGTGTGTGTGTGTATGTGTGTGTGGACTGCACGTGTGTCCGTATTCCAGTGTGTGTGTGTGAGAGACTGTGTGTGTACTACTGTGTGAGTGTGGGTGTGCACATGTGTCCTTATTTGTGTGTGTGTGTATGTGTGAGAGAGACTGTGTGTTATACTGTGTGGGTGTGGGTGTGCACATGTGTCCTTATTTGTGTGTGTGTGTGTGTGTGTGTGTGTGTGTGTGTGTGTGTGTGTGATACTGTGTGTGTGTGTGTGTGTGTGTGTGTGTGTGTGTGTGTGTGTGTGTGTGTGTGTCCCACATACAAGTCGGCCCTCTTCTCTGTTCTGAAGGACAGAGCCAAGCTGGCAGGCATAGCGGCTGGCAGCCAGGACGCCACTCTGCGTCTCCCCCTGCATCGCCTTCGATGCTGCGCTGCAGCTGCCTGATACGTCTGGTCTCTGTTTCGGCACGTCTGCTACTTCAGATAGGAGCAGCGACGTTAGTAGTGTAAAGTCTCCTTTCACTAGTGTGGCACCGGCTGAAAGGTGTTTACTCCGATGATCGAAACGCCACCGAGCACCCACTTTGCCCCCCCCCGCAGCGCTGCTCTCACTCAGACCGGTGACTCGTCTTTTTGGAAAGGAGGTTTGAGTTGAGGATGAGATGTCGCTCTGTGCTATTTATCCAATAAAGCCTCGAGAGCAGTTCAATTGCAAACATCGCAATGCTTCTCTGTGTCTTTTCCTTAGCTCCCGGGGTGCGTGTGTCTATGTGTTTGTGTGTGCAGCAGCTGATAGGTGTGAACTACGCACACATACAGACACACACACACACACACACGTGTGTGTGTGTCTGTATGTGTGCGTAGTTCACACCTATCAGCTCCTGCGCTTTTTCAATAAAGAGTTTTAATGTGCACTATAAATAGATGGATAAGAACACACGTAATTAATCCCCCCCCCCCCACCCCAGGAGGAAGGAAAATCCAGGTGTTGCAGCAGCAGCAGCCATAGTGGACAGAACTGTGTCAATAAAGACCACATCATATCATCCTATATATCTAATAGCGTTTTTCACGCTGCATACGGTATCGACTCCCGTATTAGTTAATACGGGAGTCGATACCGTATTAGTTAGTGCGCATCAAATACACTTTATGTTCACACTCTCTTGTAATTCGCGATTCGCTCGATACCAGGTTTTCGTTCACACACACACGATAGAGAAGCGAATGCGCATTAAATTAGGAGAAAATTAAGTTTTGTGTGAAGTGAAAGTAATGCGCATTAAAGATTCTGTTCACACACACACACACACACACACGGGAAGCGAAAACCCGTAGTAGTTTTATTGCTTTGCACCCAAACTAGTTACTTCGGGATCTAATCCACCTCCCCAAGGTGGATTAGTTAACGCGCACCAGTTGGGTAGCGAATGCGCATTGCTTGCCAGTGTGAAAGCAAAAGCGAAATACCGTATTTTAGCCCAGTGTGAAAACGGTATAAATGTTGTTGTTCAGCTGTCCCTGCTGCCGGCGTGGGGGCTGGCCGGCGCCCTGCTCTACGTGGACCCGTGCGACAGCCCTCCCGACCGGGACCTCCAGCACCGGGCCTTCAGCGTGACCCTCAACCCCGGCGGTGACCCGTCCGGCTGGGGACCGTCTGGCGGCGGCGGCGGCGGCGGCGGCAGTGGTGAGTAACAGAGCAGTTTTAAACATTTACAACAACAACACGATGCATTGTTTCATCGAAAAATAGGTCTCTTATGCGCCTCTGTGCCTTTCCCCTGTGGTACACCCAAATAAACACAAGCTCATCAGTTTTGTGGATATATGAGACGGAACAAAAGTGTCTGCGTGCCTCTGCCGCTCATTTTTCACACCAAATCCCAGTTGCTTCTTGGTGTATGGGGTAATGCACAGCTCTAAATTGCTAATGAATGAAAAACTAAATATGTTTACGGTTTTTGCAATGGAGGTGTCTTTTTGGGGTCGGGAAGGTTTCACAGTAAAATGGTGAGAAGTAAAATTCCAGATTAGACTTCATACGGACGTGTTTCTCTCAGCTTAACGCGGTTGGTTCGGTGGCACTGCATTGCACCGCTTGCGGCGATGAACATGTTACTTACGTAAGCGTTGCCCGCCCTCGATGCTAGAGCCCGCAAGAGACACGAACAAGCCACTGTTTTTACGAGGGGGCCGAGGCTGGGCTTATTGACGATACCGTGACATTTCTGAAGAGCTAAATTTACCTGTCTGTGACCAGCGTCAATGTAGTCGTCCGTGGGTGTATTGAGTGATCCAGCCTTCCAGACAGCTACCAGAGCTACCGTCTGAGCTACCTTACAGCAGTGGGAATGTCTTAAACCTATGATCAGGGCATTGCTGTAATGTGTGTGTGGGTGTTTATATATATCAATATATATATATATTATCCAAAGCGACGTTCAATAGTGTGTTTCAACAAAGGAAGGTAAGAGAACAACTCGTCACCATAAGTCAAAAGCACATTTCATTTCTAACAAGTCTCCAAGAACTGAGCCAGTGCTCAGGTAACAATACAATACGTTCAGGTAAAAGCACAGTAAGGTAAAAAGTACAATATTTTGGTAAACAATATCTAGAACAATATCTACCTAAAAACCTACTTAGATAATGTACTTAGTAAGACAATCGTAAAAAGTGATCAGAGGATGCGCTAGGAGGAAGGATCTGGGTAGTGTTTCCTGAAGAGATGGTAGATGTGTAGATATGTGTAGATGTGTGTATATGTATGTAGATGTGTGTATATGTATATATATATATATATATATATATACGTATGTGTGTGGATATATACGCATGTGTGTATATTTATACATGCGTATACATATCTATGATGTATAATTGCATCTCGTCGAGTCGTGTGCACACTTTGCTTCAAACTCCGTTACCTTGGCCTCTGCCAGAGGACGCTGACTTGGTGTCCCTTCCCCTGCTCTCTTTCTCCACTGTATTTAAATCACCCTCCCAGGGCGGCCGACCTCCCTGTTTCCCAGTCTTGCCCCCTGCCTTCCTGCTTCTTGCCAGGTTCCGGCCTACAGGGACGTGTCATTACTGCTCAAGTACCTTTAGTCCTTGTAGCAGAGAAAACTTGTGAGCAGAGACCCAAACCCACCAGAGGCCCTGCTCGTTCGTGAGATGTGTTGGGACACACACACACACACACACACACACACACACACACGCACACGTGTGTGTGTGTGTGTGTGTGTGTGTGTGTGTGTGTGTGTGTGTGTGTGTGTGTGTGCTGTGTCCACGGCAAGCACTCCGCATGAGGCTGAGCGGGGTGGGGTACGTGCTCGCTTTTTTGATGGAGTGTGTGCAGGGACACGCATATTGCATCTGGACAAGCGCTCAAACCTTCTGAAGAGGGTTTTTTTCTTTCTTTTTCCTACTTTTGTTTTTGCGGGGAAAACATATCCTGGTATTAGTAATGGGCCTTTTCTCTCTTTGAGGAGCCCTACACACTGTGTTTTTAATTATGCATACAGATACTGTGCATACAATATTAATGCACCGCAGACTCCAATGTACCCAGGGATTAGCCCGGTGAAGCTATGCATCAAAACCCTAATGTTCGGCATTATTTTTAATGCCGTCCCATTTCCTTTTTCTTTGCGTTCTGTGATTCCAAAAGGAGGTCTTATCTAGCTAATAACTAACCTTAACACACGCATGGTTACAAAACACCCTTTTAGTTCCAATGTATGCTGCAGTTGTATGCCGCAAAGCATTTTTTAATTGCCTTGGGGCTGCGTGGCCCGCCGTCTCGCCCCCCCCCCAACCAACGCCCCCACCCCCCCCCCCCCCACCCCCTCCCCCCCCCCCCTCAACGTGCCACCTCCACCACCCCCCCCCCCCCCCCCCCCCTCGTGCCTTCACACAGCAGATCTCTCTTCTCTCCCACTCCTAATAGAAGTAGAAACTACAGTAGGCTAGCTGCTGCCTGCATAGGGCTCATGAAATGTACACAACTTTGCAAGGCGTGTCCATGCGGGGCCTTCCTTATAGGGTGCCCATGGAGCCCATTGTAAGTAAGTATGTTCAGTTTTATATGCGGTGTATAAGTTTACATATTGGTGATTTAGGTGGAGCACCTTTTTACAGAGCCATAACGTCGCAAAGTGCTTCACAAAAGTTAAAATTGTATTTAAAAAAAAAAGAGAGACTCAAAAACGACACAATTGTTAAAAAATACAACCATTATATTTATATATAAATATAAATACTATATATATAAATACTATATATATATACCGTTAATATATATATATTTATTTATTTGTAATATATATATATATATATATATATATATATATATATATGTATAATAAATATATTGAACAGTACAAAGAAACAAACAGCAATAAAACATCAGCAACAACACAACACAAAAAACAACACAAAAATGACAAATGCTAGACAGGCCAAAGAAGCAAAGAAGGCCCGGACAAAGTAATGAACCGTTCATTCTTCATCCTTCATGCTCCTGGATGGCGTCAACGGGGGCCGCGGGTCGTCTGAAGCCCTAAGAAGGGACGTTCCACGGCCTACGGGTGGCAGATCCCACTCACTCGTTAGCCTTAAAAACCACTGTGTCTCCACACAGTACTAACACTTGACTGACCGAAAGGAAAACACTAACCCTTAACGAATAAACACAACTGACACACAAACGCAGGTGTCTGTAGCTTGGAGGGTAACCGTGCTACCCAGTGTGCACCACTGTTATAGTGCACCCCCATTATAACACTTGAATGTGTTATTTCCTTTTTTGCAGTGTATCATGCTTCCGCTTCCTCTCCAGCACACACACACACACACACACACCCTCCCACACAAACCCACCCACCCACCCACCCACACACACACAAACACACACACGTCTTCCTGCTTGTCAACACAAGTGTTCGTTCTTGTATTGTCTCTCGGCCATGTCGTTACATCACTTCCTGCAGAGGAAATCAAAGCCCCTGTCATCACCTACACACACACACACACACAAACATGCTGCTTACCCCCCCCTCGACTGAGGTGTGTGTGTGTGTGTGTGTGTGTGTGTGTGTGTGTGTGTGTGTGTGTGTGTGTGTGTGTGTGTGTGTGTGTGTGTGTGTGTGTGTGTGTGTGTGTGTGTGTGTGGTGTGTGTGCGCATGTTTACTGTCATGCTATTGCTAAAACGGAGTGATCGTGTTGTGCAACAGCGGGAGGCTCATTAAGGTGTGTCTGTGTGTCTGTGTGTGTGTGTCTGTGTGTGTGTGTGTGTGGTGTGTGTGTGTGTGTGTGTGTGTGTGTGTGTGTGTGTGTGTGTGTGTGTGTGTGTGTGTGTGTGTGCGTGTGTGTGTGTGATGTTTCCATATGCAAACGTGCACGACTGCGCTGTCTGCCAATACCCGGAGGAGCCTGCCGCGTTCACTGTGATATCATCAGCAGGTGTGCACAGTCTGGTTTTCCCCGTTTTCTCCCTGGCATCCATCTCGCTTGATTCACTCTGTGCTGTCATCGCGGCGCGTTGCGTGTGTGAGCGCCGGGACACAGAGCCGCGCGTCCTCGGCACTCCTCTCAACTGCAGGGAGCCCGCAGGAGAATCTCGCTGGTTGGCGTTTCTGTGTGAGTGCACGGCTTCCAGGTCCAGCGCTCTGCGAGGATCCGATCGTTTAATGAATCCGGCGAGAGTAAAGGCGGCACGTATCTGAGCGTATTTATACAGGATGAGATGGAATACAGGAAGAACTGCTCGAAAATGTTGGGTTTTTGGGCTTTTTTTTGCACGCAGACATTTTTTTAGGCACATTACTGAAAATAATTAGCGTGTCTGTTTCTGTTTCTGTTTCTGTGTGTGTGTGTGTGTGTGTGTGTGTGTGTGTGTGTGTGTGGGGGGGGGGGGGGGTGTTTATTAGGGATGCAGAAAATACCTAAAAACAAATCTAATACATGGTCTAAATATCAACGAGTACTTGTTTGGTACTACTTGTTTTGTAGGTACATTTTTCCGCCAATGTACATGTCAGTTTAACCTGTGTTGTTTTTACAGTCTAGTGGCATTACATTCACACCGGAATGGCATTGAAGTTTTTTACCTATTTTTACTGTTGTAGAGCTAGTGGGATACACTTCTAAACAGCCATTTTATTGTTATGTCCATTGGGGACATTTTGAAACGTGACATATCTAGTTGAATTGTGCTACTGTTTAGAGCAGGGTACTTTGTAATTCACCAATTGTGTACAAATACTGACCAAACGATGGCTCTATAGAGAGGAGTGCTGCTGCCCTACGGCTTGGCTTGGAAAGCCCCGTCTCCTGTGCAGGTACACACCGCTAGACACACGGTACTCCTACTGTCTCCTGGGCAGGTCTACACCACTAGACACACTGGACTCATACCGTCTCCTGGGCAGGTCTACACCACTAGACACACAGGACTCATACCGTCTCCTGGACAGGTATACACCGCTAGACACACAGGACTCATACCGTCTCCTGGGCAGGTACACACCGCTAGACACACAGGACTCATACCGTCTCCTGGGCAGGTATACACCGCTAGACACACAGGACTCATACCGTCTCCTGGGCAGGTATACACCGCTAGACACACAGGACTCATACCGTCTCCTGGGCAGGTATACACCGCTAGACACACAGGACTCATACCGTCTCCTGGGCAGGTCTACACCACTAGACACACGGGACTCATACCGTCTCCTGGACAGGTATACACCGCTAGACACACAGGACTCTTACTGTTTACAACGATAAAGTTGTAAACTCCAACGAGCAGTGAACAGAGGGCGCGTGGCGGTGTCTGGTGGTGCCTGGCCCCTAACTGACACTGAACCTTGAAGTTGAAATGATTTCAATGTCGGCGGGTAACACATAACACACCCACCAAAGATTGGCAGTACAGTCCATAAAATAAAGACTAAATGTTTTAAGCTGTGGGTTGTTTTGCGTGTTTCTGAACTCGTATTTTTCAACTTTTCAGCGGCCGACCTAGCGACCCGCCAGAGAGCTAGAGCCAACTGGATCACTGGAATGCAGAACATGAATATATCTGTTCAATATCCACTTTCAAACTACATAAACTGCTAGTGAAATATGTGGTTATTTTAATACGCCAGAGTACAGTAGTGCTACGCTGCAATAAATTTCACTTTCATTTCTGAGCCCGGGACGTTCCTGGCGAGCGGTCATTATTGTAAAACTTGTAAAAAAAATCCCTATTTTAGTCTCAACGACATTATGCAACGGCCAGGGCTTTATTTCAGACTGTTTAATAATATATCCTGCTTCAAAACCTGACCAAAATACATATCAACATAATATATCACGTATTTATGAGACGTGTACAGAATTGAGTACAAAACAATGTTCGATTATAAAATACTTTTGTAATCGCTTATGGTTTGCTCATTCACTGGAGTGTGCGTGCATGCGTGTGTGTGTGCGCGTGTGTTTGTGTGTGTGTGTGTGCGTGTGTGTTCGTGTGTGTGTGTGCGTGTGTGTGTGTGCGTGTGTACGCATGCGTGTGTGTGCGTGTGTGTGCGTGCGCACGTGTGTGTGCGTGCGCACGTGTGTGTGTGGTGCGCAGCGTGTGTGTGTGTGTGTGTGTGTGTGATTCCATTAACCTTTAGTGTCTATGCCTCTTCTTCTCTTCTTCCTTGCCTAACCCCTGCCCCCCCCCCCCCCCCAAGACCACACACACACACACACACACACACACACACACACACACACACACAGCACAGAGCTCATGTTTCAGCAGGCCCCCCTCGCCGCCCTCTCCTCTCCCATGTTAATTCCTGAACTGGCTGACAGGTGGACCTTTTCATTGGGTCTCCGGGGTTATTTAGAGTACCCTGACTGAGTCAGAAAAGAGATGTAGTCATTAGCATATTTATTTAAATAGGTTGCGGAACGAGCCATTGAAAAAATAAAAATAGCAAAGAGATGAAGAGAGAAGAAGAATCAGAGTCGCACCCGGGGTTAGTGTGATGCTGAGGGGAACCGAGCTGCAGTCACACTATCGTGTCGCTATTGTCACCGCCTGAATGTCAGCGTTGCTCCCATGACGGTTAAAGAGTCATATTAAACCTTTGCTTGTGTCAAACCCGACCCGTATAGCATAAGCGTTGTTTTATTTTGTTCCCATCGACGGCTAATAGTGAAGGACTCGTCCGGTTAAAATGTCACCACTCCCCTTCATTAGACGTCCTCGTCTCGTGACGGCTAACCGGCGGGTGTTTGAATGTTTTCTTTTTTTATGTGAATGGCCAGTCTTATTGGTTATGGTTTGAGGCCTTCGGGGCAGTTAAACTTTATTGATTTAACAGGTCATATAAAATGGTTTGGATGGTGCTAACAGGCTCTCTGTGAGGGTCAGCAGCTCCACCTTGGAAGGCCGGGTACGTGGAACGAGGCGTGTCGTGGCTATAAGTATTATGGTATGTCCTGACGGGCAGGCCTCAAGTGGTGAAGATTGGGAACAACGTCTCATCAACACCGGAGCACCCCAAGGCTGCTGCCTCAGTCCCCACCGCTGTACTGGCTGTACACACGACTGTAAAAACATCTTGAATCTTGAATCTTGAATCTTGATAATCAATAATCCAAATCACTTCTTTATCAATTACACATAACAATCTCCAGATCAACAACGAAGCAAGCTCACGGGATTGAAGAGCTTGTGTATCCTAACCTAAAACTCCTCCGCCGCCCTAAGCGGGGGACCAAGTGAGAGCACTATAGTGCTGACGTAGTTGCCTCTCAGAGCCATTTCATTTAATATTATCAGTGGAAGATGGTGTTTTCGCCCATGTTTGTTTGTCTGTTGGCAAGATAACTCAAAAAGTAATGTACGGGATTGGAAAAAACTCTGTGGTTAGATTACTTATTGGCCAAGGAATAATCTGGATATAATGGTAATGGTAATGGATGCTTTTATATAGCGCTTGTCATGCCTCACATTCACCCATTCATTCACACATTCAGCCACCGACGGCGGAGTCAGCCGTGCAAGGAGACAGCCAGCACGTCAGGAGCAGTAAGGGTTAGGGTGTCTAGATCAAGGACACATCGACAGTATTCGCTAGGAGGAGCCGGGGTTGTGAGGCGACCGCTCTACATCCTGAGCTATACTGCCCCCAGTATATAAACTTGGTCTTGGAAGAGGCTCAGCTGTGGCTGTTTGTATGTTTGTCTCCTGGATCTGGATTTTGGACCCAGGACAGGCTTTTGGGTGTGCCGGAGGTATCCGCTCTACCGAGTGCCCTCTAGTTATTACTACTATCTCACCACAAGTTGGGCTTGTGTTGTTGTTTGCGGGCTCACTCGACTGGGAGTCGTGCACTCAGTGATAAGTAGTAGGCAAGCTTTTTAGTAGGCGAGCTGAACACCACCGGAGTGGCGAGGAGGCGAGAAGGTGGCGTTATCGTGGCGGTAGACTGAATAATGCACAGGGGTTAAAGCTCCTAAAAGCCCCTCTGTAGGATTTATTAAGGCCTGCCCGCAGATAGCGATGGATTATGGGTGGCCCCGCTGCAGGGTTACAAACACCATGACGGCCACAGCAGTCACACAGGATTAATAGGGACCAGGGAGGGCAGAAATCAGAGCATTAGAACGTTAGATTGTGCGTGTGAAACACTTCTAACCTGGTTTCTTTTCGTGATGAATGTCCCCACAAATTAAGGCTTCATTAGCCGGTGAAAAAGCAACGGCTCACGTCCATTAGCCCCGATTCCAGTCGAGGCTGGAGCGCGAAATATATCATTACTTTTATTTTATTCCTTATAGTCACGCTTTTGTTTTACGACAGCCAAACGAGAAACACGAGGTAGGTTTGTCATATTTCGTCTAATGGGTGTGTAATAGAACACACAATCGGCTCGGCTTACTTTGGTAACGCCGTTTAATATCTTTGGTCCGGCAGGAAAGCTAATCAAACAAACACATTGTTTTTGAGAGTAGTTTGTGGGCTACATAAACGGAAACATACGGGACCTATATTCAAATGAGCATTCACTATACTAATGAGGCTCATTGAGAAAACAAACGCACTCTTGTGCATAACGCAGTAGTCTGCGAATGAGTTCTATGCTCGGGGTAACGATCGATCAAAACCTCTAATGAGGTTATTGGTTGAGGAGCAATGTGTACGACCTTTAGCACTAGCACCGGCGTTTGCAGCCCTCCTCCGAGGTCACAGTTTTTGAAGGTTACGCTCTGGCTCACGTCAAACCACATCGCCAACGAAAGGGGATCGGAAAGCCTGACACCCGGGAACTAACTGCCGTGTTCTCGGAACATTCTGGGGCCAAAATAGTTCTCAACTCTCAAGTTCAAACATTGACGTGTTCCTGAGGGGACGTTTTTAAGCACACTGTTTTTACAGAGTTATGCTTGTCTAAAAAAGGATTTTTTTTTTTGGTTAACAAGAGTGTCCGTGGGTTTTCTCAGGACCGTGTATTGAGACCTGGCTGGTGTCTGTCTCGAGGTTAAAAGTCCCACAGGATCTGTCGTTCTCCATCGCCCCCTCATGATGCCTGCCGTCTGCGGCGGGGAGGGTCCCAGGCTACACTCTGTACAGATGTTATACAGCATACGTGTTTCCTGCAACCTGGCTTTCCCATTTCTCACCGCGTCGTCCCGGCCTGATACCTCAGCCTGTCCAAAAATGTACCAGAGTGTACCTTACAGCAGCGGTCTTCCCCCTGTCGACGGTCCTGTCTATTACGGTGAAGTACCTGCTTCCACCGACCTGGTGGCAAGTGCCTGCTTCTTGGGCCCTGGTGATTAATGATCTCTTGGAGTCTTTCTGTCCAGCCTCCTCCAGATAGCGACAGCTATCCGGATGTCAGCCCCCCCAACCTCTAAATGATTTGGCAGGATACACATTGTGCTCCCTGAGCTATAGTTGTGATATACCGATGTGTAGACACAAATATATATCATCCTCCGGATCAGGCATCGGAAGGACCCACACTCCACACGGTGTATCCTCCATTTTTTTTTGCGGGTTCCCAACATTTCCAATTGGCGTTAACGTTCAGACATATCTTTACAAAACATGCTGTGACACACTTGCGAGTTGTGTGTCTTGCAGCCTCATTTCATCAGCGTTTGCATCGCGTCGCTTGAGTGTGTGTGTTTAGCCCGACTCAAGGAGCACAGTTGCCCTTCACTACTCAACTCCCAATGGCTTCCCAAAAACGCCCCGCTCGCAGCCTTCCTGGTCCTGGTGCCTGGGATTGGGGAGGTGCGGGGGGGGGGAGTGGGGGATGGAGGGAGAGGCAGGGGTGCATTGGGTGAGCAGCCAAGCCTCAAATTGACTCTCCTTGGCACACACTGGCAACCATGTATTTCAGAGGTAATAGGCATGCAGATAATAGTGTGTGTGTGTGTGTGTGTATGTGTGTGTGTGTGTGTGTGTGCGTGTGTGTGTATGTGTGTGTGTGTGTGTGTGTGTGTGTGTGTGTGTGTGTGTGTGTGTGTGTGTGTGTGTGTGTGTGTGTGTGTGTGTGTGTGTGGTGTGTGTGTGTGTGTGTGCGTGCGTGCGAGTATGTGTTTGTGTGTGTGAGTATGTGTTTGTGTGTGTGTGTGCGTGTGTGTGTTTCTCTCCAGACATGAGAGCCTATCAGCACTCGGTCAATACCATTATGGAAATGCGCGTCAGATTCTCTGTTTGGGTTGGCTAACAAGGCACACAGAGGGGCCCATTAAGAAGACAACAATGACAGTATGAGGAGTGCATATTGTCATACACTGTATCCAACCACAGTTGCAAGGAGCAGCGTGTGTGTGTGTGTGTGTGTGTGTGTGTGTGTGTGTGTGTGTGTGTGTGTGTGTGTGTGTGTGTGTGTGTGTGTGTGTGTGTGTGTGTGTGTGTGTGTGTGTGTGTGTGTGTGTGTGTGTCTGTCTGTGTGGATAATGCTTGTAGGTGGAGAGGGGGGTGCGTGACACGGATTCCTACTAAATAGGAAAGCATTCTTTTGCGATTGCCTCGGCTAGAATGCTGGATTTTAATTGCATTTGCATGCCTGAATGTGCCTCTCTAGCAGTACCTCGGCTCACTGTAAGCCGGGTATACGCGTTCACGGGGATTCACTATTGATTTATGGCTCCACGGGAAGGCACGCTGATGACCGTTGAATACCAATGTTACACCACAACTGTGAGACGAGAGCTGTTTTTATTCAAATGCATTGATATACATATAGATATAGGGTAGCCATGTATCCAAGATGATGTGTTGGGCTGAAATGTGTCTGGAATGGATTAGCTTGTGCTTTGCCTGAGTTGACCTGCGTTACTGTGATCTTTTGGTTAACCTCAAATAAACTTGTTTTCAGACAAAGCATTTGGTTTGTTTGTTTGTTGAGTCCGGGACATAGATGTTATTGTAAAATGTGTTATTAGTAGTGATGAGCTTTTCACAGTGTTCCTCGCCTATCAGTCGATATTTCTTTTCAAATCAACATGTTTGTTTAACAATTGTTTTTCATTTAAAAACACTTCTATTCGAAATTCAAGGATGTTGAATAAACGTGTTGGATAAAATCCTGGGTCAAATCTATATTTTGTATTCATTAATCATTAAAATGATTTAATTATTAGTTTCTAGTGTTTAATATATTTATATCTTATTGTATTAAATTGAATACTACTCAAATATAAAATAAAATAAAACATAAAACATAAAAACATAACAAATATTCAAAAGATGTTTTACACAATAAAAGTCATGTTTTGAGGTTAGAAAAAAGTTTACAATATAAATCAGTAAGGGGCTGTTCAGTCATTAAAAAGGCTGTTTTGAGCTTAGCTCTCCAATCTCCCTATGGTATATGCCTTATGGTATTGAATGAAAGTTTTTGCAGCCTTTTCTTGAATGCCCGGGCCTGTGAGCATCCAGAGGGCCGGCACCTGAAGTAGGTCACCATATCAAAGTCTGCAGCACACAGAACCCAACGCTGGACCACAACCAAAACCCATCACGTGTCCTCCCTGTGGTGGTGCTTGATGCTGTACTACTGTGTAGGAAGCTGTTCACAAAAATAAAAAGAATCACGATTTCACTACATGAGACCTCGACCGCAATATGAAATGTGAGAAGAAAAAAAAAACATTTAGACATTGTTAAGGAGAGTAAATGCCACATCTTTACATTATAGCCCTATTATAGCCTAGTCAGTAGGGGGCTTGGGGGGGCTTGGGAACCGGAGGCTCCCGCCGGTTCAAGTCCCCCGAAACACCTGGGGGGGCACTGCCGAGGTGCCCTTGATCAAGGAACCAGACCCCCCTATAATACACTGCTCTCCAGGGGCGCTGTATATACATACAATAGCTGCCCCACTTCTCCTCATACTAGGATGGGTTAAATGCAGAGAAACACATTTCACTGTGTGTGTGTGTGTGTGTTTGTGTACATGTGTGTGTGACCAATAAAGAGGATTCAATCCTTCAGATTTAGATTTAGATAAAAGAGAACAGATAACACTGGTATTTGCGTTGCACAATTGTTCTTGTGACAAACAGATTAAATGGAGTGCTGTGTCTTCCAACCGCTATCTTCAACCCCTTTCCCTCTTTTAGCGTCGGTAAACGGCGGAGCCTTTGAATCTCCCGGTGTCTTTGATACGCGATATACACCAAAATCAGTTCCTCCGCCGCCGAGAGATAATGCCCGCCATTAACAAGCCCAGTCTCTTAGCGACGGGGCCGCTGAGTCACGTGACAGGAGGTGATGTCGTTGGTATGCTGCTCCTCGCCAGCCTGCTACTGTTATCACACGCCGCCTCTCTCTCTCTCTCTCTCTCTCTCTCTCTCTCTCTCTCTCTCTCTCTCTCTCTCTCTCTCTCTCTCTCTCTCTCCCCTCTCTCTCTCTCCCCCCCCCCTCTCTCTCTCTCTCTCTCTCTCTCTCTCCCCTCTCTATCTCTCTCTCTTTCTCTCTCTCCCCTCTCTCTCTCTCTCTCTCTCCCTCTCTCCCCTCTCTCTCCTCTCTCCCCCTCTCTCTCTCTCCCCTCTCTCTCTCTCTCTCTCTCTCTCTCTCTCTCTCTCTCTCTCTCTCTCTCTCTCTCTCTCTCTCTCTCTCTCTCTCTCTCTCCCTTTCTCCCTTTCTCTCTCTTGTGTTCACTTGATGCTGTTTATTAAAAACAGACGCGTCGTGATACAAAGACGACGGACGCTGACGGACATAAACGGTGGCCCTTTAGGTGTCTGTTTGATTATTGTTCATTGTATAGTTTTCTCTTTTCTTTTTCTTTTCTTTTATTTTTCACTTTTCTTTTTTTTTAGTTCCTAGCAATCTCACTGGGTAATAGTCCAGCCTGGAGAGCATGGCTGCATTCCGCTCTGAACTCATTGCTAGTCAGCTACTGAAGCGGGCATGTCCCTTTGCACTTTCATTCAGGATAAAGTGTGTGTGTGTGTGTGTGTGTGTGTGTGTGTGTGTGTGCGCGTGTGTGTGTGTGTGTAAGTGCGTGCATTCTCTTCTTTCATGGACTCCCTGTGAATCCCTATTCCTAGCCGTATTCCCTCTGTGTGTCCTCCTAAATCTTCTACCTGCCAGACTGAATAGTAATAGGCCAAATATGTCCCACATGTCCAACCATTGGTACAGTAAGGGGGGGGGGGGGTGGGGGGGGCTCGTCTGGACATGAAGATGTTGGGTTATTGCTGTTTAGTTCATGTTATTTTGCTATTTCTACATTTAGAGACAGTAAGGCATCGAGACGAGATGAGAAGAGAGCGCATTTATTTTTTAAATGCCACGTTTTTTAAAGTGTTTCTGGAGAGAGGTGTAAGGAAGCTGCGCTTAGCAGGATCCATCTGGGACCGGTGTCGTCCATTTTGTTTTTGCTGGGCTTGAGGGCCGCCGTGCGCGGCCCGGTCTGTCACACCCCTGAGAGATCATTCGCCCATCATTTTTAATATGCACTCGCAAAAACACACATTTGAATTTAACGTCCCTCTTATTACAATCGCTCACAAGCGTCTGCAGGAATAACATTGGATCCACACCCGCATCACAGAAGGGCAGTTTATGGTTCTGAATGGTTCTCTTCCGGTAAGCTCCGGGTGATGGCCGGTTCTGCGAGCGCTCCGTGTTTATTCGGACGGTCGGTGCTGGAGGATGAAGATGGCGAGCGGCGCGATAATACGATAATACGATTATATGCAGACGACGGCCCGAGTTCAACGTGCGCGCTCGCTGATATCCTAATGAGCGGCTGGGTTATTCGAGCCAATCAATATCGCAATACAATTGCAACTGCAATGTAACTATCACCGCGGAAAAACAACGCACTCCTCGTCTTTCCGGGGGGGGGGGGGGCACGAGGGGGGGGGGGCACGAGGCAAAGCAGGCCGGGGTTTAATTGAGCCGGGAGCGAGCAAACTCTCGCGTTCCAGGTCCAGGTCCACGCTCATTAAGAATGATTACGTGGGAAAATGAGATCTGTGTCTCGGTGCATAGAGAAGAGGCTCGGATGAAAGCGGGGATAATTGCCTGGCGCTGAGCGAGATGCGGCAATGCGTCCGCACCGGCCGAAAGGCTCTGGAGAGTGTTGACCAATCACAGACTAAAGTGATTTGTTGCACAGATTGCCAGCCGACGGCTCTGAACGCATCCAGCCGTTGGCTAATAAGCGCTCTCCGTCAGGGCAAAGCGCGGGCCTTGCTGGCTATCTCCACTACCCTGGAACACCATGTACTTCCTGAGAAAATCCCCTGGTGAAACAGGGGATTTTCCATAGATATTTCTAGTGGGAATTCCAAGGGACTGGCTGGAACGTTGGGCCACAACCGGAGAAGCAGCTCAGGTTACCTGTGTTTAACCTGTATGACCTGGTTCAAGGACCTACTGAACTGCTAGGAGGGCTGCCACTATCATAACATTGTCATCCGTATTACATACAACTATCTTGCGCTATCGTACTTTTTGCTGGACTTTCTGGACTCATTATAGTTACTGCACTGTTCTACACTGTACTGCGCGGTATTCTTGATGCTGCACGACTGGCACTTTAAAATGCCTTTTAAATGCTTTTTGCCCAATTCAACACACGTATATATCATTCATCAGCCACTTTATTGTTCCTTTTTTTGGTTATTCTTATGGTGTACAGTATTATTATAGTATAGTGTTAGTATATAGTACATAGTATAGTATATAGTGTTAAATTGTAGGATATTCATACTGCGGCGGGGAGGGAATCGGGTGTAAGCATTCCGTTAGACTTACGGGCCACCGAAGCGCAGTACTGCTAACGTCTCAGCCAGCCATAACGCTTACGCCATATCCACTGCCGTTTTTTTTAGGGCAGGTCGATTTTGAAGTGGATTTGTCGTCTGTGTCCATAGTTGTTAAAGAAGAAGGCAGGTGGCATGTTTTGATGAAAGAGGTACTGGATCTACAAACTATGGAAATGGTATGGAGTGACGTTACATCATCTTAGCTGACTCTGGGATAATGATTGATATCGTCGCCCCAATCAATTAGAGTGGACAACATGTGATGTTGTGGTTTGGGCTAGTGGACCTTGGTTTGGGCTAGTGGACCTTGGTTTGGGCTAGTGGACTTGCATCCACGATGCATCAAGTCAGTAAACCACGCTGAGACAGCAATTAAATGTTCATAGTCACAAGATGGAGGTGCACAAAGATTGCCACTCAGCTTTGGTAATTATGTGTTTATATCGTTTTGAACTGTAAATTCCTGTGCTGAAACCATGAAACCATATTCTAGTGCTGAAGCCAAAGGTTATTAATCAATTAGGCCAGTGGTTCCCAAACTTTGTAAGGTTGTCTACCCCCTCAAACATTGTACCTCCTGATTTGTCCCCCCTCTAACTCTCATCTGATGTTACATATGAAGACAAGACAGCGTTATTAACTATGTTGCTCTTTATTCAGCCTCATAGAAAGCCTCATTATATTTCAAACAAGTGATTTGCACATCTGCTCAAACACAATATGTATGACTTCTCTGGAAAAGTTAGAATAACAAATTCTAATTCTGTTCTTGCAACCACCAAATAATTGACCAAATTAAAGCAGAGTAGAGGCGGGTGTGTGTTTGCTTAAAAGTGGTTCTATTTTAAGAGAGGCTTTTACAGATTTTTTTGTTGGCGACATACCTGTGAGTACCCCTGTGAGTACACGTACCCCACTTTGGGAAAAGCCGATATTTGGGATATGTCGATCATAAATTAACATAATTGTAATTTGACATATTATAATGTACAAATATGCTGTTCCATTTACAATGTTGTGTATGCAAATATGCGATTTGTGATTTCAATTTTTTTTCTTTTTTTTTCTTTATATTTTTTTGCCATGAGCAGAGCAAATGTTTTTTTTAATGGAGAAGATCAACAATGGAAATAAACCATTACTTGCAGCCCTAGTGTATGCAGGTTGTTGATGGAATGTACCGGTGTCATAACCAAATCCTTATTTCCTTTTTTTTAAAACAACAAATTGCCTTCCTCCACTGCTACTTTTGCCACGTCAGATGATCCATACTTTGTTCCAACTTTGTGACCGATCCATTCGCTTCAGTCACGCCCACGAGTTCAGCAGCCCTTGAAGAAATCTCTCTTCTCCATCCTTTGAAGCATCACACACACACTAACACACACACACACACACACACACACACACACACACACACACACACACACACACACACACAAACACGCACACACACACACACACACATCAATTCACACACACACACACACACACACACACACACACACACACACACACACACACACACACACACACACACACACACATATACATAAATACACACATGCATACACACACACACACACAACACACACACACACACACACACACACACACACACACACACACACACACACACACACACACATGCATACACACATACTCTCACCGTCTCACACACACACACAAACACACACACACAAATACACACACACACACACACACACACACACACACACACACACACACACACACACACACACACACACACACACACACACACACACACACACACACAGGCATAAACCAACACCCCACACCTTGTAGTCAATACTTATGTTGGATGGTGGTGGGGAGGAGGGGGAAGGAGGGGGGGGGGGGTGTCACCACGACATCATCTCCTGAAGACCATTAATAAAACAAGAATGATGGAGAGAGGGGGAGAGGAATAGGGAAGGGGACTGACATGTGGATGGGTAGCAGATATGGTGGGTGGTTGGTGGGGGGTGGGGGAGGGAGGGGGAGGGAGGAGAAGAAGGGAACATTGGGGATAAAGGGAGGGATGAGGAAAAAGGAGCACTGTAGGATCACAGTGTGGGGGTGAGAGTAGGATTGAAGCAGATAAAGTGAGAGCTGTGGGAACAAGAACGAGAAAAAAAAGTATCAGAGTTCAGGACGAGGACCCAAATGCTGGGAAACTTGGGAGCAGGTTGAGAAAGAAATAGTTTACTTCAAACTAGGCAGAGGCATAACACACAGGCAAACAGACACACGCAGGGAAACACCACGGAAAACTAAACCGGTTACAAAAACAAACAATCGTCGTATTTCGACAACTTTTCCTTCTTGGAGCATGCAAAGTGAATGGAATTGAGTGGACCAAACTGTACATACACAAACGGAACTGTTCAGTTATGTAAAATGCTGAACAAACTCGGGTGTTTCCTTTGATTTTCTCTTGATTGATTTCTTTTCTCTTCTGTGGAGGATGGAATTGGAGATCAACAAATGTTGCGGTAGAGCAACTTGCCCATTTAGTTGTATTTAACATGTGTTCACCCAGGAGATGCCCCATTGCCTTGAAATCTATTCGGTAAGCTTATGTGAGGGGGAGCTGGACGAAGACCGCAATAACAACACAGACACACAGGAAACACTGCAAAGATATCGATAGATCGAATACCATTTCACCCTGAAGCAACCCGTACACTTTAAACTTCTCATTCTACTGAGCAAACAAACACATATCATTTCAAAGTCAACTAGAGGGCCCTAAGTAGAGTGCATACCTCCGCCACAAAAAAGATCCTGCACCACAATTGAATTGACTGTTCCTTGGCTCGTAAGTAATCTAACCACCAGTCCAATTGTCCAATTCCGTGCCTCGCAAACTGCATCACAGTGTGGTACGGAAACTGCACTGTTTCCGACCGGAAAGCACTGCAGAGTGTGGTGAATACCGCCCAACGCATGGATTACCACTCCCTGCAATAAACACTACCCACCACAAACGGAGGAAGGCACAAACAATTGTCAAAGACACCTCTCACCCCATCCTTGGACTGTTTGCCCTCCTCCCCTCCGGGAGGCGCTATAGAAACCTTTGTTCCAAGTCAAGCAGGCTTAGGAACAGCTTCTTCCCCTCAGCTGTCATCTCTCTGAACTCTGTACCACGATGACAGCCCTCCCCTTCTGAATTCTGTACCACCATATGTGAATCTAATCTAATCTAATCAAAACAAATCACTTTTTGAGTTATCTTGCCAACAGACAAACAAACAGACGGACAAACAGGGGCGAAAACATAACCTAACCGAGGTAACTATCTCTTGTATATTGATCACATAGTTAGAAAATCTACGGTTATTATTATGAAATACACCTTTTTTTTTTAAATACTATGACGATTACCATTGCTGTACTTTAAGTCAAAACATGATGTCGATATTGCACCGCACTTTTGCATAGCTCCCTCAAAGAAAACATGGTAATTGAACGAGATCTGGACCCCCCACAGCATTAGTCATGTGAATAATTGTGCACCTATTGAGCTTTTGATGGGTGCTTTTGATTTGCATTGTGTTGCAGTACATTGAGCATCTACATTCATAATATTACGGAGAGCTGCTTAGACCACCATGTCACAGAAAGTGTATATAGCGGTCTTATGTTCTATATTGCTCTGTACTGTAGGTACAGTAGAGGTGTACCAGCCAGTCAACCTGGCTGGTGCCTCATCATAGACCTCACAGGTCTACGATGACCTCAACCAGTGTAGGTTGAGGTTATCATAGACCTCACAGGTCTATGATGACCTCAACCAGTGTAGGTTGAGGTTATCATAGACTTCACAGGTCTATGATGACCTCAACCAGTGTAGGTTGAGGTTATCATAGACTTCACAGGTCTATGATGACCTCAACCAGTGTAGGTTGAGGTCTATGATCTCCAAGCAAAGCACAATTCAAACCTCTCGTTTTTGTTGTATGGTTTTTGTCCGTTTATTTTGGTGTTCGCTCCCTTGGTGGTCAAAGTAACAATATCAGATGACACGCATACAGCTCTCTGTGCTGTTAATGTGCTGTCTCTGTTAAACATGAAGAATGTGCTGTATCTGTTTGTAAAACATGAAGAATAGAATGTATTGGGGGGGTATTTCAAAGTTGTTTATACGTACATCAAGCATCTGCAATGACCAGTGCGTCTTTTGCGTTGGTTTAACAAACCATAGGTAGATAAACTGCTACACAGACATACATACATACACACACATAGACACATAAACGCACGCAGACACATAAACGCCCACAGACACATACACACAGACACACGCAGACACACGCAGACACACACACACACACACAGACACATAAATGCATGCAGACACATAAACGCACACAGACACATACACACAGACACACGCAGACACACATAGACACACACACACACACACAGACACATAAACACACAGACACATGAACACATGAACACACAGACAAGCAGCTGTAACAGCTGCAGAGGATCACAAGGCAGCAGCAGCCTTCAAGGTTATACCTGCCATTGACTCCACCATGCCTCACTGCCTCTCTCTCTCTCTCTCTCTCTCTCTGTTTTTGTTCAGCTTGTATCTCTTCCTATCACTAGCCCAACCCCCCCCCCCCCCTCCCCCCCCACCCCCAACCCTCCCACCCTCCCACCACGATATTTCTTTCCTTTTTTCACCTGTCCATCCCTGTCTTCCTTCCCCCTTTTCTCTATCAAGTCACTCTTTGTTCAATGATTCTCTCTCTGGCCATCAGTCCGTCCCTCTTTCTCCCCGCTTCTCTGCTCGTCCTTCTTCATTTATGTCTGGTGTTCAGTGAAGCAGACTGCGGTGGATCAGTGTCTGTCTGGACATGTCCTCCACTTTTTTAAATCAGTCTCTTTCATCGTTTGCATTAAGAGATTCTTGGAAAAGCTGTGTGTGCATGCATTTGTTGTTGTTGTGTTGTTCTGTCCACAAGATTGTTTTGTGACACACTGCCTGTGTTGTGTGTGTGTGTGTGTGTGTGTGTGTGTGTGTGTGTGTGTGTGTGTGTGTGTGTGTGTGTGTGTGTGTGTGTGTGTGTGTGTGTGTGTGTGTGTGTGTGTGTGTGTGTGTGTGTGTGTGTGTTAGTCTGGTGTGCATGTGGCAATAGAGACAGCAATGTGTTGGACGACCACCAACAGTGATCAAAGTATATGCCAAGACCTTTTAACATTCAATCAGTAGGGCTGACTAGTAGTGATTTAGTTTCCACTAGCGCCAATGACATAGTCAAAATGTCATATTGACAATGTTTCATATATATGATTCATATATATATATATATATGATTCAAATATTTTTGCACATATAGAAATGACATTTAGACTACTCAAAACTGATTTACAGATCTCCTTTTTTCACTAGTAAGAAGAACTATGACAGATATATCCAACTGAATTTCCACATATTGAAAAAGGATGGAAATGTAGTGTAATTTCCCATTTAAAGATGTCAACAGTTGTATTCTGAAAAAAACATTAAGAACTGTCCCCCAAATGACCATAAATAATTCATTTTGGATATGTACATATGTCTTCAAAGATATCTACAAACCTGGCTCCAGAACCACGCATGGCCGATGAATATACAAGACCAGTTTTGACATACCATGATGGCACAACCTGACCATTGTACTTGTTGCATATGGACAATAAAACAATCTTGAATCTTGAATCTTGAATCTTAGTTGGCTGGTGAAATCTTCTAGATTATTTGGAAGCAATGAAAGCATTTTTCTGCATTATGGTTAATTCTGCGTTCCAACACAACAAGTCGTCAATGTTTTTTCAATGTTTCCTCGGATTGTCCACATTCAAGATACAAGATTCAAGATTTGTATTTGCCACATGCAACAAGTACAATGGAATGCTTACTCCCCATTCCCTCCCTCAGTATGAATTTTCTAAAACACAATACTATAAAATAAAAATACTGCACTCAAAGTTCAAACTATTTAAACGTTGACCCACGTTGACGCTGACCCCTCGAAGCACATTCAATAAGTTTACGTCATTTGACGTTCTGAAAACAATGTTAGGAAACTACATTTCTAAAGCTAAATACCATGTTTTACCAGTTAAAAGCGTTAAGAACTCTTTCTGTTAGCTGGCTATAATCGGAACGCCCCAAACCCATATAGCGTTGAGTTTATCCCCGCCCTCAACTCACCAACATGGCCGCTGGATATGAGGTCTGTTCGTAGGACCAACATGGCCGCTAGATATGAGGTCTGTTCGTAGGACCAACATGGCCGCTAGATATGAGGTATGTTCGTAGGACCAACATGGCCGCTGGATATGAGGTCTGTTCGTAGGACCAACATGGCCGCTAGATATGAGGTCTGTTCGTAGGACCAACATGGCCGCTAGATATGGGGTCTGTTCGTAGGACCAACATGGCCGCTAGATATGAGGTCTGTTCGTAGGACCAACATGGCCGCTAGATATGAGGTCTGTTCGTAGGACCAACATGGCCGCTAGATATGAGGTCTGTTCGTAGGACCAACATGGCCGCTAGATATGAGGTCTGTTCGTAGGACCAACATGGCCGCTAGATATGAGGTCTGTTCGTAGGACCAACATGGCCGCTAGATATGGGGTCTGTTCGTAGGACCAACATGGCCGCTAGATATGAGGTCTGTTCGTAGGACCAACATGGCCGCTAGATATGAGGTCTGTTCGTAGGACCAACATGGCCGCTAGATATGAGGTCTGTTCGTAGGACCAACATGGCCGCTAGATATGAGGTCTGTTCGTAGGACCAACATGGCCGCTAGATATGAGGTCTGTTCGTAGGACCAACATGGCCGCTAGATATGGGGTCTGTTCGTAGGACCAACATGGCCGCTAGATATGAGGTCTGTTCGTAGGACCAACATGGCCGCTAGATATGAGGTCTGTTCGTAGGACCAACATGGCCGCTAGATATGAGGTCTGTTCGTAGGACCAACATGGCCGCTAGATATGAGGTCTGTTCGTAGGACCAACATGGCCGCTAGATATGAGGTCTGTTCGTAGGACCAACATGGCCGCTAGATATGAGGTCTGTTCGTAGGACCAACATGGCCGCTAGATATGAGGTCTGTTCGTAGGACCAACATGGCCGCTAGATATGAGGTCTATCTATTCATAAGACAAACATGGCTGCTAGAAATTAGGTCTATTCGTAGGACCAACATGGCAACTAGATATACGGGATATTTATTCATAGGACCAACATGGCCGCGAGTTATGAGGTTTGTCCATAGGACCAACATTGCCGCTAGATATGAGGTCTATCTATTCGTTGGACCAACATGGCTGCTAGATAAAAGGTCTATTCATAGGACCAATATGGCTGCTAGATATAAGGTCTATTTATTCATAGGACCTTGTCTGGACCTTGATAGGAACGCCGTGGCGTTTGCACTCGCCGGGCCTCGAGTCGCCTCGAGCAGGACGTTGTCACGGTGATATGGCTCTGACATATTCATGAGCTGTGTGCCCAGCGCCTATTTATATGGCGACCACAATGGTGCTCTCGCTTAAAGAACCGAACTACAGGAGAAAAATATATTAATAAATATAAAAATAAGCAAGCAAGCAAGCGGCGACAGCTGTTGTGAGCGCTTTGCCACTAAATTGGTTCCTTTTTTTTGGTTGTTGTATGCATTTGATTATGTTTTGACAATCCCTCTGCTGCTATGATGTCCGGTCCAGGAAATAACTAATTCTTCCCTAATGATGATGGAGTTTTAATGAAAGCTTTAACGACGCTCTGAAAAATCCCCCCCCCCCCCCCCCCCACCACCACCACCTCACCCACCTCCCCCAAAACCCACCCACCGCTTAACTGTCACCATCAGCCGAAAAACACGGAGCCATAGAACGCAGATGACACTAATCGAGAGCCACTTGGGCGTAATGGCAAGAAAACGGAAAACAAGACTGAACTGAAAGCACTAACTTCTTTTGGGTTCATTGTCTGCTGTGCGACTCATTAACAGCTGGATGGAAGAAGGACTAATGCCACCCCTAGTGCTTTAGATTCCCCCCCTTAAGAGCCATGGCTATTGGGCGCAGATACCAAGACGGCCCCACATAACTCTGATATAACGCTCTAGTAATGGTCACCCACTCACACTTGTCAAGCCAGTGGTGGTTTTGGTCGTTGGGTTTAACTTCTAAAGCGTTTCCAAATAGTGCAGCTTTGGCATTTAGATACTAGTATAGTTTAGTATAGATACTGTATGTTTACATATTTCGATGTGTGGTGGCATTGGTATAAAAGCTACTTAAAACAATATATACGTATATATATATATATATATATATAGGGAATATATGTGTTGTATTCCGCGATAATGCTGCTAGAATTGCATACATTTAAAGTTCTCTGGCAGAAAACTAAACTTGGAGTAGGGACAACAACTATGTCTGTATGTCCGACAAGTAGGTACAATATTTTTTTTTTACAACGTTTTTTTTAATACATGCTCATCAGACTATGGTTTGTGGTGTTGTAGAAGTCTGTAACCAAAGAAGAAGTGAATCACATTGTGACTCAGATAACAACAAAGGAAATCATTCAGGAGTCCAGAATCAAATTGCTGTTCCAGTGGGTCTGTTGAAAAGGTTTGCTCATTCCCCCCTAAGCTTGACCCCCTGGCTCCTCTGACCCTCTGGTCAGGATCACAGATTTCCAGAGAGAGATGTTTCTTTGTTATTCTGTCCTGTGTCACCGATGCAACCAGTGGGAGAGCAAGTAGGCCTCTTGTGCTCTTGTGTCCAAAACATGATTCAGAATAAATCTATGAATAAAGAAGTATATATAAAGACGTTTTACATAACACAATCCCTGACCACATTGTACTTTAACTTGAACTTGAGAGAATGATGAAGTGCCGTTTTGAATTATTCGCAATGCACATTTAAATCAAAATCAAAATCTGGAGGATTGAATCCTCTTTATTGTGCACACACAGTGAAATGTGTTTCTCTGCATTTAACCCATACTAGTATTAGGAGCAGTGGGCATCTATTGTATATCCGGGAGCGCCAGTGTATGGGTCTGGTTGCCTTGCTCAAGGGCATCTCGGCAGTGCCCAGGTGACCCAACAGACTGAGCTATTGCCGGCCCTTTTTCTAACAATGATGTTATTAAGAACTCCAAAGCAATACACTTCCGAATAGGATTGTCCCTTTTCTTTTGCGATGACAGAGAATGCCTCTCGATATAAACCCCTTAAATGTCCCCCATTCATAACCCAAACCTATTACTTCTGTATTAACATAGAAATTGTATCGGGGACAAAAAAAATGGTTCCAGCTTGACTCCATATCTCCTGGGGTTACACACCGTTAGCCGCCCGGCCCGAACGTCTGCCATGCTCACACACTTGATCAACTGAAGGTAATGCTGTTGGTGGTGTGTGTGTGTGTGTGTGTGTGTGTGTGTGTGTGTGTGTGTGTGTGTGTGTGTGTGAGGAGGGGGGGGGGGGGTTGTGTGTGTAGTTGTGTGTGTGTGTGTAGTGTGTGTGTGTGTGTGTGTGTGTGTGTGTGTGGGGGGTTGTGTGTTTAGTTGTGTGTGTGTGTGTGTGAGGGGGGGGGTGGTATGTGTGTGTGGTTGTGTGTGTAGTGTGTGTGTGGGGGATTGTGTGCAGTTATTTGTGTGGGAGGGTTGTGTGTGTGTATGGTTATGTGTGTGTGGGGGGGTTGTGTGTTTAGTTGTGTGTGTGTGTGTGGGGGGGGGGGATTGTGTGTGTGTGTGTGTGTAGTTTGTGTGGGGGGTTGTGTGTAGTTGTGTGTTTGTGTTTTTGTGTGTGTGTGTTTTTGTGTGTGTAGTAGTGTGTGTGTGTGTTTCCGTGAGCATCTCGGTTCTTACCCGGTATTATGTCAAGTGGAAATAATTCCCCGCTCGACCTCTCCACCCCAGTTTGAATATTACACACAATTAGCATATGCCGCTCTCTGACCTCTCCTCATGCTACGTTGGCTTCAATCTTCCACCACCTTTAATGCGCTGACACTCGTTCTGTGCCGGTCTATGTGGCCCTCGCTGTCCTATGGTTACACATACAGTATGTATTTCTAACACGTCATCTCCCACGGGAACCAAACTCGCACTTTCCTCCAATAGCCTTGCTGTTTATTTTTGGTCTGTGTAAGGCTCTGGATATGAAGCAGTGTGGCATCAAAATGGAATTTAATGAATGGAAAATGTGAACACATGTACCCCTCATAGGCCGTGTTGGTGAGCTCACCCTGTTATTATAATAATAATAATAATAATCATAATAATAATAATAATAATTTTACATTTATACGGTTTTCCCACTGGGCTAAAATACGGTATTCGCGGCGCTGCAAAACTAGTTTTGCTTCGCTTTTGCTTTCACACTGGCAAGTAATGTGCTAGTGCGCATTAACTAATCCACCTTGGGGTAGGTGGTTTAGATCCCGAAGTAACTAGTTAGGGTGCAAAGCATTAAAACTCGGTTTCGCTTCGTGTGTGAACGAAAAACCTGGTATCGAGTGCGCAGTGAATCGCGAATTAGAACAGTGAACATAAGTGTAGTCGATGCGCACTATGACCGTATTAGTTAATACGGGTATCGATACCGTATTAACTAATACGGGTATCGATACCGTATTAACTAATACGGTATCGATACCGTATTAACTAATACGGTATTGATACCATTTGCAGTGTGAAAACGGTATTACTTTTTAGAGTACTTTACACAAAACTCAAAGACACTATGACATCATTAAAATAATTTTGTATATAGATACTAGGAATGTTCATCTCACCACTGAGGGGGATGTCATATGTATCTCCATGCATTGCCAACGATCCCGATACGTAAAAAAATATAAAGATAGAGATACATATGAAGCAAATACGATGCAATGTGATACGATTCATTCCTAGTGCGATGCAGTGCGATTCCATACGATTTGATTCAACACAAGTGTGTGTTTGTGTGCGCATGTGTGTGTGTGTGGGGGTGTGTGTGTGTGTGTGTGTGTGTGTGTGTGTGTGTGTGTGTGTGTGTGTGTGTGTGTGTGTGTGTGTGTGTGTGTGTGTGTGTGTGTGTGTGTGTGTGTGTGTGTGTGTGTGTGTGTGTGTGTGTGTGTGTGTGTGTGCGTGCGTGCAAGTCCGTTGCCTGGGGGTAGGCATAGCCTTCAAGCGACCCTGACTCGGTCGCTAAGCGAATGAAGGACAGAGATGAGAGCGAGACGGGGAGATACTGAGCATGACATGTATAGACAAGACAGGCGGCTGGTGGCCATAGAGAGAAGAAGAAAAAAACCTTGACGGACTCGTGGAACAGAGTACATTAAAGGGGGTCACATGCGGGACGAGGTCTTGTCTAGAACATGGCGGGTCCAGAAAGTTGCAAACGGCTAAATATAGTTTGACGACTTTAAACTTGAAATTTGTCATGTTGAAATGAGACATTGTAAAGTTACAACTGAGACAATTGCGCTGAATTATTTTTGTTTATGAATTATTGTTTCAGAGCAACTGAATATCTATGCATACTTAAATGTGTTCACAGAGAATGAATACAACTATGAACCGATGGGCCTAATGCTGCTTGTGGCTCCGGGAAGGCCCCAGGAATGTCCATATTTGGACATCCCAATGCCATCCTACCTGCGGTGACAAAGACAGGTGTCGTAGCGCGAGCTGCACTCCAGCATGGCGACTGTCTGTCCAACTCCGGGACTTCACTGTTTGCAGATAGCACACAGGGTATAACCAGGGGGTGTTCTTAGAAAAGTGTCGAGACACCCGGCGGTTCACAGCTTGGCGCCGAGAGGTTGGCCTGCTGCCAAGCGCTTGCTACAAGGTGAAGGCTCGTTCCTCCCCCCGCCCCCCACTGGGTCTCCTCCCCCCGCCTCCCCCCCGCCACCCCCCTCCTCTCCCCCCCCCCCACCCTTCCCTCCCCTGCCTGCCCCCCGCCTCCCCCTCCTCTCCCCCCCCCCCCCCCCCCCCCATCCCCATCCCCGGGCCACATGGGGGTGTCATGGGCTGAGAAGCTGGGGCCGCTTGTCGTGTTCACTTATAGCCACGCCTCACTGCTAGACCTTCTGGAATCTAGAGCATCTGGGTTCTCCTGTGGCCTTCCTCCTCCTGCTGCTCGGAAGTCTATTCTGACGCCCTGTTTGCACAAGAGGGATTATCTACATTCTACAACCCCTTTTAGAGTCAGGATTGTAACTAGATAAATCTAAATATGTCGGCTACCTACTGTTTTCAGATTTGTCCATGGTTTCGTATACCCGGCTGAACCAGTTTACATTGCTTTGGATGTTTAATGACCTCAGCCATAGAAGATGGGACAGATGAGGTTATGTTTCCTGTTTGTCCCCGTTTGTCTGTTGGCGAGATAAGCCAAAAAAACCTTATGATGACGAAACGATTACTTGTGGCCCGGGCCCCAAAACTTGATTCAAGGAGACGATTCAAAAAACGCTTACAATGATGTTAATGTTAGACCTACATGTAGTATACTATTACGTGTCTAATTCATGATGATCCATTTATTGAACACAACCTTAAGGGTTTCCTAGGAGAGTCCATTTACAGTTGGTAAGTGTGTAAATGTGTGTTCGATTGATCGATTGAATTTGGTGACTCCTATATGATTAAATATTAACGAGTGAATCCAAGCACGGGGAAGTAATTTGTGATTGATTGTATATTGTGCAGTTCATTTAGTTGTGTACGTGGATGATTCAGTGCATGTGGCGGTACACTACTTACCCCATAGGGTTGCACAATTTCTCTCTTTCTCCCAGGAGCATATACAGTACATACTGTCTGCTGTTGTTTGTGCTTGAAGTCAAGCAACAGTGCAGTGCTATGGCTGAGATAACCTTTACACATGAAACATAATATCCCCCCCCCCCAAAAGAATATAAATAAATATGGCCATCACTTATAAAGTTGTATGTTTTTTTTGTGTTTTTTTCATGCTCATAAATAATGAGTGTTTGGATGAAGAAAAGCGCGACAACATCAACATCAACATCAACAGCAGCCCTCTGCAGAGGAAAGTTCTGGCCTTGCGATCACAGGGAATGAGAAATAAATCAGACCTTGAGAAACACATTTCGCAAGGCAGAGCACGGCGCCGCTCAATAACGGCGCCTCGATCGCAGTTTACTTGATGGGGTCTTACAGGAAATAGTGTTTTGCTGTTGTGTTGTGTTTACACAAGAATGCCTCTCGGAAGGACACACACGCACACACACACACACACACACACACGCAGGCGGATGCACGCACGCACACACACACACACACACACACACACACACACACACACACACACACACACACACACATAAAACCTGCTGAAAACGTATATTCCTTCAGGCAAACTGTTTATTCCCAGCTCTCTCCTGAGCATAGGCAGGCAGCGAGACACAGATGTTTCAATCCCCTGTAGGGTATCATGCACACATATCAAAATGGCAAACGGATAAAAAAATAAATATATAATAAAAAAGGTTTTGGGGGGAGGGGGATAGCTGCTGTCTTGAGACCAGTCGATAATCATGCAGAACACAATCAAACAAACCCACTCCGCACACTCCGCAGCAGTGCACTGTAAGTAACTCTGTAACTGTTGCCCAACTGTTTCTTTCGTTATAATCCACGCCGCGGGTTTATCATATTTGACCTGTAAAACAATGTTGTTCACACGTTCACCTCAAATGACCCCCTCAGGGAAGGGCATCCATCGCAACGCGGTAGGAAACACAACACAGTAAACCTAAATAAACAATGGGTCTGTGGAGGATTCCAGCGTGCTTCGCAAACACCGTTGGCTGCTGCACACCGTAGAAGGCCTGCTGCACACGGTCTGCCTCTCGTCCCTTTTCTAGTGTTTGCCGTCAATGTGAATTTGTTGCTCCCTTTTAGAGATGCTACTGTGAGATTTAGTAGTAGTAGTAGTGGTAGTAGTAGTACAGAAGTGATAGTAGTAGTAGTTGTAGTAGTAGAAGTAGAAGTAATAGTAGTAGTAATACAGAAGTGATAGTAGTGATAGTAGTAGGAGTAGTACATAAGTGATAGTAGTAGTAGTAGTAGTAGTAGTAGTAGTAGTAGTAGTAGTACAGAAGTGATAGTAGTAGTAGTAGTAGTACAGAAGTGATAGTAGTAGTAGTAGTAGTAGTAGTAGTAGTAGTAGTAGTAGTAGTATTAGTAGAAGTAGTAGTACAGAAGTGATAGTAGTAGTAGTATTAGTAGTAGTAGTAGTACAGAAGTGATAGTAGTAGTAGTAGTAGTAGTATTAGTAGTTGTAGTAGTAGTAGAAGTAGTAGTAGTACAGAAGTGATAGTAGTAGTAGTATTAGTAGTAGTAGTAGTATAGTAGTAGTAGTAGTAGTAGTAGTAGTAGTAGTACAGAAGTGATAGTAGTAGTAGTAGTAGTAGTAGTAGTAGTACAGAAGTGATAGTAGTAGTAGTAGTAGTAGTAGTATTAGTACAGAAGTGATAGTAGTAGTAGTAGTAGTTGTAGTAGTATTAGTAGAAGTAGTAGTACAGAAGTGATAGTAGTAGTAGTAGTAGTAGTAGTACAGAAGTGATAGTAGTAGTAGTAGTAGTTGTAGTAGTATTAGTACAGAAGTGATAGTAGTAGTAGTAGTAGTTGTAGTAGTATTAGTAGAAGTAGTAGTACAGAAGTGATAGTAGTATTAGTAGTCGTACAGAAGTGATAGTAGAAGTAGTTGTAGTACAGAAGTGATAGTAGTAGTAGTATTAGTAGTCGTAGTAGTACAGAAGTGATAGTAGAAGTAGTTGTAGTACAGAAGTGTTTGTGGTAAAAGCATGTACATTACATTTGGTTTCCTCATAAGCTGTTTTCTATATTCATTAGGTTCAAGATCTGGATTACAATTGTCTAGTGTTTACTCTTGGCTTTGAAGTTGTATAATAATATCATAATAATAATAATAATAATAATAATAATAATAATCTCCAGGCATTTGGAAAATGCTTTTACCCAAAGCCTCCTACAGTACTATCAGTGTGTACATGTTTCAGCCCAGCTCCAGTGGGAATGGAAGCACCCGGTCATGTTAATGTCGTACATCATGTGCAGTAATGCTAATCATAGAATGTGTACTTCGCTGCGGCTGAACTCAATTTCTGTGGCTGCTACTGTGTCACACAGAGACGCTGTGTGCTTAAGTAGCTACAATGGGGTTTAATAGGAGAGTGCGTCTTCGTATCGCTGTAGCATCAACCATAAGTATATGACTTGTTTCATGCGCAACGACTCAGGGCTTCTGTCTCAGAATCACTGCATATACTTTTGTTTGCAAGGATCCTTGGGCGGCAGGATAGCTCAGTCCGTTAGGACTTGGCTTGGGAACCGGAAGGTCGCCGGTTCAAGGCCCCCCGAAACACCTGGGCACTTCCGAGGTGCCCTTGAGCAAGGCACCAGGCTCCCTGTGCGCTGTATAGAAACACAGCTGCCCACTGCTCCTAATACTAGGATGGGTTAAATGCAAAAAAAACTGTGCATTTACATATATGTGCCAATATATATGTTACCAATAAAGAGGATTCAAGATTTAGTAAGAGGACACATTTTTGCCACACCAGCACTTTGGGCTCTGCGGGCTTGGAGCATGGCCATGATCTCTGTACAGCTGCTGAGGCGTGGTCTCGTTCGGAGAGGAGCCGCTCTGGTAGTCACCGCTAATCGTTAACCGGTGACTACCAGACCGGTTGACGGTTTGGTCTGTTCTGGCAGCGGGGAGCCCAGATTATGGCCAACGCATCTAGGTTTGGACATGCGGTCCCAGACCAGTCTGGCAGCGATCCATTGGTTATAGGCCTACATATCGTTGTAATTCATTTGATTCATTTATTTGAATTCATAAATGTGCAATTACAGCATGTTGCCTCCTGATGTTCAGAAGGGGGGAAGTCATTCTGGATAACGTAGGAAATGGAGCAATGTGCCAGAGGGACAAATTGCAAATTAACGACACAAAGAACAATATTACACATATCAGAGAAATATGACCTGGGGTGCGTTTTACGTCACCAGTAGCCGTTTTAGAACAATGTCAAATTGTTAAAGACTTTATCGTTCAAGATTTTATTTTATTATACTTTGGGCCAAGGTTATTGTGGCAGGGAGTTTTCACACTGGCCTATGGGGGGGGAGTAGGGGGGGGGGGGGTTGTTTGTAATACTTTACTCTATCCCAAAGGGGACATGGGGCTTTTTAGAGACAATGATCTCGGATTCATGGAAAAGAAAAGCAAATAGGAAGGAAGAAGATGGGGTGGTCCTAAACACTAGGAGCGGGTTGTTTCTTCATCTCTCCATTGCCCTCTGTATACCTCCCCGCTTATGCATTCATTTAGTCTGGTACAAAATGAGGCTGTGATGAGGCCGTCATCATATTATGATAATGACCTCATA
>CM051004.1:18098190-18113190 GCA_027704905.1 Muraenolepis orangiensis
CTTAATTACACTTCTATTGATTACTCTTTGTAGGGTCCCTACATTCACTTATTACTGCTCCCCCACCCCTCCTGCCCACCCCCACCCAGCTCCCCCCACCCCCCACCCAGCTCCCCCCACCCCCCCTTCCGCCTAAACTCTACTCCCGGGAGAAGCGCCGGCGTTGGAGCACGGTTGAGTTCAGCCGGTTCAGTGCCATTATATACGGAGCTCCGTTCATTAGCGGCGTGTATATATTTCTCTCTGGGATATTTTGCAGGTGCATTGTCACACTTGTGTCGTTTCCGTTGTGCTGTTTATGGCTCTGAGTGATTCGCTTCTCCATTTGCAAAATATGGGCAAAATGACTTTAGTTCAGAGGCCTGTTGTGTTGTGTTCCCCCCCCCCCCTCGCCGCGGGGAAAATATGGCCCCCGGTGCGTTGACTTGCAGTGGAGAAGATGTTTATGGTGGTAGTAACTGTCTAGACCGTGGCGGTATTTCACCGCCGTAAATATGTGGCAGTAACACAAAATTATAGTCGCTCATTATAATTCACAGTAATTTATCAAGGAATGCTGATGCTTTCAAAAGGAGGCGGACCCGGTGTTTCTCCCCGTTGGTACTGTAATCTAAGATGTTAATGGGGATGTTCTACCCAAAAGTAAATGGGTGTGTATATATATACTGTATATATAAGAGTTTCCTCAGGAGGGTGGCTGGCATCTCCCTTAGGGATAGGGTGAGAAGCTCAGTCACTCGTGAGAGCCGCTGCTCCTTCGCATAGAACGGAGCCAGTTGAGGTGGTTTGGGCATCTAGTAAGGATGCTTCTTGGTCACCTTCCTGAGTGAGGTTTTCCTGGCATGTCCAACTACTAGGAGGAGATCACAGGACAGACCAAGGTACAGGTGGGGGGGGGATTACATCTCCACACTGGTCTGGGAACGCCTCGGGATCCCCCAGTTAGAGCTGGTCCATGTTGCCAGGGAGAGGGAAGTGGGAAGTTTGGAGTCCCCTGCTGAAGCTGCTACCTCCGCGACCTGACCCGGATAAGCAGTAGACAATGGATGGATGGATGGATATATATATATATATATATATATATATATATATGTACAATTAATTGCTGCCATATTTGGTTGACTTGCGTTCAGTGAGGCCACCCTCAGTCATGCATACACTTTCAAATCTTCGAGACGTCGCGGGCCATCTCTCCGTATTCACCGATCCCGATTCCCGCAGTATACCGTCGTCACACGCGTCTGCTCATTGTAATAAACACGAGGAGGAGCCTCAACCAGCCCGCAAAAACTTTATAATAATAACAATTGAGTCCAAACCCGAAGAAGGGCCACACTCCAAAACCAGGAGTAGGTGGGGGGGATGGGGGGGGGGGGGGGGGAGAGTGAGTGAAGAGCACGTCTGAATAATAAAAAAAATAAAAAGCCCTCTCCATATGCAGTAAAACAACATGTTTGAATTTCAAACTCAAAGTTATTTATCGCTGAATTTCTGGAACAGATTTATGGCTACAATCATTCCGCTATGCCTCCTCGGCCTATGATAAGTATGGGTGTAGCCGTTTCGTTTCCCCCATCCGGGAAGACACGGGCGGTTTGGTGTGCAGATGTGCTCCGTCCAGGACCGGCTGAAATACGGTAGAGGAAGCAGAGGAAAAGAATACGCCTGCATTTTAGCACATTTTGGAGTTACAGCCGTCTAATCATTGAGAACAGTGGTCCTTGATATCAGCAAGACTGTATTATACTTTGTATTAACTTCATATTATACATTTTATTCACTTTATATTATCTGGTATATATTACAATGAACAGTTCCTCGACTATGTCAGGTGCGTGACTGCTGGTCAGTAGAAAACATAAAGTTAGAGACCACTAAAGTTGGCGAATATCCAATATGAAACCAACTTGACTTTAATATCAATCGTGTTTGATAATAGTATGGATGTTCACCCGCACTATAGCCACATTAAACGGCCAAAATCGGAACTTCTTTCTGATTTCAAAAACCAGCTTGCGATGCAAAACGGCGATCATCCGACCATAAGGAAGAGGCGGGCCAATAGGAATGTAGGTGCGATTCCCCCCAGGGGGGCTGATGCAGTGCAGGTGCCTCGTTCCTAGAATGTAAAAAAAAAAAAAAAAAGAGAGAGAGAGAGAGAGAGCCAAAGTGTCGTCGTCTTAGCGGATCTGAATTTGTTATTCAAACTCCCGGAAAAACTTTAAGTGAGGCTCACCTCCTCACCTGCGAGAAGCGGCCCCGTCTGTAAAGCGATCCATCATGGCGACGGCAGGGGAATTACTCAGTGACAAATATCTCTCTCCCTGTGCGCACGCGCTCTCCCTCTCTCTCTCTCTCTCTCCCTCTCTCTCTCTCTCTCTCTCTCTCTCTCTCTCTCTCTCTCTCTCTCTCTCTCTCTCTCTCTCTCTCTCTCTCTCTCTCTCTCTCTCTCTCTCTCTCTCTCTCTCTCTCTCTCTCTCTCTCTCTCTCTCTCTCTCTCTCTCTCTCTCTCTCTGCAGAGTGGGCCTGCAGATTGGATACACAAGCGGGACCACATGTTCTTTCCCCGTGCTCTTTAGCCAAAGTCATTTGTGTTGGTGTCACGTGTAATAAATGGGTCTACTGTGAGAAGACAGGCGGGGAATTTTGTATTACCTATTAAACAAGGATTTGGAAGGGCATGGTGTGGTGTGTGGGTGGTGGTGTGGTGTGTGTGTGTGTGTGTCTGACAGAGTTGGTGAGCGGGCCATGGTGAGGAACACATGGCAAATACCCCTTGTGATAGTTTGCTGTTCTTACCTTCAGAGCTTTAGCCTGCCGAGGGAGCCAACCCTTACATGGAACTGATGATTACCTCACGCAAAGTCTCAGCTTCATCCTCCCAGGGGTTGGTCCAGGCCCGGCCGACTGACGGACCAATCAGAGGCCACCGTTGTTCTAGGAGGCAGGGGTTATAATGTGAGGCGACAAGGTGCCGTGGTCGCTCTGGTGGTTTGTTCGTTGAGTCTTATCTTTAAACCACATGCATATTAGTGTAGCATGTGGTTTAAACACTAATATCATTGTATAACATGTAAATAAACTGTTTAAATCAACCATTAAACAGGTTAAATTAAAATAGTTGTAACAGGTGCTACTGCAACTGATGGAATCATGGGAGAAAGGAGGAAAAAACGAACTAAACGACTGCCCTTTCAAAGCGCGTATAGAACAAAGGCAGTGACGTCAAATGTCGTTGAGAATTAACATAGAAACCCTTTTACTGACAATTACTCAGCGTCCGCTAAAGAATGAATGGATCCGTCTCCACGGGCATACACAAGGGACCATGACGGCGTCTCCTTCTCCCTGAGCTCACTGAGGGAGAGAGCAGAAATACATGAGTACCGGTATATATAGTCCGACTAATTATGCTCACCACCCACAGCTGCATCAATTCCGGGAATTCGCCATTACCGCTTCCCTCGTTTACCGACCGATGCCAAGCCACACCCCCCTTCATGCCACAAATGTCTTCTTAAAAAGTAATGGAAGGCTTACTATGTGCAGTCCTGCTATCTTACTAGACCACAAGAACTAATCAGAGAGGCTTAATTATTTATGTGACAGTGGACGCAGGCACGGTTCGAATTACAATACATTACATTACAGTAATTTAGCAAACATTTAGCAAACTCTTAAGTCGCTTTTAGCCAAAGTGACTTAAGAGAACAACTTGTCAACAGAAGTCAAAAGTGCACTTCATTTCTAACAAGTCTCCAAGAACTGAACCGGTGCTCAGGTAAAAATACAATTAGTTCAGGTAAAAGTACAGATAGGTAAAAGTTGGCAAACAATATAGAACAATATCTAGAACAATTTCCACCCAACAATTTACTTAGATAATCTACTTAGTAAGACACTAGTAAACGTTAAAAGAGGATGCGCTACGAGGAAGGATCCGGGAAGTGTGTCCTGAAGAGATGGGTTTTCAGCCTGCGACAGAAGATGGGCAGTGACTCTGCAGTCCTCACATCTGTGGGGAGTTTGTTACACCAATTGGGGCCAGGACAGAGAAGAGCCGTGACCGCGTAGATCGGCCACAAGGGCCCCTAAGTGAGGGGGCAAGCAGACGACCCAAAGAAGCAGAGCGAAGTGGACGTCGGGGATATAGGGCTTGACCATTGCCTGGAGGTAGGATGGAGCTTTTCTTTTTACTGCCTTGTAGGCTAGCACCATGGTCTTGAACTGGATGTGAGCAGCTACAGGTAGCCAGTGTAGAGTCCAAGGAGGGTAGATGTGTGGGAGAACTTGGGTCGGTTAAACACCAGGCGAGCTGCAGCTTTCTGAATGAGCTCCAAGGGCCTGATGGCAAATGCCGGGGTGCCAGCAAGGAGGGAGTTGCGGTAGTCCAGCTTGGAGATGACAAGAGCCTGGATGAGCACTTTTCCAGTGAGAAAAGGCCGAAGTGGGAGGGGGGAGGGGAGGGTTTGGAAAGGTTTGGGAAGCACTGCAGTAGAGAGCGTGCTTCACCCCCCCCCCCCCAAAGGCGGCCGTGTCACGTAATCTAAATCTGGAGGATTGAATCCTCTTTATTGGTCACATACATGTACACACAGTGAAATTAGTTTCTCGGCATTTAACCCATCCTGGTAGTATAAGCAGTGGGCAGCTATTTGATATACAGTGCCTGGGGAGCGGTGTAGTAGGGGGTCTGGTGCCTTGCTCAAGGGCAGCAAGACCATCCGGTTCCCTATAGCTCAGTGCTAACAGACTGAGCTATCCTGCCGGCCACAGCAGCAGTTTTAGCAGGATATGTTATTTATATTACATATTCTAACGACAATAGAGGAAAACCCGCCTTCGCTGTTCTTTGACGTGATTTGGGAAGGAGCTCAATCAGTTCGCTTCGTTGGTGACTTGCGTTTATCCGATCGGCTGAAAGTGTTGTCGATTTTTAGTTAGATATTGTTCTATTGTTTGTCAACTTATTTTACTTTTAGCTTATGGTTGTCTTAAACTGAACTTATTGTATTTTTACTCGAGCACTGGCTCAGTTCATGGAGACGTTAGGATGAATGCACTTTTGACTTCTAGTGATGAGTTGTTCTCTTACCTACCATTGTTGAACGCACTATTGTAAGTCGCTTTGGATATAATCGTCTGCTAAATGACTGTAATGTAATGCAATGTAATGTGTTGTCCGTCAAGGCACGGCTTCAAATCAACTGCTTTCAGTCCCTCTCTTGGGACTGAAAATACCTGGTGAGATACACAGGTAGAACCAGGCTAGTCTTTACTGGGGAGTAATGGCCCTCTTTACACACGATACAGAGCTAGAGTTGGACAAGCGTTTACCTAGATTATATCTACATTACAAAACGTGTATGTTGACGCAAAGGGCAAAACACACTCACAACGTCTCAGCCCGTTTAGACGTAGGGGTGGTGGGATAGCAGCAAGAAAGAAAATGCCAGAATGGCTGTTCTCCGAAGGTAAGGAAGCAATATATTACAGAGCAAAAAATGGATGAGTCAATTCATCAAGTGGAGGAGGTATGGAGAGAGTGGAGTAAGAAACAGAAAGGGAGACGGAGGTTAACAGATGTTAATGCTCTTGGAGGATAAAACAAAACACAATAATGGAGTGCAAAGTGCAAAGAGAAGGTGTCACCCCCTTAGGTTTTAGGGAATGAAGCTAAGCTAAGCTAAGCGGGTTTCAGGTGACGGTGTATGAAACAAAAAAAAAGGCCAATGTCCAGAATAAAGATGGAAACAGCTCTTTTGCTGTCAGTTGCAAGATTCAAAATGTTTACACAGAGGCCTCATTGATGGATTAAAAAACAGCAAAACAGAAATAACTTACAGAAATGGGTCGGAGTAAGGTCTGCCTTAGCCGAAGCGACAATCACCCCTGTTAATCTCTCCATTGAGAGATGAAGTAAGGACTGGGACAAACCATTATTAAACACATAGAGGTGATCCATATTGAGGTATGAATACCCATCATTCAATATATGAATGATGTGGTTTACTCGCAATCATCATAATTGACTAAGTAAATATAATAATCCTAATCATAATAATTCATATTAATATTTGGTGCGGTCTGATTAGTCAGACAGGCAGCATTCTCAGACGCTGTGTCCTTTCAGAGACGCTAGAACCTGATTAGTGTGGTAGTCAATGTTGCTCCCTCACACTAAGTCATTGACACAGTGTAAGAGATGTATTGATGTCCCCCTCTGGTCATCTGTATCTGTTATTAGTGCGCAGCTACCGTCGCATAATAACCTTTGTTCACTCATCGGCTGAGGGTTATTGCAGGGAAAGAAGGCATTTCCTTATGCTGCAGGTACATTAGAAAACATGCATGTATGCAGACGTAACTTGTGCATGTATTTGGATATTGTATTACGCGTTGCTTTTATACCCATAAACCTAATGTTTACATTGACCTTTGACACGTTTCATGAAACATTATTCCCTAAACCGGACAGGTCATGAATAACGAGGGTGAGGCATGAACAGCCCAATAAATTGGTAATTCAATAATAGATAGAAGCCATGTTTAGACACATTTTGAAGATAACTTGTGCCTGTGTGTGTGTGCGTGTGTGCGCGTGCGTGCGTGCGTGTGTGTGTGTGTGTGTGTGTGTGCGCGTGCGCGTGCGTGTGTGTGTGTGTGTGATTTGATAATCCCAGCACGTCTCATCCATGTCCATGTCCATGTCTCTGCTTGTAATCCTCAGAGAGGAGAAAGGTCAGACTGACCATTGGAAACCAGTGGGCCCACAAGCAGATTTACAACGTGGTCGGACACCTGCATGGCAGAAGGAACTCAGGTCAGTTTTCTCTCTAATTACTTTCCTTAACTTACTTGTATTCACTGTTGTTGAACTGACGCCCGTCGAGGGTTAGTTGAGAAGAAAACCACTTTGTAGCTTTGTCATTTGTCTTTTTCGAGAAATAAGTGACTTTATTTTTTATTTTTAATCGTACATATTTGTATCTTATATTGTTTAGTTTCCTACACTCTCTCTAATCAGAACAAAACTTTTTGTTTTTTAATTATGATGAAAAGCAGGTCTCAAAGTCGGGAAAAAACAACCTATTTATATGCTTGGGTTTATATGCATATATGCATGTCTTAAACACTTCACCTATGCTCTTGCTATGAAACCTTGAAAAAAGGCATGAATAAATGCTTTCTTATTTTATCTCCAATCGTTTATTTACAGTAATGTTATCAAAATGGTTTTTTTCAAGTTTGTGTGCCCAGGAAGAGCAACATTTGAACCTGATCACCTTTTTTATATTACTTCAAACTAGACTGTACTGTAAGTATAACTAAGAACTTGTTACGCTGCAAGCTGGTTCCACATTTGGAACGTCATTTTCCGTTTAGTTTTGTCCACGATAATACCCCCACAATTCGGAAAATTCTAAAAGCAAAAGCCTTATTTCAACTTCATTTCCCAATCATCTATTTAGTTTTGTGTTGCCTGTATAATCTTCAGGGTTTCAGTCAATGAAAAGGTTAAAAACTGGATTCAAGAAGACATTTAGTATTTGATTTGAGTTGAGTTGAGGAGACACCCTACCTGCTAGTGGAGCTACAACGCTACAGCACCAGCGCCACATGACGGAGAGACAGCGGGGGAATGGCTTCCGCCGCTTCATCTAACCACACTTCCCCTCGCCCGTGGGTACAAACGTCCTAATAAACAACGGGATGTGTCAAGCGCTAGGCCCGTTTGCCGCCTGCTAGTGTGCCGCGTCTGCCCAGTGCGGACACCGGAGGGGGGACACACAAAGCGGTGAATGAAACAGCATGCGTGTCATCGCACCGGCTAACGAATGGCCACACATTAATTCAAGTAGCGCACTTTGGCGGCTCGAGGACATGAACCATCGAACCCCGTTAGTCAGCAGGGAAACTGATATTTGAGCTGAGAATGTGCTGTGATTCGGACACACTGGATAGGAAGTAACCCACAATTGATGCCATTAAAAAAAAATATGAAAAAGGACAAAATAAAACATAAAGGGGACGTTCTACCGGCTCAGCCACATTTTTTATTAACTCATAGTGTCATCATGGTGTCATCGTGGTGTGAGCATAGTGTCCCAAGCTATCAAAATGTACCCCAAAAACCTTTTGGATAACGTCATGCCGTCTCGTTGATCCACGCTTGGTCGGACAGGAGGCTGCTGTCACGTGTAACATTGTAACTTTTGTTGGAGTTTTGTCTAGTGGAGCTACAACGCTAGAGCACCAGCACCACATGACGGAGAGACAGGGGGGGGGGAATGGCTTCCGCCGCTTCATCTAACCACACTTCCCCTCGCTGTAGTAGGGTAGCCGTAACGGAGCCTGACACGTATGACATAAAAGTACATACATGCATGTGTGCTGTAAAACTATTCGTCAAACGTCCATGTGGCCATGCTTTATCCCTGGAAATGGCAGGCGCTGAATGGCAGGACTCGCATGCTGTTGCACATTTACCTGCTGCCGCCGCGTCCGCTGTAGCATTTTCCCGGGAGAGAGGAGGGGGGACACTTAGAAAGTGCTTGTGTGGTTTTTTTTGGGGGGGGGGGGTTTCTTTTGCCAAATTGCTGAACTAGTTTAATCACATGTCCAAGATGCAAGTGTTACGTTTATTTGCTGTCAATCTTCTCTCTCTGTTTTTATTGCTGGATCAGATCATTCAAATACTGTTTTTCATTTAGAAATGGCAATGTGCGGGTAGGATACTGTAAGTGGTTCTTTTTTACACGTAATCCACGGTTCACAAAAAAAATGCATACTATCGTCGCATGCTGACAAGGTTGACACACACTTGAATAACGCCCCTTTGTTGAGAATACTTTGTTTGTGTTGATGTAAAACCTGTATGCCCTTGTTTGGGACGTTCGAGGGACAGCTACACTTATGAAACTAGCAAAGAAGAATTCAATTTAACATACTAGCAGCACTTTCCGCTCCAACAATTCCCACGTGTTACTTGCTCCACCGCCTTCAGACTCTGAATGGCTTTATTGTCGTTGCAGGAGCACAACGGAATTGTGCAGCAATCCTCACGGTCACTCTTTTCACACAACTATAAAACTAAACAAAAAACATTTGATTGATTTACTCCTGGTCTCATCCTGTTTCTTCCTCTGTATATAACCTCCATCTCTCCTGCTCTCCTTGTCTCTTCTTTGTATTTCTTGTGTCTTTATAATCTCAGAATATTGCTACCCTCCTCAATTCCTCCTGCTCCCTCTTCTTTTCCTTCTTGTCCTTGATCTCTTCCTTCTCCTGCTCCTGCTCCTAATCGTCCTAATTATCTTCCTCTTCATCCTTGCCCTCCTCTTGCATTTTCCCGTCCTCCCCCCTACCTGTCCTGTCACTCTCACTTTTTCTCCTTCTTCTCATGTTCCTCATTATCATTGTCAAGCTTTTCATTCCCCTCCTCCTCCCTTCTCTTTGGCTTTTCGTTGTCCGGTCTATTCTTCCTCCTCCTCCTTCTGTTTCGTCCTATCTTCAGCCTGCTCTTTCCATCCCTTCCTCCTCATGCTTATACTATTGCTCTACCGTTCTTATTGTTCTTTAAAGTTATCCCCCCCTTCCTCCTTCTCTCTTCTCCCATTTCACAATGATTCTTCCTGCTCGTCTTCGTCCTATGGTTGCTGTCTCTGGATTCGGATCCAGATCGACGCCAAAATCGAATTAACTGTTCCAAAATCAAATCAACTGTTCCTTGGCCCATAAGTAATCTAACCACGCCGTTTTGTCCAATTCCGTACATAACATTTTGAGTTATCTTGCTTAAACAGGGGGGAATACATAACCATCTGCCAAATTGATGGTGGAGGTAAACATGCTCTTAACAGTGCACTCGCTGCTCTCTCCTCCACCAGTCCGCTCTCCTTTCTTTGGCTCCTTGGCACTCCTTATACACCTTCCTACGCTGAGTTCTCCTTCCCCTCGTCTACCTATTGTTCCTCCTCCTCCTCCTCCTCCTCCTCCCCACCCCCACCCCTCCAGTCTTGTCCAGACCCCTTTGGTGATTTGAGCACTGGTCGCAGTGGTCCTACTGGCAGGGGGAGGCCAGGCTGGTGTTTCCAGACACATAATCCACACTGAGACCTGGTCTGCATGTGGGGGGGGGGGGGCTCGGGTCGCATTGGCTGAGTGAGTGTCTTGTCTTCTGAATAGCCTTGGTCAGAGTCTGATAAACTGTAAAAAAAACAACAACCCAGTATGTAGTCCGTACCAGGAGGAGACGTCCTGTTCTCTCCTCCCCAACACAACTCTCCTCCTCCTCCTCCTTCCTCCTCCAGCCGTGGCTCCTCCTGAAGTCACCGTTTAGAATATATGGATGGAATATGGATACTACCATGGATACCTCTGGTTTCCATGGTAGCACAATAAAACAAAACAAACAATTTGGGCAAACATTTAACTTAAGTAGTCGGTAACCGATGGTCCCATTGACATTGGACAGTAATTACTAAATTAACAAACACACACACACACACACACACACACACACACACACACTCACAGGTGTATCCGCAGCCAAAACCCACTGTCCGACACGTGGATAGAGACAGACAGAGAGAGAGAGACACTGAGGAGGGAGAGAAAACAAACCCTGACCAACGCTTTGCATTTCTTGTTCAGTTGTTGTTGTTGTTGTACTTGTGTTCGCGTTAGCAGCACAGTGGAGAATGAAATAAATAATCACGTGATAGTATTTGTAATGGTGATGGAGCCCTAATGGCCCATTAGAGGGAACAAAGGGAGGCAGTGTATTTTGGCATTTGCCAGGGACCAAGTTGGCACCTACAGAATCCGGTCATTCTCGCCGAGGAAGGGATGCTCTGTGCTGTGTTTTGTTCTCGTATTAGACTAATAATTAATCATGTACACATTGAAATGAGCTTAGACCCCCCCTAGCCTACACAAGCCATTAACAAGACTTCATACATTACAGAGTATGGATGTCTTGGGGGAAATCAACACAGGCCGGCTTTTCTTATTATTCTCTTAATTCCTGGAAGAAAAAGTTTTTCATCAAAGTGGCTGGATGCTTCTCTCCTAATGCATGCACATTTAAAGTAGGAAACGCACACGACACAAACACACACACACATACGCACACACACAGACACACACACATGCACAACACACACAGACACACACACATGCACACACAGTAACACACACACACACACACACACACACACACACACACACACACACGCACGCATCTACACACAACATAATGCTTGAGGCTTCTTTGTAACTTCTTACATTTTCTGCACTGAAAGAATGTTTGAGTGAGGATTCACAATCCTGCAGGCATGGTGTTGATCAAACACAACATTCATCCATTGAGCACATACACACACAAACAGCCGGCAGTCGATATTTTCAGTTTCATTTTCAAAGGGCACATTTTTTTTTACTTGTGACTTGAGTGTTGTTTTACATATAAATACCAAAAATGCACACAAGTACATATCATCTAAAAAAAACGTTCACAAAACATTGTGAGCATGCCCTGTGTCGAGAGAGAGAGAGACATAGAGAGACACAGACAGACAGACAGACACACAGACACACACAGAAAGACTAAGGGAGAGAGAAAGAGAGAGTGAGCTGCCACTCAAACCATCTCCCCATCATAGAGACAGAGAGAGAGATGGAGAGACAGACGAGACAGACAGACAGACAGACAGACAGACAGACAGACAGACAGACAGACAGACAGACAACGACAAGACAGACAGACACAGACGAGACAGAGAGAGAAGAGAGAGCGAGGGGAGAGGAGGAGAGAGAGGATGGGAGAGAGAGAGGAGAGAGAGAGTGAGAGAGAGAGAGAGAGTGAGAGAGAGGAGAGAGAGAGAGAGAGGGAGAGAGAGAGGAGAGAGAGAGAGAGAGAGAGAGAGAGCTGCCACTCAACCATCACACCTTTGCAAGTAGCAGCCTGTTACCTCATCATGTATTATTATTATTCTTACTTTCAGGCTGTATTACTAGCTTGCTCGATACACAACAGTCTTTACAAATGTATGCTCCGAGTACTGGGCAATGGAAGGGCCGATGCTCTGCCTCTGTGTTGTTCAAAGAACACACCAGAACCCAAAGAGTCTGCCAGCTCCTCTCGGCAGCAGATGTGCCTCACCATGGATCTGTAGAGATTGAGAAATCACAAGTAAAGCTTTCAAATGGTGGGGCGGGTGAGGCGGGGGAGGGTGGGGGTGGGGGTGAGGGGGGTGGGGCGTGTCTGGATGGCAATGTGTTGTTTAGGTCAAAATTAACCTTTGAAAACTGTAAAAAAAAAAAAGTACAAATTTGTGCAATAAGTGGATTTTTGTGCTATCATTAATCATATATTTTTATTACATTTTTTTGGAATTTCTTAGAATTGTTTTTGTGTCACTGAAACACAGTTTGAGGATGAGTTCAGATTGTTGCCACCCTTTAAATTATTTCTACGGTGTTCAGTTATGCATTTAAACTGACTACAAAGGATAAATCTGTTATTCTGAACATTATTATTTGTATTATTTTTGATTACATAATATTGCACTTCACTCTTATTACATGCATGCATTCCAAGAGGGCCTTTTCCTTTTCCCGCTCTCGCATCATAACAAGTTATATTTCTAATATTCACCAATATGTTTGGTTGCTAGCTCAATAACCTCGTTGAAAAGATGTGATGTTCTTGTGTTAAAGATTGACCATTGGTCACTCACCATGTCGATCTGAACGTCACAAATATATATTAAGATATTCTACGGCTGTCTAAAACTGTCTAAAAAACTACACACAGCAAAATCTCAAGCGTCACTAACCTACATAACTGAACCAACAACTGTAGAACAACCAGGAGCTTTTCCTTGTCCTTTCCCGTCCTCACAAATAACCGTAGTTGTGCATTTTATTGTACCAATCATTAATTATCATTAATAGATCATGGCTTGTTCGCTATTTATTGCATCCCAGCTGCACGCTGTATTTTGTATGTCTGGATTTTAGTTATTGTTTACACTCGGGTGTGAATACTACATCTTTATGTGTGTATTTTATATCCCTTCCGTTACATCCCGAGAGATTATTGAAAATGATTCACGGTGGCTGGGGAGAGAGAGAGAGACATATTGTCATCAACAGTGTAGCGTGTACATAGTGTATGTAGCCGATGGAATGATGATGTTTGTTTGTTCACGTCCTTGAGTTGTGGATATTGTTCCAGCAATGATGGAAACGCGTATGAAGATGCTATTTCTCGTGAAGACATAGTAGTATGTAACTCCTGTCCACCTTACACACACATGACCTAGGAACACATGTACACACACACGCACACGCCGTGGCATGGCGTGCTCCCTGAGCGCGTCGAAGCATAAGATGAAAGAGACAACAACAACAACGACAATGCAGAAGGCACAATAATCAAATAGTTTTCATTTTGACGCCAATGCGATGGGAGGAGTCCGTGTTTAACGATTCATTTTCCAGGAGGACAATTCCTTAGCGAAAATCACAAACTTATTTATGGCCCGGTGCTTGTTCTAAATCATGGACGTCACAGCATCAGAATCCCAATAGCTTCACATCCTGGCTTCGATTCCTCTCGGTTGTGACGGATGGTGGTACAATTTAACATATTGAATTACCGTACAGCTAAGTCCCTTCTAATTTATCGCCTGCTACCCTCTTCCATTATTTCAACCCAAAAAAAAAAAGAACAAACCCCTTCCCTTTGTGCATGAGCTCAGGGGAAGATGAGCGAGGATCAAATGGCAACAGGCAGTAAAAAAAAAAAAAAGCTCCATCTTTCTTGAGATTTGTAGCTCATATTACCTGCTTTAGTGGCCCATTATGGCCAGCTAATATCACATTATAAATCAGCATGGCAATATATTTCTCTTGCCGCCTCCACCAAGCCAGCCATTGGACATGGCAGGTCGCCACATAGTGTAGAGCCAGCAGTGTGAAGAACATACCTCTAAATAGGCTCCACGTGTGTGTGTGTGTGTGTGTGTGTGTGTGTGTCTAATGAGATATGGGAGAGGTGAGGCAAAGACAAGATAAGGAGGAGATGAGACTAGATAAAGGGTAGACAATTAAAAAGGAGTCGAGGGGAAGAAGAAGAGGCGGGCGAGCTGGATATGGAAAGGCGTTTCCGAAAGGACTTCATCCTATATTTCCATATGACCTGTTTTAATAGAGAAATAAATAGACATAAAACACATATATAAGTCGTAGTTAGAGGATTGGTCAACAATTGAATTTACTAATTTGGTAGATGGTGTCAAATGAGCTATTTAAAGACATAATTTATGTCTCGGTTTAACAGGATGATATTAAAATGAAAGCTGATGTAGGTAAGATTTGAAAGTTGGAAAGAGAGAGAGCAGAATAGAACAGAAGATATTTTTTCAACTAAACGGTCAAAAAAAACATCCCCTCCCTCCCTGCTTCCTCCCTCCCTTCCGCCCTCTGGTTCTCCACCATTGAGAAGTGTTGTATTTCACACACTTGTGATTGCCAGGCAGGTTGGATTCCCCGAACCAATCAGGGAAGAGATTGGCCCTGATTGGTCAGAAATGAGGCGGGAGTGGTCTAAAATGTAAATGGTCTCTTGCAGAGGCAGGTGCGGTCAACTAGAAACGGATATTCTCACAGTGAATTTCACTCACTAATATCTGACGGATGGCTACTCAAATTATAGCTTTTTTTGCAAAGCAGTTTAGAGTTAAAGATAGACTCATATAATTATATAGTCAACATGTGGTCATCATGCAAGCAGCTGAAAAAGTTATATATATTGCACTAAAACCGATTTTTGTTTTGTCAATGGGCTCATCAATTGTAATGTGTAATATAATAGTAATATACGAAGCGATCAACAATCTCTGAAATGTGTGTCTATGAAAAAGAGGGGAGCCGTAAGGTAGAAGAAACACGACGACACGAAGCAGGGAAGGTTCAACGGAAAAAGAGAAA
>CM051004.1:18115690-18120690 GCA_027704905.1 Muraenolepis orangiensis
TCCATGGTCTTGGCTTCCATGTATCGCCTGAAAAAGGCCCCATAAATAATATAAAAAGAGGATTAGGTTAGAATCAAACTAATTCTTCCAAAAGATGTGTATAAAGTTTACTCATTACATTTTTCAATAAAGATTGTTAGATTTTATTTCAATTCGCAATAATGTGAAAATGTCATTTTGATTTGCAATTGCAATGATGTTTATGTATTGACTCATACTTCCGACAAAAATTGCCGCCTCTATTAAAATGTATGTTTAGATCTAGCGTAATTAACCCTAATTAACTGGGACTGTCAAAGTGAGCGTGTGGTTTGTTGCCTTTCTTACTGCTACATCTACATCTTGCTGAGGTGTAGACTAATTATAGGGGAAACAAAGAAAGGAGATGCTTCCATACAGGTGGACTACTTGATACCATTAAACCGTTGAGGTCCTATTATGCTCTGTGCATGTTGAAAAGACAAGTGACTCTAAACGCGGGTTCTATAGGAACCAGCGGTTTAAACTAGATGACCGTCTAGAATAAGCAGAATAGCAGAATAAGACCAGCTAGAGTTGGTAAAGGGTAAAAAACGCTTATATCCAAAGCACTTTACAAGTCATGCCTCACATTCACCCATTCATACACACATTCACCACCGACAGCGGAGTCAGCCATGCAAGGAGACAACCAGCACGTCAGGAGCAGTTAAAGTTAGGGTGTCTTGCTCAAGGACACTTGGACAGTTTTTGCCAGAAGGAGCCAGGGGATCGAACCAGCAACCTCCCGGTTGTGAGGCAACCGCTCTACCTCATGAGCTACTGCCCCCCGGGGTTCACTGATTTTACCTTGCAAATCGTTTATTTAGGGCTCGAAATGAGGACACTGGATTCCTTTTGGTTTTAGAACGTCAAACAGAGCAGAAATCTGATTGGACAACCCCTCTTTAATGAAGATAAATGCACGTGGGACACTTTAAGGGTCCAACAAAGCTAACCTCATGAGACCACCCTGATCTAGTGAGATCTAGTCAGTTTCTCTGCTGAAGGCTGAAGATCAGTCTGGCTTTGACCCCGTTGAAACCAACTTTGGATGGACCAACGAGCACCTTTAGTTCACGACAAAGTAAGGCTGCCTCAGTTATGCAGAAAAGAATGGCAGCTGCCCAAGGAAAGTGTAGCAATCGAGGGAACAATCGAGGCAGAGCAATCGGAAATGATGGCTTCTTCTGGGAGGAGAAGTTACGCTTTAGTTCCGATCAGACGCTGTTCGAGTTCAAGTTTCTTTATTCAGTAAGAGCAAAGTGAGCTACAGCGCCAGGCTGGTATCGGCTGGGGTTTTCTTAACAATGATTTTCACATATGGCCTGTGCCCATGTGAAAATAAATTATCATTCCGACACATTCTGAATGGAACACCTCACAAGGCTATAAAAACAACCATCGCCACTGTTTTGAATAGATTTTCTCATATTGTCACCTTTTCACTCATTCTCTATACGTTTATTGTAAGAGTCAGAGTTGAATATACCGCACTGGAATTAAATTAAGCTGTTGATATTGTTGATGTGGAAGCATGTTTGTATGCCGCCAACATGTCATCCTCAATATAGCAAAGATCAGATAGAAACAAGAAAAAAAAACAGTAACCAGAGAAGAAGCAAAGAAACGGAAGCATCGGGAAAGAGCTTGTTAGTCTCATGTGGTTCAGGGAAGTGCTCATGGACCACCACACACTGAGACCAATCTCCTTTATTTCTACTGATACTAATATGTTGTCGTTAAGGCAATCTGGTTCCACAGCGAAACATGGTTGGAAAACAAGGCAATATGGCCATCCTCTCCCAATTCCCATTTGTGCATCACTTCAACGTGCGCGACGGCAACATTTTAAAACAGACTTTTACCACCCGCATCGTTCAGCCGGGTTGTAAAATGATTAAGCACCCATTTAGCCAGGCTATACAGTGGAAGATTGGTGGCCAATCAAATTACACTTATTGAGTACTTGTCAGGGATGGAACAGATCGAACCCAAACGTAGACACGGACACTGGAAGTTAAATAAAGTGTAGGATTTATTTCTACAATGGCAGGTCAGGAAGGCGTTCTTCAACGGACATGGTCGTAGGGCAGGCGGTGGTTCCAAAGCAAGGGAGAACAAGGGAACACTGAGTCACTGGGAGGAAACATTGAGACATCAGGGAGAAACAAACACCGAGAGCTAGGAACCCAACTACCAATACAACAATCTAACGATCAGTGGATGAAAAACCACGGTTGATGCAGTATGCTGCGGGGTTGATGAGCTCAATGGAACCAAGTGAATGACGTCATCAGGGGAGGAACCTGAGATAGTTGAGTAGTGACCATGGAATGCAGGTGACGGAGACCACGAAGTGGAGGGCATGTCCCAGGTGATTGCATGGGCAGATGTGAAAGTACTAAAATTTATTTAAACAGCCTACTAGCATTGTGTCTAATGGCCCTGTCACACCTTGATGATTTAGCCAGTGTATGCCAACGTATCAAAATGTATCTAGAACGCTGGCATATGCTGAACTATCAATGTTATTTAAAATTGTGGCCGTATACATAGTGTATTCATAACGAGTTGGACGTATACATAACGTATTAGTAACTTGTATAGAACGTTTCGATAACTTACAGATAACTTATACCAACGAATGCTTAGCGTGTTGCCGGCATTCACAAGTTATGCCCAACGATAGTCTAACTTATGCATAGCATGCGGCAGTGTATCGCCGACGATCCCGTGTCGTAGCCTTTAAAAAGGCTGCCGCTCGACGATTCAAATCATAACCGCACTAGACATCGCAGTATCAACATCACCGCATCAACCGTCATGCCAAGAAAACTTTGAGGAACGCTGCCAATACGCCATTATACGGTAACTGTAACTTAAAAACACATTCAGTAAGTTCTGTAGTCATCCGGAACACGCCAAATACATCTACATACGTCAATATGTGTTGGAGATAAGTTTGATATAAGTTACACATAGTTTCAAAGCACGTTACTCATAGGTTAGAAATAAGTGTTGGGTACGCTAGACATTATCTCGACGTATTTCGACTTATGAGTAACTTACAAGTAACTTGTGTGAAACGTGTGTCAACGATCGCATAACTAACCTACAACTTATGGCCCGCGTATGCCAGCGTATGAGCCATACGCTGGCATACGTATGACCTTGCCATACTTCAACGTCTATCAGCATGCTTCAGCCTGCTCTTATACAAAACTTACCCATAACTTATTTGACGTTTTGGGTGAAATTTTGATATGTTGGCATACGCTGGCTTAATCGTCAAGGTGTGACAGGGCCATAAAGGCTGCTGCAGCCTTTCAGATTCAGAACTCCTGATCGAGACAAACACCATCAGCCTGACCGTCACACAATCAAGAAGTACGTATTTACTTCTTCTGCCTTATTTGCCGACAACCAGGAGACAGTATACAATGTCAATCAACTGGATCACCAAAAATATCGCCTTTGAAGCACTAGGCTAGTTTCAATCATGGATTTACAACAAGCTGTTGCGATGATCGTGAAGATGTTCAATAATCCATTATTGGATTGGAAGGAGGGGTCAGCACGTGCTGTTGGTTCTCCAAAGAGAGAACCCATCTTTTATTTAATATTTATATATATTATTGACCAATGACTCCTCCCGGTCCCGATCCAAAGCAAACTCTGAGACAGTATGCCGCCATTGCCAGCCCTGTTCCTATTGGTCAGTCACTGGGCTCTAATTCTAGCAACGCTCACACTGCACACTGATAGTAGCTCCAAATTACTGACACTGCCAGAAATTTGTCAGAGCCTCTGATCACACGTGGCAGGCTGTCTTCGAATCTGTCATGCTGAGAGACCCGAGACTTCTGACGGTCGACTACGACCTACGAGTTTGCCACCATGTGGGAATTTTGTCTGTGATGGGAAAATGATTTGCAGAATCGTCTGTGGCAGACTTTAAAGGTGAATGACATGTTACCCCCCCCCACCCCCACCCTCCAACCGAGGCATTGCAAGCTGTATATATCCCTTTCATTCTTTTATGTGGTCCGGAGAGATATCAACTCACCTCTGGTTCTAGAGCTTTACCTAAAGCCTATTTGACCTGTGACCTTGAACCTTTGCCACAGATCAAAAAGCCAATGAGATGCATGTTGAATGTATATGTGTGTGTGTCTGTATGTGTGTGTGTGTCCTCCTGCCAGGAGCACAGGGTGGTCTTGCAGAGCAGTGCGGTGGCTTATGTCAGCCTGAACTCTCCGGTCAGAGGGACAGAGAGACTGCGAGCCACAGCCTCCCCGGCTCTGCTACAACTCACCGCGGACATACAGAGAGTAAGTACACACTTTGGTTGTTGTATAGTTACTACCACTATGATCACAAGTCACCCTCGACGTACAGGAAGTAAGTATACACACTGGTAGTAGTATAGTTATTACCTCTATGATCACAACTCACCTTTGACGTACAGGAAGTAAGTACACACTCTGGTAGTAGTATAGTTATTACCTCTATGATCACAACTCACCTCCGACATACAGGAAGTAAGCACACACTTTGGTTGTAGTATAGTTACTACCACTATTGTCACAACTCACCTTCGACGTACAGGTAGTAAGTAGACACTAGTAGTACTGTAGTTACTACCACTATGATCACAACTAACCTCTGACATACAGGGACTAAGTAGACACTAGTAGTACTATAGTTACTACCACTATTGTCACAACTCACCTTCGATGTACAGGAAGGAAGTACACACTCTGGTAGTAGTATAGTTATTACCGCTATGGTCACAACTCACCTCCGACATACAGGGAGTAAGTACACACTCTGGTTGTAGTTAGGTTACTACCACTATGATCACAAGTCACCCTTGACGTACAGGGAGTAAGTACACACTCTGGTTGTAGTATAGTTACTACCACTATGATCACAAGTCACCCTCGACGTACAGGGAGTAAGTACACACTTAGTAGTAC
>CM051004.1:18130690-18165690 GCA_027704905.1 Muraenolepis orangiensis
TTTGGCTGTTCCCTTGCTGCGTTAACTTTCTGAAATATGCAATGCACAGTGAATATAGAGTAATACGGTGCTTATTATTATTATTATTATTAATAAAAGGCTGCTATTCCGAGGCAAATCATGGTTTTAATTTATACAAAACCAAACTTCCAACTGCAAAATGTGACCTTTTAGTTTTCAAGCTGCTAAATAATCTTTGCCATAGGCTTTTGCTTGTTCAACTGTGGTCGTTTTAATGAGATGCAGAAACACATCAGCACCTACATTCTGGCTTGATTAGGTTCTACGTTTATTTACTTTCCTTCTCCTGGGGTTTTTCTGTCGGGGATGTAATCAAGGGAGAACGGGTAAGTGTCGAAGTCATTTCTTTTTCCCACCCAATTCTCAAAGTGGCACATCCAATATCGGACTTGATAAGAACCATCTGCACCCTCTACATGGCTATTACTATCATGTTGGTGCGGGTAAATATTTCATAACAATTTTTTCCCAAATTTGGCCTGACACGTCCGGATATGGTTTGTGTCTGGATTCTTGGCCGCTAGCACATAGCATTTGAATGAAGGAATTATGCATGACCCCTGCTTTCCTTTTCATTAAAGATGCAGTGTCTCTGTTTGTTTACGTGCCTCAAGGGGTGGAAACTGTGGGACTTGTCTTGCCTGGACTATGGAAGTCTACTGCAATGTGGCGTCCCGGGCATCAGGGATAGCATCAGAGTTTGTATCAGTAGGGAACTGCCTCTCGGGAACTGCCTCCTCAGAAACTCATCCCTGATTGCCGCCAACTTCATTCAGTAATTTGATGAAATGATTCACACATGGTTTTGGTCAGTTTTAAGCACTCATTAAGAGGTTCACTCAGAACAGCTTTAACCGACAGACGGGCAAACTGTTCAGATATCTGTTTAGAAGTAAAAAAACAAAAATCTAAAAGCAGCAAGTGGAAGAACTACAATGATAAGAGGCATATTTGCATGTTTCACTTGATTCAACCACTGGTCAGAGTGCTCTGCCACATGGTTTGTCAACACTTCTCTCCTACGGTTCCTAACATTGCATCCCCGGTGGACGGTGTAGTTGCAGAAGTGGCACTATTTCCTATTCCAGTTCTCAGTGCTCTTATTGCAAATAAATCCTTTGATACTGGTCATATTGATTTGTTTTTAACAGAAAAGTCAGTTTGGGGGGGAAAAAAAACCGATGGAAAGAAGTAATGGAATATGTCGTCTGAACAATTCCCATTCACAGAGAATCCGACACAGTGGGAATTCAATCTAGAAAAAAGTATATTTGGTTCCTGACAGTGAGGGAGTCGGAGTTTAAACATGATATAAACAAGAAGAAAGTTTTACATGAATAGACCAACAGGAGGCAAGTTATCCCTAAACAGACTTGCCCGTCCATTATCATTGGAATGCATATTTACCACATGTTACCGACTTCCGCCATGTATGAATGTGTCCAGAGAACCCGGGTTTCACTTTTAATGACGGCTCCCGTCTGCGAGTGCAAATACTATTTCATTATGCCCATTCAGAGTGGCCTTCTGTCCCTTCTTCCCTAATGCCATCGCTCCTATCGTGTGTCTGGGCCGTAAAACGCAGCAAAGCGGCGCCTTGTTAAGTATCCGTGGACACCTGTCACCGCAGCACCACCACCACCCCCACCCCGACACACACACACACACACACACACACACACACACACACACACACACACACACACACACACACACACACCGCTGCCAGTCTGGGACTGATGAGTGGCAATGAAATGATAGTAAATTACGTTTGCATCCCTGCAATCCTCAGCACAGCTGGCAAGGCCAAGTACCCTCCAGCGCCTCAAACGGTAATGACACCGGCAAGCCGTCGCTGAAGCCTAGGTCCGCCAACCACGCACTCGCACGCACACATACCCATCCTTCATGCATACACAAATTTCATGCACACACACAATCATACAAACACACACACACACACACACACACACACACACACACACACATCCATGATACACACGAAAATATCATGCACACACACACACACATCCGTCATGCACACGCATCTATCATGCACACATGCACTCACAAACACATGTATCATGCACACACACAAACACACACACACACACACATGCATCCCTCATGCACACACAAATATCATGCACACACACACGCACGCATTCGTCATGCCCACGCATCTATCAAGAACACACACACGCACGCATTTGTCATGCCCACGCATCTATCAAGAACACACACACACACACACACACACACACACACATCCATCATGGAGACATACACAAACAGACCACAACTTTTTTTTGTGCTTATGCTTTCATCAGTGTGTGAGCGTGTGTTGGGAGGTGATACATAAACGAGTAATGAACGAGGAGAGGTTAAAAGAGCGACAGTGAATTGATAATAATAGATATAGATAATAGATCTTTTTAATTGCTGCTTGCGGCAGTGAAAGTAAGGAAGGAAGAAGCATGGCTGGGTTATTTTTACTGATCACTGCTCAACCTTTTGACTTTGGGTAACCTTGCTGTGGCTCTTTGCCTTCTTTTGATTCATTTTGGATTAAATATACTGTCTGTCATTGTCACTGTTATATTAAAAGTACGCACTTTGCACCTCTCGCAACCCAAGAAAGACTAACCCTGTTATTTGTCTCTTCAAAGTTTCTTCCTTTCCATCAGTTCTTACTGGCATTTGGGTATTTCTTTCTGTGGCCAAACTTTCTTCCGTCTCAAATCTAATTTGAACTGCAATCAAATGAAAACTCCTCATCAGGTATGATTGTGGTAAGCCGTGTTCAAAGCTAATTGTTTTTCATGACATTTGAAATAAAAACGAATTCTGTCTTCGGAGAACGTTTTTTTTGAATGTATGCTGTGTAGAATTGAATTGTTTCTGTCCGTGTCATAATGAACTTGGTTGGTTTCCCAAGAGCAGCTATACATCATTGATGGGATCCTGTTCTCGTTGAAACTGACCTAAGCTCCTCGTTGCTTTCAAGATGTCACTTCAAATAGCAAGTGTGTGTGTGTGTGTGCGGTCTTTTGAAAATCCTGTACAAATGTACTATTTTTAAAAATGTTGTGTATATTCCAACTAAAAATAGAATACATTTGATACGTGACTGATTTGTTGATTTTTGTGACGGTTTGTACTACTACTATTATACCGTTTTCACACTGGGCTTAAATAAGGTATTTTGTGGCACTGCGAATAGTTTTGTTTCGCTTTTGCTTTCACACTGGCAAGTAATGTGCATTTTCTACCCAACTAGTGCGCATTAACTAATCCACCTAGGTGGTTTCGATCCCGAAGTAACTAGTTCGGGTGCAAAGCAATACAACTACTATGGGTTTCGCTTCCCGTGTGTGTGTGAACAGAATCTTAAATGCGCATTCGCTTCTCTATTGTGTGTGAACGAAAACCTGGTATCGAGTGCGCAGCGAATGGCGAATTAGAAGAGAGTGTGAACATACGTAAGTGTATTCCATGCGCACTAACTAATACAGTATCAACACCCGTTTTGACTAATACGGGATACCGCATGCAGTGTGAAAACGGTATTACTACTACTACTAGCATTACTTCTACTACAGTTCTTCTACTACATGCCAGATACTGCTTGTATCTGGCTTGTATCATGACATTTAAATGAACACTTCTGGGGGTCTGTTTTAAAACACAACCTTGGTGGGAATAGTGTGTCTTCCTTCCGCCATTGCCTTCCTTTTCGACTCTTCAATGAATTCATTATCTGTGTGAGATATAAGTCTCACACAGAGGTAACAATATACTCGTTTGAATCAACGTTCATGGTAGCAGTGTTGTCTCCTCAGCCAAGACTGCTCATGGCAGCGTCAGCGTGATAGAGCCAGTGGTTTAGTGAGTGTTTAGGTGGACCAAGAACCTGATGCAGTTTGTCAGCATGTTCACCTGTCACTCAGGAACTAATCAACTAATGATTAGGTATTTCTTTAAAGGCACAACATATTTAACTAATTGTGTCAACTCAACATATATAACATAGAATGCTATTTAGGATACAATATAGAAATGTCTTAATGTAGTCGCCGGTGGTTGATTAGTTTGGTCGGTTGGTTGATTGATCAACAGTCAAAACAGTGTCACCGTTCCAGTTTTGTATATAATGCTAATGGACTGCTTTTATAAAGCTCTTTTATCCAAAGCGCTTTACAAGTCATGCCTCACATTAACCCATTCATACACCCATTCATCCACCGACGGCGGAGTCAGCCATGCAAAGAGACAGCCAGCATGTCGGGAGCAGTAGGTAGGGGTCTGCTCGGGACACTCGACGTTTTGCAAGAGGAGTAGCTGGGGATGGAACCAGAGACCTTCCGGTTGTGATGTATATATTATTTGTATGGTTTCACTGCTCTGTGTTATTCATGTTTTTGAGGAAGTTGAAGGGTTGATGTCGCAAAACTTTTCACAATCAGAATGCCTTTTTTGTCATTTCACAAGTGCAACGGAATTGTGCAGAAATCCTCACGGTCACTCTTTCGACACCTAACAGCAATTGAAAAATCTTAATGCTTTAAAAACGAAACTTTTATTATTGTATTGTGGTATTGATGCAACACAGTATTGTAGTTAAACAGAACAGTCCGTCTCAGGGTTTGGCAGTGTTCACTTCTCTTTTTTAGCTTGAAGCTTCCTCCTGAATTTAAATAGCCCGTTCATCGTGGTCTGACGGGATTTGAATATGATTTCAGCGGTGTCCAGATACAATGCCACTCTAATACCTTATCCGGCCCACCAATCATGGCAGCTATTCCGGGGGCCGTTAGCACAAGCCCTGCCGTGTCTCGAGGAGGACGAGGACAAATCACACATGGGAAGACAATGGAAGTTGAGCTTCAGAGCCAGCGGTTGCTGATGCATTGACTGGGGGGTTGGGGGACAGATACCGCGGAGAGTTCCAATTAAAAAGGCAAGGCAAGTGTAATACCACAATAGCGTCACCAGAAGTCATTAAGTGACTTTGTCTTGTCTTTTTCTAGCACAGAGGTTATGAAAGATGAGTTCCGTAGGGCCTCCGTCGCGGCCACATAACCCCTTCACCGAATGATTAAATGATCCAATCGAATCTGTGTTTTCTTTTTTTTTCTTCTCCTGGACCATTTGCCGTATTATATTGTATTATTATATCACGTGGACAACGTAAGGGTGTAAGTGTAACAGACGCCAGCGGGTGGTGCTGTGCAGCGGTAAACATCACTAGCGATGAAGCTGGAGCCCGTGAGTTTTAGCTTCTCGCGTTAAGAGCGTTGCCTCTCATGACGGAGGTTGTTCGAGTTCGAGCCCCGGTGCGGGACACTCACTGTGACGTAAGGAATATCAAGTTCACAATAGTTTCACAAAAGTGCACACAGAAACCCAGCTGTGGACGTTGATTTAGAGACGTGTGCTCCGAGCCAAATCAGTCATCGGAAGCATTGTGCTGTTTCTTACACAGGAGTACACAGGTGTGTGACGCCGGGCTGCCGTGTGGGTGCAGAAGCCTCCCTCGACTGGGGGGCTTCCTCGCAGGACTGGGACTTTATTTTAATGTGGAGGCACAGATGGAGCACCTCGAGGCCCCGGTCTCCCCAGACTGTTGAAATGGCAGGCCAACTGCAACGCCAGCGCGGAAACGGGGGCGAAGACGGGAGTCATTAGAGACAATTAATTAGATTAGACAATTTCGTCATTTTTCTTTTTTAACGTTCGTGTTAATGAAGAATTAAGACGAGAAAAATTCGGTAACTTATCATGTTTTTTTTAAGTACTCGAATCAAATGATTTTACGCGTCCCATGTTTTTATGAGTTGCATTGAAGAGCCATTAAAGGGAAATTGCGGCTTTTAAATTCAATATAGATAATAAGCGGAATTTGGTTTTAATGAACTGTGGTTGTCATCACTGAATATAATGTGTCTGTATACTGTACCCTAATACCTAGTTACTACAACACATACAGTAATAGCCAGTGGCTTGCAATGCTCTGTTTATTCAGTGCAGGATCAGCCCATGTGTTCGCTCTTGGTTCAGAAGAAGAAATACCGTATGAAAACAAATGAACCTCTCGAGTGTATTTTCTTTCATTCAGGCCTTACAAGATATCAAATATATGAATATTAAAGTACTTCAAGATATTCCTCAGTTCTCACTATAACAGAGTAAACTGATAGGCAAAACATAATAAACTCTGATTTAAATTCTTTCATGATGTTTCTGAGTCTCGGTCTACCCACAAACGAGCAATGATATTATTTGGAAACTGATGTAATACTTTCATTTAGTTTCTATCGAGTCTATCGTGTACGGTGCTCTTTATTTAGCCCCGAGGGACAATTTGCTGCACAGCCTGCAGTAATACAATCATCATCAACAATCAGCACTCACTCATCAGCACACAAACAATTTTATACCAGAAAACATGGAATGACATGTTGTTATTCAAAATTGCCGATAGCAGCAGGGACAAATGAGTTGTTAAATGTGTTTTGGTCTTGCATCTTGGCAGATTATATCTGCCAAACATGGAAGCAACCTGAACTCAATGGACAAGAAGGGACTAGGATCAGCCAGGATTCGCCTTCTTCTTCGGTGGCTCTGACTTTGTGGCATTGGGAGAGGTCAGTTAGATTTGTGCCTGCAATTCGACTGCACAATCTAACAATTCCTTCCAACCGGTTCCTTTCAAGGTCAGCGACCCGAACCAGCAAATAAAAGGAAGGAAGGTTAAAACACGGCAATAAAACATGTAGTAAATTTTTTTTATGAATGTGGTGTCAACATTGAAACTTCTGGAAACTGTTCCAATGTGTGTTTTGCTTTGTTGTTAAAGAAAGTGTCAGGAGGTAGAGCGGTCGCCTCACAAGCGGAAGGTTGCTGGTTCGATCCCCGGCTCCTCCTAGCAAAAACTGTCGGTGTCTTTGAGCAAGACACCCTAACTGCTCCTGACGTGCTGGCTGTCTCCTTGCATGGCTGACTCCGCCGTCGGTGGTTGAATGTGTGTATGAATGGGTGAATGTGAGGCATGACTTGTAAAGCGCTTTGGATAAAAGTGCAATATAAAAGCATCCCTTACCATTACCATTACATATGAATGTATCAGACCCAAGGACAATAGTGATACGGCTGTTTCGTAGTGTTTAACAATCACGACCACAATTCCATTTCATCAATACTACAGCTCCCTCATTTGAGTGCATAACACCAAAATATCCTCATTCTGATCCGGATCAGCGGCAAAAAAATCGAAATCAACTGTTCCTCGGACCATAAGTAACCACCAGTGCAACACTTTTAGAGTTATCTTGCGGACAGACAAAATAATAATCAAAGGGGGTGAGCTAGGGGGTCAATACACCCAGAGAGCAGTCCGCCGAGCGTGTCATTATAGATAGGGTGCAATCCGTGGTACGGGTCCAGATACGAGGGGTGGGAAGTCCCGGGCAAAGGTGGAGGTGGGGGGGCGGGGGGGGGGGAAGGCAGGGGTCAGTCCAGGCACCAAAGAGTATGAGATCAACGCGCAACGGATGAAAAACGTAGCGGGCGGATGAACACAGAACTGATTGGTAGGTGCCGCAGCGGCGAGGTGAGGCTGTGTTCATGTATGCTGACACTAATCATGAATGGGAAATAGGTGAATCGGGGGGGGGGGTGTGTAGAGGTGAGGTCTCGGGCGGCAGGTGAGCTGGACGTGGCACCTGTGTCCTGCTGTGCCGCTTATGAGGAAACATTTTCCCTTAACAAGGAAAATGAAAACTGCGGGTGGGTGGACATCTGAAACGTACCTCTGCAATACATTTAAATTGTATATCCTCAATGTAATGTAATGTATAGCAATTTCCTCATCCCGGAGTGTGGGAAAATAGAAAAAATGGGTTCTTAATTAAGGAATGTGTGTATTTGCTCTCTTTCTCTTACCGTGTCAGCATGTAAGCTGTATTTGTACTATATAATCAAATTAGATGTTACGTTGTTATTATTATTATTTTTTATGTTTTATTCAAGTCAAATTATTGGAGTGGGGACCTTTGACCTTTGACCCTGTTGTGTCACTTAAATAATGGCCGTGGATGGCCGCTGCATGGCCCTATGTCTCTCTGCTCAGCTGACCCTCTCTCCCTGGGTCACTGAGCTGTGTGTGTGTGTGTGTGTGTGTGTGTGTGTGTGTGTGTGTGTGTGTGTGTGTGTGTGTGTGTGTGTGTGTGTGTGTGTGTGTGAGTGTGTGCGTGTGTGCGTGCGTGCGTGCGTGCGTGTGTGTTGCCTGTATAGTGTGTGTGTCGCCTGTAGAGTGTGTGTCTCTGAGCCTTTGTGTCTAAGAGGTCATTTGTATCCGAGAGAGAAAAGACTCATTCCTTTCATAACGCATTCACCTACAACTAAACAAACAACATAACCAAACCGCCCCAGCACTGAAGCATCGTGGACCATCCCAACCACCCTGGAAGCCCTCCCTTCCCCCGGGCCATGAGTCACACCAGCAGCAGCCCACCAGTCATCATCCGGAGTGGATCCTCTAACCCTTGACCCCTTGACCCTTGACCTGGCCGCCGCCGCCGATCCTCCACAACGCCTGGCTGGCGCCGTCCTGACAGGACGTCATCAGGTGGGGGAGCAGCACCGCTGTCTACCCCCCCCCCCCAACCCCCAACCCCCCCAACTCCCCCAACTCCCCCTCTGTAACATTGAGAAGTGAAGATACCGGCCCTCGAACGGGGAGACTCCACGTGCCAGAAACACCCCGCTCAGCCCATTTGGGAGTAGCAGTTGGATGGAAGCGTGTCCTTGGAGTGGGCTACAGTTGTTCCCTGATGGCCTCTGACTTAACTCTTCACACTAAGCGGCTAAGCAGGGCTGGTGCCGTGCAGAGACTTCTGTTGGAGGCTAGGGACCATTACTTGTAAAAGGCACATTCACACACACACACACACACACACACACACACACACACACACACACACACACAAGCCCTTCCCCCATCAACAATTCATTCAAATCTGTTGGCACACAACTGTAACTGTGTGGGTCTGAAGGCATCTGGAGTACAGTGGTGGACACTGTTACGCTAGCAAGTGTGTGCACACACATACACTTGGACACACTCGGACACGGACACACACACTCTCACATGTCCATACATGCACACACAAAAAACACACACATACTCGGACACGTGCACACACACACACACACACACACACACACACACACACACACCTGCAACATATGCCCCTAAACACATAACCGTGCACACACACACACACACACACACACACACACACACACACACACACACACACACACAACCCTATGGAGGATGCCCCAGCGGCCCAATGACCCATGTGTTTGAGTTATTTCTCTCTCTCGGTTTCATCAGACCACAACAACCGTGCCCCGCCCACACACAGACATCACACATGATCCCCTCAGACGTGCCGTGACACTCATTCATCTTGAGTGATGCATTCTTCACTCGCCACCCTCCCATCAAGACCAGCTGTGTACAGAGCTCTTGATATGGTTGACTGGTGGCCCTCCATGGCCCCCCTCTCTCCTACACGCTGTGAGCTGAACCTCTCTGTGGCTCCCCTCATCCTACCAGCCTACTGCCTTGGTCACTTGTAGTTTGGTTTTTATTTTTGAGTGGCGACACGGTGCCCGGGCTGTGGCTCTGTGCGCGTCCGGTACAATTTAGTTTATCGTCTACCATTTTTGTGTGTATGCGTGTATTTGTTTTACCGTACGTGTGTATGTGTGTTTTCATATTTTTGCCTTTTTTATATTCCATAGTTATATATACAGTATATGGAAGTATATATATATATGGAAGTATACATATATATATAGATATAGATATATATCTATATATATATAAAACTATGGAATATTTAGTATACATAATGATGTCATTGTAAACAGCACAAGCTTGGACTGTCCAGAGCATAAGGGTTATATATTTAAAGATATATTTAAAGATATATTTAAAGACCAGCGTTGTTCATGTATGGTGGTGAGTTCAGTGGGTTGCTGTAGCAACGCTGGGCGTATGTAAACACAAACAGGCATTGGTATTCTCTTGTGTTCTTATATAGTGCTATATGGTTGAGAGGTGATGTGTTATCCTCCAGAGTCAAAACCTAGAGGTACTTAACGAGAAAAGAAAATGAAAAAAATCCATTCCAAGTGATTTCTATGTGTTTTTTCTGTTTTGCTTTTGTCGGTTAAGCACCAAATTGCATAATGCCGTTGTTTGTTTTGTTATTTTTTTGCTTCTGGAGAAAACCCTTTTAAGACAGAGTTATGCTTTGGTGGTTTGCTACAGCACCGCAGGGTCAATACAAGACTTATTATTTGTGGAGGGAAGGGCTTATTGAGTAGCTGGCCGGTGCTTGCATCGCAGTGAAAGGATGCAAGTGGGGTGCAATGTACAGTGTTATTAAAAGGAAAGAGCAAAAGCTATCTACCTCCGGGCGGCCATAATGTAAAGAATCAGGAGAGAACCAGGGGATTTCCCAAAGTAACTAGCCCACACTGAGACTTTTAATTTGAGAAGGAATGCATTCACTCACACTCATTTTTAACATAGTGCAAACTCTTTCCTAACCTCTGCTACTTCTTACAGTGAGTTCACCAAATGTGCCTGAGAAATGGTTAAAATAATAATAATAATAATAATAATAATGATAATAATAATAATAATAATAATAATAATAATAATAATAATAATAATAATAAATAAATGAATAATATAAGCGCTGTACTCAGTATTATATAGGTGTCTCAGTATAAAAAGGAAAAGTTCCCAGTGTCATTTGTACACTGTATTCTGTAGTCTACTTCATAAGGCCTGGTCATCACAAATGACCAATGATACCCAAAGATAACATTACCATTACCATAACAAGTCACATTACCTGTCACAGAGTACACCTCACACAGTCGCCGTGGGGGACATTTTATAAATAAGAACGTCCATACGCAGAATGAGGGGGACATTCTCATTCAGAAAGGGTGCTATTAACCTCTGGCACTCTGCCGGAGCCTGAGTGAAAGTGGGTTGTAAAGGTCAAAGTTCACCGATTACCAATGCAGCCCACACGTTCTTGGGGTTAAAGTAACATTTTGTTCGAACTGTGTGCTTGCAGACTTGAGGCGGTTCGTGTCACTCAGGGTATAAACACACTGAAGCCTGTGGAACACCTGCTCACAGGGCCTTCATGCACTAGCAGGCCATCGATCATTACAGCTAAATATGCTGAAGCTTATCGAGCATCTGCTGTTGCTCCACTGTTAGGTAAGCGTGTTGCTTGTGAAGGAGTTGAAGTAGTGCAACTAGCGGTGTCCACCAGTGTTTGTTATTGTCATCAATCTCAGTGGTCTCGAGGCTGGGCAAGGCTAGGATGGGCTTTTTGTCAACATTTTGTCATCGTCAAACGGAATAGCAGTGATTTAGAGTTCTTAAAGCCTGCTTTCTGCTTGCTTTGATTCAGCGGTGCCCAAGGGGTGATGATATCTATGATATTATTTGGAATTTAAATTTTTCAGCAAAGTCACCCTCCCTGATTACAGGTGGCAGAATGTTCCACAGATAGGGCGCTCGGTGAGAGAACTCTGTGTTTCCTGCTGGTTTCTTTTGAACTTTTGGGATTGATAGAAGCCCAGCTCCTGAAGACCGGAGGGGCCTAGAAGGACAAGAGTGAATAACAAGGTCCTTCAGGTAGGGTGGTGCTAATCCGTGCAGGATTTTATAGGTTAGTAGCAGCATGTTCAAATCTGACCTGGCATTAATTGGAAGCCAGTGGAGGGAGGAGAGAATAGAAGTAATGTGGTTGAATTTTCTAGTTTTTTTCTAGTTAGGAATCTAGCAGCTGCGTTCTGCATAAGCTGAAGGCTTTTCGTCATTTGGTTACCCAGAGAACAGTGCATTACAGTAATCTCGTCTGGACCATATAAACGCGGATAATGTTGGTCTGACTTTAGCAATGTTTCTAAGATGAAGGAATGCAGTTCTGGTAATACTTTTTACAAGTGGATCAAAATAAAGCATGGAGTCGAACAAGACACCAAAATGAGTTTTAGGCGATAGCGGAGCCCGCTAAACGTCACAGTGTGACGTCTTCAAATTGGGTTTGTTGTTGCTTCGGGCCGATGATTACCAGCTCAGTTTTCCCTGTGTCAAGCTGGGACATCCATCTTTTAATTGCAGTCTGGCAATATTCAACCTTCTGGATCTGGGAAGAGTTGTTTGATCCAAGAGGAATGCAGATTTGAGTGTCGTCAGCATAACAATGAAAGCTAATTCCATAGCAGCAAACAATATCGCCAAAAGGAAGCACGCAGAGCTACAAGGTTATAGGGGAGACGGACCAGGAAACAAAACCAGGAAATGCAAGAAGCGGAGCTATGCCTTGTTTTCTATTTTGAAATTCGACCAAAAAATTTGCACCAGTAGATGAAGCTTTCAGAAGGGGATTTTAATAAGTGTATTTCTGCAGCTGGCAGTCCACACAGTATTGATTGTAAACCCTTACAGACACTTTTTTATTTTTTTTACAGTTTACTACTGCTGGCCGAGTTTGTGTTTGTGAATTTCTTGTTCCCTACCTCCAGCGGATCCCTACCTCCAGCAACATGATTGGTCGTAACAAATACAAAGCAAAAGAAAGTGAAACGCCCCGTTCAGCCGGATCTGAGCTTGTCTGCCCTCAGACATTAGATGTTAACCTAACAGTAACACTAACCTACACTGTTACCTACACAGTAGCCTACTGCCTGACAATGTAAAAATTCACTATTCTTCATTCAAGATTCTTTATTTTTGTCATTTGCTATGGAATGCTTACTCTCTAATACTATACTATACTCACTATGCAATACTATACTCACTATGCAATACTATACTAACTATAACGCTATCTACTATATATTATACACAATAAACAACACTTAATATAACAATAATATACACAATCAAAATAACTGTGTCTAAAGGATAATATATACATAACAAAGATGCAAAAAGCATTTTAAATTACCCTTAGCGCAGCTCAGTAGTGAGTGGTAGCAAGCATCATAACATAATACAAGTACAGAACAGTGCAATATCGGTAACGAGTCCAGAGTATGTGCCGAAGTAGAAGAAGTGTGACAGTTTGATACTGGTGACAATGTTATAATAGTGGCAGTTCAGTGGGTAGAAAGTGGGTCCCTGAACCTGCTGGTTGGGATGCTGCGGTACCATCGACTGGACCACGGGGGGGAGGGGGGTGGGAAGAGTCACTGAGGGGTCGCTGCTTGTTTGATGCACCATAAATTAAATTAATCACTCTCCTATTCAATGTGGTGTCAATGTTTTGTTTAATTGAGATAATTATGGATAATTTCATAATTTACTTAATCATAATACATTTAATTTAATCAAGTAGGGGTCGTAGGATAATTGTGTATGCCCTTTTGGTATCCGCTTGTCCCAAAGCTTAGATGTTGCTGGTTGTAACAATAGAGGCAGATTTATAACTGGCATCCATAATTATTAGAATTATAATAACAAAAAAGTGAGATAAAAAAAAAATGTCAAAAAGGCTATCTGTGCATTATACTTTTTTTTGTTGGCTCATGCTGTTACTGATTGTTATGCTGTCACTATGGCTTGAGCTGTCTAGCACTCACCACAGAGGACGTTTTCAAACACACATCCATCCAGCGCAGCATCTGCACACTGTCGGCCGCCATCCTGGTTATGCCTCCACCCTGTGTTATGACCGCAGCGCTGCCACTTGCATCTGTCTCTCGTTAGCTCGCTTGAGGAATGAGATCAACATCTGCCATACAGTTGGAGCCGGGCCGGCAAGTGGCCCATGCCAGCCTTACAATACACGACTAGCGCAGCAACCTTCGGTAGCAGTCTATGCATTTGGAAGTGAATGGTCTATTGGTGGTCCATCCACACACACACACACACACACACACACACACACACACACACACACACACACACACACACACACACAAACAAACAAACACAAATTAATAATACAGAAAGTATAAAAGTGGTATACATAACCCTATATATTACATTACATTACATTACAGTCATTTAGCAGACGCTTTTGCGACTGACAATAGTGTGTTCAACAAAGGTAGGTAAGAGAACAAGTCGAAAGTGCATTTCATTCCTAACAAGTCTTCAAGAACTGAACCAGTGCTTAGGTAAAATAACAATAAGTTGGCAAACAATATCTAACTAACTAACAAGCAAACAATTTACTTTGTAAGACACTAGTATGCTAGTAAAGCTAGTAAAAAGTGGTGAGAGGATGCGCTAAGAGGAAGGATCCAGGTAGTGTTTACTGAAGAAGTGAGTTTTCAGCCTGCGGTGGAAGATGGGCAGTGACTCTGTGGTCACAATATCTGTGGGGAGTTCATTCCACTGCTTTGGGGCCAGTACAGAGAAGAGGCCAGTACAGGGATGTAGTGCTTGACCATTGCCTGGAGGTAGGAAGGAGCTGTTCCTTCCACTGCCCTGTAGGCTAGTACCAGGGTCTTGAAATGGATGTGGGCAGCTACAGGGAGCCAATGTTGAGACAAGAAAATAGTAGATGTGTGGGAGAACTTGGGTCGGTTGAACACCAGACCGTTGCTTTCTGATCGAGCTCCAGGGGTTGGATGGCCACCAGCAAAGAGGGAGTTCCAGTAGCCCAAAGAGATGACAAGAGCCTTGATGAGCACCTGCGCTGCCTTTTCAGTGAGAAAAGGCCGAATCCTCCTGATGTTGTAGAGGAGGAGGAGGAATCTGCAGAAGCATGTCACCGATGCAATGTTTGCCGTGAACGACAATTGGGGTCATCCAGGGTCACATTCAGATTCCTTGCAGTCCAAATAGGTGTCCCTACAGCATTATCAATGGTGACAGCCAGATCTTGGTGCAGACAGCCCTTTCCTGAGAAGAACACAAGCTCAGTCTTGTCCTGGTTGAGCTTTAGGTGCTGCATCGTCATCCACTCCGAGATGTCTGCCAGGCACATGGTAATGCGTGTTTCCACTTGCATGTGAGAGGGGGGAAACGACAAGATTAGTTGCGTTTCATCGGCACAGCAGTGGTAGGATAAATCATGGGAGTGGACAACAGAACAAAGAGATGTTGTGTGGAGGGAGAAAAGGAGAGTATCCAGAGAGGTTCCGACACAGACCCTCTCAGTGCAACCTGGTAGGAGTGACCTGTCAGATACAATGCAAACAAGGAGAGAGCATAGCCCGAGACACCTAACCCCTCAAGGGTGGAGAGGAGAATGTGGTGGTTCACAGTGTCAAATGCTGCAGACAGGTCCAGGAGTATCAGGATCGAGGAGAGAGAGTTCACTCTAGCAGCATGGAGAAACTCTGTCAGGAGGGTAGTCTGACAAGTGACCCACCTTGAAACCGGACTGGTTGGGGTCCAAGAGGCAGTTCTGGTGGAGGTTGTTGACTTCAGAGGGGTCAAGTGTTGTTTTCTTCGGAGGAGGGGGGGCTCTGGCAGTCTTGAAAGCAGCTGGAAAGCATCCTGACATCAGAGATATGTTGATGACATGTGTCAGGAATAGCAGAAGTTCAGAGGCAGTAGACTGAAGCAGAGCGGAGGGGATTGGATCCAGAATGCATGTGGTAGGGCGGCTGGATGTGGCAAGGTGAAGCACATCATCTGTAGAGAGGGGAGCAGGGAGAAAAAAGTTTCAAATATTTGTTTAGGGTAAGATGCTGAGCTTTGAAGAAGGCAGCTTTAGCAGCTGAAAGAGACGAGAATTCTGACAGGAGAGATTGAAAATGAAGAAGGTTCTCTGGGGTTTTGCCTTTTCTCCACCTGCACTCCGTCTCTCTGCACGCATTGAGTCCGACAACCAGAGGGCAGGTGGAGTTGAGCATGGAGGCATGGAGGTGGGGGACAGAGAGTGTCCAGAGAGGAGGACAGGGTAGAGAGAAGAAGGTTAGTGGCAGAATTAGGGGATATAAAATGATAAAGATTCAGGAGGAGGGAGGGCAGAGAGGACAGAAGAGGATAGGTCACCAGCAGGGCTATGTGATGATAAACAACTGCAATGATGAGCTTGACTTGAAATAAACAGTGACAGCATGATATTCAAAGGAGGAAGGGGAGGAACTGTGGAATGGAAACAGGAGAGCATTTCAGCAGACCAGTATCACCGCCTCGTCTTGCAACTCTGGGGGTGTGCGAGAAAGAGTAATCATCTGACAAAGCAGCGGACAAGGGCGAGAACGGTGTATATATATATATATATATATATATATAAATATATAAAATACTATCTTACACACCTTACACACACAAACACATACAAATACATCCACACACACTTGTAGTTTGGAATCAAGTGTAATCATGTCGTAATCATGTATGTAGTAGCTCTACCGTTATCTATTCATTAAGGTAGCCACGGCGGCTATGCGTTAGCATAATGGTATTCTCAGGCAAAGGCGGTCAGAGCTCGGCGACGGTGGAGCCGCGAGACGCCGAGGTCTCCTCTCCTTCTCCCCGAGTGACACCCAGCGGCGGTGTGCACCACCTCCAGAGGGCGGGGGGGTAAGGGGGGAGGGAGGAGGGCGTAGCCCGCAGCAGGATTAATGACGGGGAGACAGAAGGGTGCCTGGGGGGCTGGTAAGGGTGGGCGGGTTATAGACTGAGCGCAGGGCGCACAGCGAAGAAGGAAGAGATTAAAGGAAGCAAAGAGACTAATGTGATGGGGCGGAGGGAGGGAGGGAGGGAGGGAGGGAGGGAGAGAGGGAGGGAAGGAGGAGGAGGAGGGAGGGAAGGAGGAGGAAGAAGAAGAGTGAGAGAGAAAAACTAATGTGAACGGGTGGAGGTAGGGAAGGGGGGGAGGAGGAGGAGGAAGCGGAGGAGGGAGAGGAGGAGGAGGAGGAGGAGGAAGAAGAGGCAGAGAGACAAACCAATGTGATCGGGTGGAGGGAGGAGGGAGGAAGAGGAGGAGGAGGGAGGGAGAGAGAGAGGGAGATACTATTGTGATCGGTTGAAGGGAGGGAGGGGGGGAGGAGGAGGGGGGGAGGAGCAGGAGGGAGAGAGGAGGAGGAGGGAGAGGAGAAGAAGGAGGGAGAGGAGGAGGAGGAAGAAGAGGCAGAGAGACAAACCAATGTGATCGGGTGGAGGGAGGAGGGAGGAGGAGGGAGGGAGGGAGAGAGAGAGGGAGATACTATTGTGATCGGTTGGAAGGAGGGAGGGGGGGAGGAGGAGGAGGAGGGAGGGAGAGAGAGAGGAGGAGGGAGAGGAGGATAAAGAAGAGAAAGAGAGAGAACCAGTGTGATTGGGTGGAAGAGGAGGAGGAGGAGGAGGAGGAGGAGGAGGAGGAGGAGGAGGAGGAGGAGAGGAGGAGGAGGAGAGAGGGAGAGAGAGAGAGAAACTAATGTGATGGAGGGGTGGAGGGAGGGAGGAGGAGGAGGCGGAGGAGGGCAGAGGGAGAGAGAGAGAGAGAGAGAGAGAGAGAGAGAGAGAGAGAGAGAGAGAGAGAGAGAGAGAGAGAGAGAGAGAGAGAGAGAGAGAGAGAGAGAGAGAGAGGGAGACAGGGAGAGCGGGAGGGGAGACGAGGAAGTGGAAGAAGGAGAAAGAGAGAGACGAGTGAGGAGGAGGGAGAGAGCCAGAATGAAGAAGAAAAAAATACCCCTCAAAAGCAAAACTTTCAACGTGAAAGATGACGGTGCCTCTCTGATTTGCTTCCCCCCCCCCCCCCTCCCACCTAACGCTATATTATTATAATATTTAAATGCACGTCACTCCTTTGTCATGGGCCTCAGACACAGTGTTTCCACGCTTTGTTTTCCCCCCCTGGCTTGTGTCACATCCAGGCTAGCCGCTGCTCCTTTCTCCCTCTCCCGCCGTCGACGTGGAGTGATAAACTGTGGAGGTGTTTCAGGAACTATGAGTCATGTATGCAGAACACGTGTGTGTGTGTGTGTGTGTGTGTGTGTGTGTGTGTGTGCTGTCTTAGTCATCAGGACATCTTATATGAATGCTAACAGAGCTGTGGTTAACCGGTAGCTAGACAGGTATACTACCAAACAAGGGCATAGATGTATGACCTTGTTTGGTAGTATAGGCAAAATTCACACACACACACACACACACACACACACACAGTGAATGTTGTATTTGATGAACATAGCATTAGCTATGTACTTATTTGCATCAAAAAGTTAATATATTTATATTTATATATATATATATATAACCATATATATTATACTATCTCACACACATATCCATGACACATATCCGCCACACACACATACACACATACACACCCAAGATACATTTCATGAAGTGTATATATATACATATATTGTGGTGTCAGATAGTATTATTCGTCTTGTTCTGCTTTGGTTTCTATCCCTCTGCTATGATGCAATGCTAACTCACACATAGACACACCTGGTCTTCTCTCTGCATCTTTACCAGTCGGGTATGTGTGTGTGTGAGCGTATTTGTGTTTGCCCGCAAGTTTGTGTGTGTGTGTGTGTGTGTGTGTGTGTGTGTGTGTGCACGTGCGTGCGTGTGCCGGAGGGCCACCCGTCTCTAGTTCTGCTATCTGGCTAATCAGTCCCTCTCTTCCGGCTGCCTCCCTCCTGCATGGTAGTCTCACGGTAAGCTAGCGCGAACCGCTGGGTGGAGGAGTGCGGCGGTGCCAGTCGCTACGAGGCGATCTAACCGCCGTCTCCGGCTGCTTTGCGCGGCCCCGGAGGCCAGTAATTGGGAACCGACTCGCTGTGCTTCTCTGGCGTACGCACATGAAGTCATATTTTGTACATTTGTACTATTTCACCGCTGCAGAGTGCACCTCTGTTAGGTTTTGTTGTGCGTTTCTTTAGCGTAGGGTTTATTCAGCCCGGCTCACCAGCACTATCTCGTATTTCTTTCCAGCCATGGCTGGAAGTGGGAAGTCTTAAAGACACAAAAAAGTGCACTGTGTTGCATGGTTGTTTGGATGCTGAGGGCTGAACTGACCTGCTCCAAACCACCAGTGAGTTGACGCCGGTCCACTATCATGTCCTCCCATAGAACCACCAACCTCCACTGCTGACCTCAGTCATCAGGACATTCAGATGAATGCCAACAGAACTGTGGTAAACCGGTAGCTGGATAGGTTATACTACCAAACAAGGGCATAGATGTATGACCTTGTTTGGTAGTATAGGCCCAATTCACACACACACACACACACACACACATACACACACAGTGTCGGTTGTATTTGATGACCAAATGATTAGCTATGACTTATTTGCAACAAAAGGTAAATAAAGTAGTATATATTACCGTATGTAGATACAAGATACAAGATTCAAGATTTTTATTGGCCATTTGCACCAAGTACAATGGAATGCTTACTCCCCATTCCCTCCTGCAGTATGAATTTCTAAAACAATACTATAAACACTATTATACTATTATACTATGTATAATACCATCTCTCACACAGATCCCCCCTACACACACACATGCAATTGTGTGTAGACATTTGGCGTATGGAGTATCTGCAACCAAAGAAGTCCGTGATGCATTCTGTTGCCCTAGTGTACCTCCTGACCATGTAACGGCCACTCACAGACACCCTCAACAGCTTTGCATCTGCATTGCGTCTGCATCTCCCTTATCTCGCCACAAAATCTTTCCCGGGGTGAAAGTGTTCACTTTCTGCTTTCTGGTTAGCCCATCATGGGGTTCCTCCTCTGGGATCTGGCTGGACGCCATGATGCACACCGGGGGAGCGCAGTGGAGCCCCGGTGGTGCGGCGTTCTGGAGGGTTTGGGATGGGAGCTCTCTGGGTCTCCATAGCCACCCCCAGCTGCTGTCTCTGAGCCTTGTGGGCATGACGGGCTGCTCTCTCAGGTCTTATAGCGGGTTCCCGCCCCGGGAGGGCGTCCCTCCCCAGCTGTTTTATCCGGCGTGGCCTCTGCTTCGACTCATCTCTCGGATGGTTGCCACGGGGCTTCTGAGGGATCGGGCGTCTGGAGGCAGGGGGTGGCAATGGGGTTATTCATGTGGGATGCCTTTCCCAGCAGCTCACTATGTAGCTCACGATGTTGTACCTTTGCGCGCGCTGTCCGGTGTAGGAGGTGCACGATGTGGTGTCAGGGGGAAGGTGAGTCGGGGGCCAGCGCTCGTGGTGTGTGTTAAGGAAAGTGTTTCTCCAAGGGTTGGCGGTATCCTGGTTGAGTCCGGGAACCGCCTGACTTGTGGCCGGTGGCCTCTGGCTTCCGGAGGTACGTATTTGTTTTTACGCTATTGTGCTTCCTCCTCTTTTAGATCTCTCTAACGCTTTGTTTCTGCCCAAAATACCCAGAACTTTTAGTCCCAGGAAGAACTTTTCAAGGAAGTAAAAGGTTCCTTCAACCCATTTGTGTTTCCAAGATTAGGCAAATTTTTAGGCTGACGTATAAAAAAAGTGACGGTTGTCTTTTATGTTTATAGAATACTTGATTGTTCTACATCGTGATTTAATGATTAAAAAAATTTGTCACTGAGTCACCACTGGAAAAGAGATGAGCAGAAGTAAGCAAAGCGGATGCAAAACGCCCACAATGCTAGACCTCGCAAAATCAGCTAAGACCCAGTTGCTCCAAAGGTTCCTAGTCCCTGAGGAGGCAGTTCCTGTGGTGGCGAAACGCAACTGAAACAAACGACAACAAAATAACCGTCTCTTCTATTTCACTTCCCACACAAATTATTTCTAAATGTGCAAATGCCCTGCTTTTACAGGTCTGTATAAAATATAGTTCATTATCATACTGTTATCTCAAGTGATTGACCTCTGTGTCCTTCCCACCCACAACCACCACCACCGCCGGGTCAATCTCCCTGCCTGTGCTATGAATATCCATGAGGCCCCTCGCCGTCGAGGTGCTTGCTGCGGTTGCCCACGGTGACACCGGAGACCTGCAGACACAATTCGTCCCTCATCATGTCCAATCGACAAGATGCCACTGATTGCAGCATTCCAATTTCCTGGATCCCGCACCTTGTGATTCTCCCATCACTGTCTCCAGCGTAATACTGTGTGTGTGTGTGTGTGTGTGTGTGTGTGTGTGTGTGTGTGTGTGTGTGTGTGTGTGTGTGTGTGTGTGTGTGTGCATATTTGTATGGCTGTCTGTGTCCTTGACAGTATATGCTTGGAACAAAAAATTGCATGACTTTATCCTCTGCCATAACTTCCTTTAATTGATTTTTAATCTGATTTTACCCGCGCTGTGAAACTAATACGCCCAAACAGCTGACACGTTTCAAAAAGTAGTAATACAAGCAACCTTGCGTCCAAGGTGAACACGCATATTTAAAACTTCAATTCAAGCAGAAATGTGTCAGTCATGTGACATTTTTGGAGTGTTGAAGCCACGTGTGGCAAAACCTGAGGTTTTTCCGGAAATGTCAACAATTTGCCCTGCTGTTTGTGAGAGGCATTTCATATTTTTGTTTTTAAATGCCACCTCGTATCCCTCTGCTCTGCGGTTGTGATGCAGACGTGGGAAGAAGAAGAAGAAGAAGAAAAAGAGAGCTTTTATTTGTGAGAAGAGAGGAAGCCCCGCAGGACTGATGTCTGACTCAAGAGCAATGCATTAACGCCTCTGATCTCATGTGAGGTTGCTGCTCCATTTGTTATGGACCATTGTAAGGAGGGAGGCTTTTCTTCTCCCCCCCCCCCCACCGATACGATCAGAGGTACCAGTGGACACACGATGCATATCAATAGGCCCCGGTGCGATCACTCGCGATATTGTTCTGTATGCCGCAGAATTGGCGAGAGAGAGAGAGAGAGAGAGAGAGAGAGAGAGAGAGAGAGAGAGAGCTGTCTCTGCTTTAACAAAGCGGTTGTCAGTGCACTGTACTCGACACCTCACTGGGGAATTGAATTGATCTAAGCGTTTCATTAGCCGTGAGGAAATATGTAGATATATACATATATACAGTATATATATATAGTATATGCAGAATGCTCAATATGAGACACGGAAGATAATCATGATCACTTGCACACTTTCAAATACAAAAAATGTTCCAAGTATGATAAGAAAAGGTTCAAATACAAAAGGTTCACCAATTGAGCAGTCAACTGCCCAGTTCCTGAAAGTGAAATAGTAAGATAAGTGAGACAAATGACAAGAGAGGACAAGGCATGAGAGAGAGAGAGGCGAGGTAAGAGGTTCCTCGACAGGCACAGACACAAACAGACAGACACAGAGGGGAGACACAGACAGACAGACAGACAGACAGACAGACAGACAGGCAGACAGGCAGACAGACAGACAGACAGACAGACAGACAGACAAACAGACAGACAGACAGACAGACAGGCAGGCAGACAGACAGACAGACAGACACAGAGGGGAGACACAGACAGACAGACAGACAGACAGACAGACAGACAGGCAAGGCAAAAGACAGCGATGAGAGAGGAGAGCTAAAAAAAGAGAGAGAGAGAAAGAGAGAGAGAGAGAGAGAGAGAGAGAGAGAGAGAGAGAGAGAGAGAGAGAGAGAGAGAGAGAGAGAGAGAGAGAGAGAGAGAGAGAGAGAGAGAGAGAGAGTATGTGGTTGTCGGTATCATCTCTGGGATGACAGAATAATACCTTCACATGAGCTCTGAGCGGGTCGGACACTTTGGTTTGCCTCCTCCGGCCGCACCCTGCACACCTGGACTCGCATGCTCAGGGGGGCGGGGCGTGGACCTTTGACACGCACATCTGTGTGCCTGCAGGGTGCAGACGGATCAGTTAGCGTGCCGAATTTCAAGTCCGCTTACGTTACCGCTCTCGCCTCTACGGAAAACACCTAATGTGCCGATATTAAATAAATAAATACATCATTAATTAATGTGTGTGTGGGGAGGCTGATCATTTGAAATGTGTCAGACTGGAAAATCTTTGAAGTTATTCATACATACATCTAATGTGCAGCCATACTTTGAGCCAGATGTTCACACTCAAGGGTTAACATTAGTATTCAGACGGTACTCCAAACAAAATAAAGGCCAGCTCCACACTTTCCTGCCTGTCTTAGTAGAACTAATGTGTGAATTAATTCATGTATTAATTATGTATACCTCAATATGCCCTCCACCTGAATCTCAAGTTGGCTCCCTGATATGTGTGCCTAATTTCTAATGTCTAGCGCGCTTTTAGTTAATTTCATTTCATTTAAATCCTCTGGATTTATAACCTCGGGATGATTGATTCTTTTTTCTCGGAGAGTGTTGGAATTTGAGAAATGTGCGTTGAGTGTTGGCCAGACATCGTGGTTGGTGCACCGCATATATTAATTATTGACTAACATTGTTAATTGATTGGCTCCGCCAAGGGGGATTGCCGCTACAAACGTGTGTGTGTGTGTGTGTGTGTGTGTGTGTGTGTGTGTGTGTTTGTGTGTGTGTGTGTGTGTGTGTGTGGGCAACTTGGCTATGAAGCATATGAGGAAATTGCCAGACCTCCCAAAAACATCTCACACTCACACTCATTGATTTACTTTGAAGAAGTACTGCCCACCAGTTAACTAAAACGACATTCTCATGTTTGACATACATAAGGCGGCAGTACAGCTCAGGAGGTTTGAGCGGTCACCTGACAACCGGAAGGCTGCTGGTTCGGTTCCTCCTGTCAGAAACGGTCGAGGTGTCCTTGAGCAATAAACCCTAACCCTAACTGCTCCTGACGTGCTGGCTGTCTCCTTGCATGGTTGTCTCCGCCGTTGGTGGGTGAATGTGTGAATGAATGTGAGGCATGATTTGTAAAGCGCTTTGGACAAAAGCGCTATATATCCATTATCCATTATCATTGTATATAGTACAAGCTACTGTGTGTCAGTCGTGTTCAGTACCATGAGAAAGTACAACCAAGCTTATGAGAGGCGGAAGTAGTTCAGGGGATTGTGTGTGAATTGTGCAGATTGTAGATCTTAACCTTATTCAAAACTTACATATTACAGAGAATAGCTACAATTGCCAAGTTAGGGGTGTTTTGAATGTGTTAGCTGTCAACAATGTATTTGATCGGTAAGCTTGATTTGATCAACAATACTAATTACTGGTAAATTATGTTAATCCGAATGTAATGTGCACTTCTACAAACACAATTATCACATCTGTCACACTTTAAACCTGTTAATGTTGTTTGCATGGAATCTGTATTAAGGGAACTGCATTTTATCCCTGTGGATAATGTTTGCATTTATTATTCATTTTTTGACTTACAAATAGAGAATATGTTGATGATATATAATTGAGAATTAAATCAAAACATATGTGTTTGGTGTCAGCATGGGACATTTTAAGACAAACACAAATATATGCAGGAGTTGTGTTACCTTCACTGCTTTGCAGATCTTTGAGGAGTTGTATGCAAAAGTATGATTAGCTAATCAAATGAATAGATGGATTCTGCCGATGTGCTGATCTGTTTTTAATGTCTTTGTGGACATTGGTGCTTGTCCATCCCCTTGTCCATAGCCGGTGGATTGCCAATTGCTTGCCAGATAATTGTTTGTGCGCGGGTGAAAACACTGATCATTTCATCATGGCGATATCAATACAATTAAGCTGGCAATGCCCTTGAATAGAGTGAAGAGAGATCGTCCCGTTCAATTAAATCATGTTTTTGTTGTTTTTGATTTCACGCATATTGTGTTGTTGTGTGTATATGTGTAATGGCTTAAATGACCATTATCTATTCTCGCTCTCTCTCTCTCTCTCTCTCTCTCTCTCTCTCTCTCTCTCTCTCTCTCTCTCTCTCTCTCTCTCTCTCTCTCTCTCTCTCTCTCTCTCTCTCTCTCTCTCTCTCTCTCTCTCTCTCTCCCCAGACCACCGCCTATTTGTCCGAGGCCCAGTTTGCTGTTGAGCCACCAGAAGCCCTTGACCCGTTGTACAAGTTCCATGAAACCATCGCCAAGGTAGAGGCCTGATGGACCTTACCACTACAGTGCATTCCCCATGCCATGGCTACCTAATACAGACCCCATACAGACGGCATTCATGACATGACATTCTCTACACATTGTATTGGCTGGTGACACGTGTACACTGATCTTTAATGTCAGGTGTTCGTTCGTGGAAGTCTTTGAAAGAGGTGGCTCCCGGGATAAGACTGGTCCTGGAGGGGTACAGGTCCAGGAGAGACAGGTCCTGTGGTTGTCCCCGTCCAGGAGAGACCGATCCTGGGGTTGTACCCGTCCAGGAGAGACAGGTCCTGGGGTGGTCCCGGTCCAGGATAAAACGATCCTGTGGTGGTACCGGTGCAAGAGAGACTGATGCTGGGGTGGTACCGGTCCAGGAGAGACAGGTCCTGGGGTGGTACCGGTCCAGGAGAGGCAGGTCCTGGGGTGGTACAGACAAGGAATAACCTGGAGTGTTCGAGGTCCAAGAGAGTCTGGTCCTGGAGTAGTACAGGCTGACCGAATGATCCACTGAAGTCTGCCTTTGTTGAACCAGACGGTTGGGCAGTGATAGACGAGCGTAGGATGGACTCGTTGAGGGCCATGTGGAACTGGATCATCTTTTTGTGCTGCAGGTTGAATTTCTTCCACTGCCGCAGGAAGAGCATCCTCTGCTAGGCCTTCTTGATGGTGGAGGTGATGTTACCCTCCCCTCTGAGGCCCTGGGAGGTCCTTATTGTCCCCAACAAACTGAATGACTCCAGTGTTAGCTGTGGAGTCACCCGTGATGAGGAGGGAGGTTGGTGCTCCTCCTGAAGTCTGCTACCATCTCTACAGTTTTCAGAGCATTCAGCTCCAAGTTGTTCTGGCTGCACCAGAAGGCCAGCTGGCCAGGGCTCTTCAGTGACTCTTTTTTTTCCACCATCCTCCCAGAACCGTCCCCCAAATACAATTTAAGCCGCCCCAAAATGAATGTGGAATGCTCCATATTTAGTCTTAATAAAGTTTTGTCAAATTGACGTTTACCATAAATAAAACATAATGCAAATGATTAGCTGGTCCGTCATCAACCTTTTTATTTAAATGAATCCCGGAAAAGATTAGACTATAAAACCACAAAAAAAAGGCAAGTCAAAACACAAACAAAGGCCAAGTTGGCAGCAAAAGTTCTTTCCTTCTTCCATGGAACACACTGAAAGCTTATTGTAATTAATGAACACAAAGCACTATGGAGGCCACTGGGATTGTATTTGTGTATAACCCACCCTATTGGCAGTGATTTGAAATGCTGTAAAGTAAAAATAAAAAACAAATCACTAAATGTTCTGTTTACTTAACGTGATCATTGACTTTATTGCTAGGCCTATCTAACATGGCTTGGCTATTACGGAAGGCTCGCACCAGCAGCCTCCGCTCACAGAGTATGGATGCTCCCACTTAGCTTAATAGAATGATTAAGCTCTGAAGCGTTAATTACTTGCTTTAACAAAATGTGTTTGTTTATACAATGAAGAATTGTCAAATATCGCTTTCAAGAGGCTGTTCCCAGCGGACAGATCACAGGCAATGAACTGGTACAGTTGGCATTTCACATTCCTCACAGCTACAGAAAGGTTCAGGCTGCATGTGAATTTTATATTATTGTTCTCTCTCATTCTAAAGCTCTCGCGGCTGCTGCGTCATCAGCTACTCCCAAAAGGTAGCCGAGTACTAGATTAGAGGCGGGAGCATATTTTTGTCATCCAATAATAATAGGATCAATTCCCATCAAAAAGGTCTCAAGACAAACAGAAAATGTGTTAACTAATGTAGGCCGGACCAACCTGGGAGCAGATGAAATAACAGAGTCGCGATCTGATTGGACAGATACCGGTTGACTGCAATTGGGATAGCGGGAGTCCTTCCTTCTCTAAATACCTTAAATATGTCTATTTAACATAATGTAGAATATGATTGTTCATCAACCAGTTATGTTGATGAACAAGTTATGTCCTTAGTAGTTAGTTGACTAGTGGACTATTCTGTGCAAGCCGTTAATGTTAAATATAGCTTAAACCAGCCACCACAACACACACTCAGGAGGAGAAGCGCTAGCATGGACCATCTGGTCATCGTTCTACAAAACTTGCATTCACAATGTCTTTGTATCTCAGGAGGAGCTCTCACGCAGGTAGCGATGACTGTTACATCATGGTACATGCTAGTGCTCCTCCTGAGTGTGTGTGTGGCGGGGGCTGGTTTAGCCTGTGGGCCTTGATTACCTAAGGTAATCTTTTTCCACCTTTGTCATTATTGTATCCTCTTTTCTACTTTCTTCATTTTGTGATTTAGAGCTGACATGGAAGTCCCTATTGCTTTATGAGACTTCATAGAGCTGCATTATTTTTGTTAAAGCATGGTGCATTCCAAAGAATAGCTTGGTGAGACCGTCCTGATGTTGTTGAAACGTTGACATTCCAGTTTGGCCTTGATCCCGCTGAAACCTACTTTCAAAACCCTTAAAGTGGATCGACCAATTGATGTAAAAGGGAGGGGCCCCTGGATGTAACAAGTTCTTATTACAAAAGAAGGACCTGAGATAGACACAGGAGAGAGACGACGGGACAATGGGTAAGGGGGACACTGCCGAGGACATCCATGTGAAGGAAAGCCTCATGAACTAGGGCACCCAGACAGCTACTTCATCTAGTTTTGTTTAAAGTACAACTTTCTAGCTATATTTCCCAACCCTGCTTCTCTATCTCGGCCTCTTCCCCCCTCACTTTATCTAGATCTCTCTCTCTCTCTCTCTCTCTCTCTCTCTCTCTCTCTCTCTGTCTCTCTCTCTCAGAGGAATAACTGTGTATTGTTAGTGTCTGAGCTCTAGGGACCACAGGACACGGGCATCCATTTTTCAAATGTGGATTTGGACACAGTCAGTCGGACAGTAAGGGATGAGAGCAGATTGGCTGAAGTTCTCCAGGTTTGGCACCGACGAGCACCCGGTTTCACCCGGTCTCTGCTTTATTCTCTTCCATCTACTCGTGCGTTCACTCACTGTTTACTTTTATCTTCGCTCTCCACCCCCAACCCACCCCATGCCCATGTTTTATTCTTCTATCTTGTCTCTCTTTTCGTCTTGCATCCATCTCTCTTTTCCCTCCCTTCATCTCGGTGTCTCTTCACTGGCACAGTGGCTTTCAAGTATATGCCCGTTCCCCCCCGCTTGATCCCTGGTATCTGTTCAGCTGTATTATAGTTATGTCGTTTTCACAAGTGCACACATATTGTCGGCTTACACTTGACTTTTTTTCGAGGATTATTTAGCCACTTACAGTTATTGTCTCCATGCAGATGTCATCCAGCCAGCAATTTCACAGAAGAAAAACATGAAGGAAAGACGATTAGACCCAATGTCCCGAACTCAAATCAGCTGTAATTTGGAGCTTTTTTGTAATAGGATTTGGATTATACAGATTATACCATATTATACTAGAACATTAGAGCACAATATAAACTGTTTGTTATCCTTTTCTTCATACTGTACATCGGATCTGAACCTTTTGTTTAACAAACAAGCACTCATGCATTACATTCTCATGTGCATTTTCGGTTTTACTTATTTAATTGTTGTAGGCCTATGCTGTTAACTTATTTAATCTCCTCAGTAGAATGCCTATCCTGTTAATTAAATACACATCCTCAATTGTATACCTATCCTGTTAATTCATTTAATCTCCTCATTAGTAGGTCTATCCTGTTAACTCAATTTATCTCATCAGTAGTAGGTCTATCCTGTTAACTCATTTAATCTCCTCATTAGTAGGTCTATCCTGTTAACTCATTTAATCTCATCAGTAGTAGGTCTATCCTGTTAACTCATTTAATCTCCTCATTAATAGGTCTATCCTGTTAACTCATTTAATCTCCTCAGTAGTAGGTCTATCCTGTTAACTCAATTAATCTCATCAGTAGTAGGACTATCCTGTTAACTCAATTCATCTCATCAGTAGTAGGTCTATCCTGTTAACTCATTTAATCTCCTCATTAGTAGGTCTATCCTGTTAACTCAATTAATCTCATCAGTAGTAGGTCTATTCTGTAAATTAATTTAATCTCCTCAATAGTCGGTTTATCCTGTTAATTTATTGAATATTCTCAGTATTAGGTCTATCCTGTGCCGTGTCCATCAGGTGCATGTGGAGAGTTTTTTTTAATTTATGTTAGCCAGGTTATCTGTCCACATCATGCCAGGATTGTGTCCACACACCACAATGAGGTCCGATCACAATGCCAGCCGGACCAAGCACATCGGATCGCCACCAAGGAAAGCGTCCACACCTGACAGTTAATGTTGCTCACCCCAGCTACATTGAAACATGGGGGGGGGGGGGGGGGGGGGGACGACCTCGCTAGCTTCTTAGCTGGGGATGTCTGCAATGTATTGACCACAAATGACAAATTCGTAATCTGTGCTAAATTGGTTAACAGATGGAAACGTGTTACATGTAAGACAATTCAACGTAGAGATGTTGAACAGAGCAGAATGTAGCAGAAATACAGACAGAAATTGCAACTTACATACAAGCTTTTTTCCTTGAGTTTAAATTAGCTTTCCTCAGTGTCTTGCTTCTGGAGAACTACGACACAGGCCTTAAACAGCCCTGACCTTTTGTCTTGCCGTTAAAACCTCAGAAGGTCAAACGCGACTGTAAACAGCGGAGGCTCCTTCTCGGAAGCCGGTCGTATGGTTCCAGCAGATGGCAACTCCTCGCACAGTGAATCCAGCTCACCGCTGGCTGCACGTCCCCCAAAAACATGTAGATCAGACATTTAGCGTTCTGGGGTCGTAGCCGGGGTTCATAAATATTAATCTGGGCTCAGCCGGAATGGCCTCTGCCTGCCTCGTCTCTCGTTCTGTGTCTCTGGCTCTAGTCTCCGCAGTTTCCCCCCCATATGTTTTTTTATTTTTGGATGGGCGCATTTGCGTCTATAGCATGAGTCTGTTAAGGGCTAGAGAACAGGGTTCAGATAGGCTGTGTGGCTAAAGGTAGCACTCGCATCTCAGGAAGGTGAATGCTTGGGAGAAGATGCCTCGACTCTATGGATACTGGCGAAAGGGGACGAACTTCTAAGGGGGAGGATTGTCCCAGGGATAGTATCTGGATCCTTAACTTTCCGATGTTTTCTTCTTCATAACAAAACCTCTGTGTTCCCTCGCCTCCTCATGTTTGTTCTTGGTTCTGTTCTTCTCACTCCGGGGGGTTGCTCACTGACTTACACTGACACAGCTGACAGGAAGTGAGAGATGGGATACTGCCTTTGGGTAGTGGGAAGGGGCCCAGGGATGGCCTGTGACATGTGGAGCAGCAGGAGTTTTCCCAGTGGACCGCTTGACAATCGGCCCGATACTTTCTATGTCGAAAGGTCAAGGTTTCATTCCGTTTCACTTTGCATTTCATATTTCTTGTTTCAAGTATTATGTGTATATATATATACAGTATATATATGCATAAGTGTTTACCCCTGAGAAAATACATATATATAAATATATATGTATTTTCTCGAATGCAGATATGTGACCACCTTTTGTCATAGTTGCAGTGAATACATATTTACGTTTCAGGTGAACATCTTGTTTTAATATTCTGTATATGTATTGGTTTATGGAGTGGGTTCCTGAAGGGAAGCTTCTGAACACTTTGTACACTGACAGGTGACAGATACAAGCGCCAACCTGGACAGACGTCAAGCATTATTGTGTTTACCCCTGTCGTTGTGTATTGTTGTTGAATATATAAATGTATATTTGTATTATTACATTAATTTATGAATGTGCTCTTGTCTGGCTACTCCCTTGGATCGGCTGTGGTTTTGAGTCTTGAGGACGGCGTGTGTGTGTGTGTGTGTGTGTGTGTGTGTGTGTGTGTGTGTGTGTGTGCGTGCACTGTGAGTGTGTGTGTGTGTGTGCACCTGTGAGAGTGTGTGTGTGTGTGTGTGTGTGTGTGTGTGTGTGTGTATGTGTGTGTGTGTGTGTGTGTGTGTGTGTGAGTGTGTGTGTGTGTGTGTGTGTGTGTGTGTGTGTGTGTGTGTGTGTGTGTGTGTGTGTGTGTGTGTGTGTGTGCGTGTGTGTCTGCGGGAGAAGACAGATGCAGGATCGCTCCCCTGCACTTTATCTCCGCAGCTCCTGTCATTCATGCGTTCATTCGCCCCAGTGTTTATGGCCTAGTTTACAATGCATCCCTCCACCCACCCCTCACACACACACACACACACACACACACACACACACACACACACACACACACACACATACACACACCCTAATAAGTAACGCCGGCGGCTGACAGCAGCCAAGTCACTTCCACCTGTGACACCCTTCCCTCCAGAGTCGCTATGATGTCGTCTGCCTCCGCTCCGTCCGCATGGCGCCGCTGACAAGCTCCTTTATCACCGGGTAACAGGAGGGTGGAGTTCCTCCTCGTATTTGTCTGACTGCGGCGGTGTCCGTGTTTGTGTGTGTGTGTGTGTGTGCGTGTGTTTGTGTGTGTGTGTGTGTGTGTGTGTGTGTGTGTGTGATTGAGGAAGAGGGGGGGGGGGGGGGGGGGTGGGGCAACAACGAGACGTGGCAGCCAGGCGTACAGGTTGACAGCCTTTGTAATGGAGGAGAGGGTCATTTGTTAGACGGGGCGGCACTCCTGCGCCCACCCGCCCGCCCGCACGCCTGTCTCTCTTCATCGCCCCCACCCCCCCCCCCCCCCCCTTTTTTTTCGCACCCCCCCAAACTCACCCCCCTTCAAACTCACCCTCCCTTCATCCCTCATCTTTCCATATTTCTTCTTCTTGCACCCGCCTGTCTGGAGCCTAAACCGCCGTCACTGTGGCTGCAGCCTCCTACACTGCACTGCTCTTCTTCCTCCTCCTCCTCCTCCACTGAAGCCATCACCCCAAACCTCCCCCAACACCCCACCTGATCCCCCCTCCCTCTCTCTCTCTCTCTCTCTCTCTCTCTCTCTCTCTCTCTCTCTCTCTCTCTCTCTCTCTCTCTCTCTCTCTCTCTCTCCCTACTGTATCCCCCTCTATATATAGCTCTTTGTTCTCCCTCTCTCTACCTACAGTATTTCTCTCTATATATAGCCTTTTATCTCTCTGCCTTTGCTCTCTCTCTCTCTCTCTCTCTCGCTCTCTCGCTCTCTCTCTCTCTCTCTCCATAGCTATTTGTCTCTCTACCTTTGCTCTGTCTCTCATTCCCATTGTCCCTCGTCTCTCTACCGCTCCAAATGTCAGTCCAAGTCGGGCCCCCTCACCACCAACCATCAGGGGTCCTAATGATTGAGTTAATTATGGCCCTTCTGGTCTTGGTCTTCTGTGGCCCATGCCTCACAACGTCCAGGAGACCAGAGGAGCAAATCATAAAAAACAACTGACTCCCCAGATAGGGCTATTGAAACGACACACAACACACACACACACACACACACACACACACACACACACACGCACGCACAGGCACACACGCACACACACAAACACACACAAACACATACACTAAAGGTGTACTGTCAGTTAGGGTTAGGGTTATCGTATAGAAAAGGGCTGTAGCAGATGACTCTGCCTCAAGCCATTTAAATGGCTACTTTCGGGCTCCTCCCGAAGACAAGGACACAGTTTGATGAGGAAACCGGTTTATTGTAGAGTGTGTAGTTGACTGGTGAACAGAGCAGATGCTACATAGCGGGCGCATGTCCTTGAGTGTGTGTGTGGTGTGGTGGTGGCTGGATTAACCTGCGGGTCCTTGATTACCTAAGGACCCACAGGTCTGCAGCCTCCCCTAGCAGCACCGCACTCTAATCAGTCTGACTCGCCAGGTGAGGCTGCTTAAACCAGCCACAAACCACACACACACACACACACACACACACACACACACACACACACACACACACACACTTCACACTGGTGCAAGGCTACATGCGGTGACTCATATCCTTCAATGTACTTGGCTACGTACTTGTACCTACGTAAGTACTGTCAACACGGGTCAACATCCGCTATAAGCTGTAGCCTTTACAGCCGTCTTCAGATATGTATATGCTGTCGTGTTGTGCTTTCTTCCATCCTTTCCTGGTATGGTGAGTTTGACATGTGACTCACGGATTCCCTATAACAGAACTTACTCATCTCAGCCTGGCCTTGTTCATTTTCCGCCCACATCTCACACACACACGCACGCACGCTCGCTAGCAAGCACGCGCGCACGCTCGCACGCACGCTCGCACGCACGCACACACGCAACTCTTTCAATCTCTCTCTCTCTCTCTCTCTCTCTCTCTCTCTCTCTCTCTCTCTCTCTCTCTCTCTCTCTCTCTCTCTCTCTCTCTCTCTCTCTCTCTCTCTCTCTATATCTCTGAGTCACGACAGTGAACCACCAGGATATATGTTAACTTAAGGCCCACTGATGGGTTTTACACACTCACACACACACAACACACACACACACACACACACACACACACATACACACACACACACACACACACACACACACCGCCTACATGCCCACACGGCCCACACTCCTTCTCTCATGCCTGTGTGCTCATGTACGCACTTCTGCTCTATAAAAAGAAAGAAAGAAATAGGGCTGGGAAATGGGGCCAGCAGGCCGTGGTGCTAACATTACCCCTCATGTGCACAGTGTTAGTAGCCCAGTAGCTCTGTCCTCAGACCCCCCCTGGTACCCAGTTCCCCCCTCCACTCTCCCATTCATTATTAAAACCCTCGCATAATAATGCAATGCAATGCAATGCAATGCAACGCTGCTGCTCCTGTATAGTCTCCCACAGTACCACACAGCAAAACAGCCCAAGGCCTCCTCCCTGCCACTCCAAGGAAAAATAAACAACAACAACAACAACAACAGCATTCTAGCTTTTTCCATTTTTTGGTTGCCAAGAAATGTTTTCGTGTTTTTCGTTCTGCTTCTTCTTCCTCTTCTCTCCTCCACTCTACTTTCCTTGCATTCTTCTTCTTTTTTTCATATCGTAGCTGGTTTTTGTTGCATGTGCAGGTCATCGTTCAGTCTTCCTAGAGACACACACACACACACACACACACACTCACACTTTCAAAAACACTCGCCCACAGACACACACACACACTCACACGCACACACACTTTCAAAAAAACTCGCCCACAGACACACACACACACACACGCACACACACTTTCAAAAACACACACCCACAAACACACACACACTTTCAAAAACACATACACACTTTCAAAAACACACACCCACAGACACACATACACACACACAAACATGCTTTCATGGTCACACACACACACACACACACACACACACACACACACACACACCAACAATGGTGCTCAAGAAGTGGTGGATAAAGAATTGATCGGCATTACCATTTAATCGATGGACGGACATGAAAATTCAATGTGCTCTTCTTGAAGCGGAGCCGCGACCGCCCCCCCCCCCCGGTGCTGTTGATAGAGTGGGATTACTGGGAGGAGGCATGAAGGCTCCGCTGTGGGGGCACACACCAGGACACATACACAGACGGCTTGTTTGTGTGTGTGTGTGTGTGTGTGTGTGTGTGTGTGTGTGTGTGTGTGTGTGTGTGTGTTGTGTGTGTGTGTGTGGGTGTGTGTGTGTATGTGTGTGCTTGAGTTCACTTGTATGTGCCTGTGTGTGTGTGTGTGTGTGTGTGTGTGTGTGTGTGTGTGTGTGTGTGTGTGTGTGTGTGTGTGTGTGTGTGTGTGTGTGTGTGTGTGTGTGTGAATGAATACATGCATTTATAATTGCCTGGTGTGGGTGGTGGGGTGTGTGGTGGTGGTGTGGTGTGGGTGTGTGGTGGGTGTGTAGGTGGTGGTGGGTGGGTGTGGAATCAGAATTGGAATCAGAATCACAACAAAGACAGCTTCTTTGTGTGTGCATGTTTGTGTCTTTGTGTGTGTGTTTGTGTGTTTGTGTAAATTACCTTGTATTTGCCTGTGTGTGTGTGTGTGTGTGTGTGTGTGTGTGTGTGTGTGTGTGTGTGTG
>CM051004.1:18173190-18180690 GCA_027704905.1 Muraenolepis orangiensis
TGAGCTGACCGGCGCTCCTGCACCGTGCCATCAGATCACAGACTGGTGATGAAAGCATGCCAAACACACAGCATGACCATTAAGTTTCCCAGACAACAACAACAACAACACCACACTAAAGTTCGGGCCATCACTGGGCAGTCCTAGGCACCAGAGGCTCAACGCCAGGCCTCAAATTGCCTAAAATTGTTAAACTGCTTGCAATTCAGACTCCGATAACAGGTACTCAGGAATATTGTTACCAGCACAGTTAGCCAAAACCACAATGCTTCAGCCGCGGTCCATTCCAGCAGCGGTCTCATTAGCTCTAAGAACACTTTTTAATTGCTATAGCAAAATGGCGTTGGCCTTTTGATGTCTGTTGCCTTCCAGAATGTTGGCTAGTCAATACAGGAAATTAGCTGTCTAATCTTGGAGGCTACCATCCAATGTTTTTTTTATTTTTTGTCCAGCCAGCATACCTCACAGTAACAAACACACACCTACACACACGCACACACGCACGCACACACACACACACACACACACACACACACACACACACACACACACACACGCACAAACATCAATACATTGATGCAAGCTAAATAAAACCCGAGAAGTGGTACAATTTATTTCCACATTACCACCCATATTTTGATATTAACATGAAATACACACACACACACACACACACACATACACACACACACATGCGCACACACACACACGCAAGCACAGAGGCACACTCTTGTCCGCTCTTCCTTCCACACTGCTAACTTGTTTGTGTTGAGCTGCTGAGATGTTGGCGTATAAACAGCAGCTGGGAGGGGGCAGGGAGCTGTCTGAGGTGCTGGTTGGACCGGGGAGCTGTCCGAGGTGCTGGTTGAACCGAGAGCTGCCTGAGGTGCTGGTTGGACCGGGGAGCTGTCCGAGGTGCTGGTTGGACAGGGAGCTTTCCGAGGTGCTGGTTAGTCAGGGAGCTGTCCGAGGTGCTGGTTGCACTGAGAGCTGTCCGAGGTTCTGGTTGGTCAGGGAGCTTTCCGAGGTGCTGGTTAGTCAGGGAGCTGTCCGAGGTGCTGGTTGCGCAGAGACGCAGTGCTTGCCTGGTGTGGAGGATCTCTGTCTCTGGCCGTGGTGCTGATTCCCAGAGGAATCAACAATTGTGTTCCTCCACAACAACACCCACACACGGTGGCCAGAACAACAACTCATAAAGGGCGTCTGGGAGTCTTATTTTAATGTGATTCATGAATCACTTTTCAGTGTCATTGTGATGGCAAGAAATTTGATATAAAAAAATATTGTTATTGTGTATTATTGGTATTTTAAAATTGTATCTATCAGCACCACCCCCACGACCACCACCACCACAACCTCAACCACCACCACTATCAGCACCATCACCACGACCACCACCACCACAACCACAACCACCACCACTATCGGCACCATCACCACCACCACAACCTCCACCATCATCATCATCAACACATCCACCACCACCACAACCACCATCACCCCCACCACCACCACCACCACCATTTATCATCATCATTATCACCACATCCCCCAGCACCATCGCCACCATAACAACCTCCACCACAACCTCCGCCTCCATCACCTCTTCTCTCCTTGTCTTTTTTCTCCTTCTCTCTCTACTCTACTCTCCTCTCTCTTCCCCTACAGCCTCTCCCTACCGAACAGAGAGAGAGAGAGAGAGAGAGAGAGAGAGAGAGAGAGAGAGAGAGAGAGAGAGAGAGAGAGAGAGAGAGAGAGAGAGAGAGAGGAGAGAGAGAGAGAGAGAGAGAGAGAGAGAGAGAGGTGGGGAGAGAGAGAGGGAGGGGGAGAAGGAGAGAGAGAGGGGTGGGGAGAGAGGGGTGGGGGAGAGAGAGAGAGAGAGAGAGAGAGAGAGAGAGAGAGAGAGAGAGAGAGAGAGAGAGAGAGAGAGAGAGAGAGAGAGAGAGAGAGAGAGACGGGGAGAGGGAGAGAGAGAGAGAGGGGTGAGGAGAGAGAGAGAGAGGGGGGAGAGATGGAGAGAGAGTGAGAGATAGAGGGGTGGGGAGAGAGATATAGAGAGGGGTGGGGGAAGAGAGAGAGAGAGAGAGAGAGAGAGAGAGAGAGAGAGAGAGAGAGAGAGAGAGAGAGAGAGAGAGAGAGAGAGAGAGAGAGAGAGAGAGAGAGAGGGCTGGGGAGAGAGAGAGAGAGAGAGAGAGAGTGAGAGAGAGAGAGGGCTGGGGAGAGAGAGAGGGGGAGAGGGAGAGAGAGCAAGAGTGAGAGGGGTGTGGAGAGAGAGAGGGAGAGGGAGAGAGGGGGAGGGGGAGAGATATGGAGAGAGAGGGAGAGCGAGAGAGGGGACCATAAATAAGGAATCAAGGGTCTTTTCTGTCCTGCCACATTACATGGCTTTGACGTATGCTTTCTGCAGTGGTGTTACTCACTACCCTCAAATCAATGCTCTAATCTTTCTCCGCTGCAAGATTGATTTCGTGGCCGATGGCAGCAGCAGCAGCAGCAGCAGCAAAGCCGATCACAGAGCGGATGATAGGGAGCGGGAGAGCTGACTAAATACTACGGTGGGAGGTGGAGGTGGTGGAGGTGGAGGTGATGGAGGTGATGGAGTTTGAGGTGGTGGAGGTTGTGGAGGTAGTAATGGTGGTGGAGGTGGTGGTGATGGAGGTAGTGGAGACAGTGGAGGTTGTGGTGGTGGTGGTGGTGGTGGTGGAGGTAGGGGTGGTGGAGATGGTGGTAAAGGTGGTGGAGGTGGTGGTGATGGAGGTAGTGGAGACAGTGGAGGTTGTGGTGGTGGTGGTGGTGGAAGTAGGGGTGGTGGAGATGGTGGTAAAGGTGGTGGAGGTGGTGAAGGTGGTGGTTGAGGAGATGGTGTTGGAGGAGGTGGTAGTGGTGATGGAGGAGGTGGAGGTGGTGGTAGTGGTGGTGGTGGTGGTGGTGGTGGTGGTGGAGGTGGTGGTGGTGGAGGTGGTGGTGGTGGTGGTGGTGGTGGTGGTGGTGGTAATGGTGGTGGTGGCGGTGGAGGTGGTGGTAAAGGTGGTGGAGGTGGTGAAGGTGGTGGTGGAGAAGATGGAGTTGGAGGTGGTGGATGGGGTGGAGTTGGAGGTGGAGTTGGAGGTGGTGGTGGTGGTGGTGGTGGTGGTGGTGGTGGTGGTGGTGGTAATGGTGAAAGTGGTGGTAGTGGTGGTGGTGGATGTGGTGGTGGTGTTGATGGTGGTAGGTTAGTCTGTACATTTTGAGGAGCGGGGATCACCTCATCAGTGCAGAATGCTTAAAAGGTTGATAAGGCCAGCTGCTGTTTAGCATTCTGTTTGTGTTTTTGTTGTATTGGTCAAAAATAAATCAGTTGCTCACTTCAAAGCCTCCATTGCAGTCCTGTTTCTGCTGAGGAAGAAACATGGAGAATTTGCGGCATGCTTGCTCAGCTGGCGATTTACCATTGCAAGTGCCGTTGTTGAATTGTGTGTTTCACGTGTGTGTGTGAGTGAGTGTGTGTGAGGGTGTGTCTGTGTGTCTGTGTGTGTCTGTGTGTGTGTGTGTGTGTGTGTGTGTGTGTGTGTGTGTGTGTGTGTGTGTGTGTGTGTGTGTGTGTGTGTGTGTGTGTGTGTGTGTGTGTGTGTGTGTGTGTGTGTGTGTGTGTGTGTGTGTGTGTGTGTGTGAGTTAGTGATGTGATGTTACTGAGTACATTCAGTTTTAGTTAGATGTTTTTCTTAATATTTAAATGGGGAATACATACACAAACCACCCATTAACGATTCCACGTCCCAGTTTCCATACCACAAACTTCAACTTACCGTTGAGTTTGTACCAACCTTTTACATTTGTGATGAGAAAAATAAATGTGTTTAATACTAAGCTTCAACAAAGGCTGTGTCAACATCTGTGATCACTAGCTAAACCAGATGGCCAAGCTAACGAGTACCATACAATAATTAAAGTTCTCATCTCAAAAAAATAGAAAAAAGAGAGAAAAAAGGAAAGAATACGGAGCAGATGGGTGAGTGATGCGACAACAGTATAGGAAAGCTCACACTTGCGCACGCACACACCCTCACACACACACACACACACACACACACACAACACACACACACACGCACACACCCTCACACACACACACACACACATACAAACACACACACCCACACACACACACACACACATACAAACACACACACACAAACACACGGTGGAGAGTAATCAAGCGGCCAAAATATGTGACACAGATTCTTCTTTTTATTCTGAGCAGTGTGAACAGAACATGTCAGATCCATGTGATTGTGATTCTAGATCTCACTGATCCATATGATTGTGATTCTACATTTTAGTAATCCATGTGATTGTGATCCTAGAGTTTAGTAATCCATGTGATTGTGATTCTAGATTTTAGTAATCCATGTGATTGTGATCCTAGAGTTTAGTAATCCATGTGTTTGTGATCCCAGATTTCATTAATCCATGTAATTGTGATTCTAGATCTCACTAATCCATGTGATTGTGATTCTAGATGTTAGTAATCCATGTGATTGTCATTATAGATCTCAGTAATCCATGTGATTGTGATTCTAGATCTCAGTAATCCATGTGATTGTGATTCTAGATCTTAGTAATCCATGTGATTGGGATTCTATATCTCACGAATCCATGTGATTGTGATTCTAGATCTTAGTAATGCATGTGATTGTGATTCTAGATCTCACTAATCCATGTGATTGTGATTCTAGATTTTAGTAATCCATGTGATTGTGATTCTAGATCTCAGTAATCCATGTGATTGTGATTATAGATCTCGGAGGTCCATGTGATTGTGATTGTAGATCTCAGTGGTCCATGTGATTGTGATTATAGATCTCGGAGGTCCATGTGATTGTGATTGTAGATCTCAGTGGTCAATGTGATTGTGATTCTAGATCTCGGTGGTCCATGTGATTGTGAATATAGATCTCGGAGGTCCATGTGATTGTGATTGTAGATCTCAGTGGTCTATGTGCTTGTGATTCTAGAACTCAGTGGTCCATGTGATTGGGATTGGGTTTCTAGATCTCAATGGTCCATGTGATTGGGATTGGGTTTCTAGATCTCAATGGCCCATGTGATTGTGATTCTAGATCTCGGTGGTCCATGTGATTGTGATTGTGATTGTAGATCTCAGTGGTCCATGTGATTGTGATTGTGATTGTAGATCTCAGTGGTCCATGTGATTGTGATTCTAGATCTCAGTGGTCCATGTGATTGTGATTCTAGATCTCAGTGGTCCTTGTGATTGTTATTGTGATTGTAGATCTCGGTGGTCCATGTATTTGTGATTGTAGATCTCGGTGGTCCATGTGATTGTGATTCTAGATCTCGGTGGTCCATGTGATTGTGATTCTAGATCTCAGTGGTCCATGTGATTGTTATTGTAGATCTCGGTGGTCCATGTAATTGTGATTCTAGATCTCGGTGGTCCATGTGATTGTGATTCTAGATCTCGGTGGTCCATGTGACTGTGATTCTAGATCTCGGTGGTCCATGTGATTCTAGATCTCGGTGGTCCATGTGATTGTGATTCTAGATCTCAGTGGTCCATGTAATTGTGATTCTAGATCTCGGTGGTCCATGTGATTGTGATTCTAGATCTCAGTGGTCCATGTGATTGTTATTGTAGATCTCGGTGGTCCATGTAATTGTGATTCTAGATCTCGGTGGTCCATGTGATTGTGATTCTAGATCTCGGTGGTCCATGTGATTGTGACTCTAGATCTCGGTGGTCCATGTGATTGTGATTGTGATTCTGGATCTCAGTGGTGCATGGTGGGCCAATCTTTATTATTGAATCCCAATCTGAAGTGTGCTTTGTGAACACATAACACTACACCAACTTCACTAGTAGACTGAACTAGTAGGTGTACTAATAAGTGTCACTACCTGTGCCCCGGTACATAAACGGAGCAGACACCTGTTCTCGTCCTACCATGCCTACCTGCCTCTGTTAAAAGGGTCAATCATGGATGTTCACATTCTGACTCAGTCAGACCATGGTCATAGGCCCACTGGCTCGGTGCTCATACTCCATCCATCCATCCATCTTCTCCCGCTTATCCGAAATCGGGTCGCGGAGGTAGCAGCTCCAGCAGGGGACTCCAAACTTCCCTCTCCCTGGCAACATCGACTAGCTCTGACTGGGGGATCCCGAGGCGTTCCCAGGCCAGTGTGGAGATGTAATCACCCCACCTGTACCTCGGTCTGCCCCGTGGTCTCCTCCCAGTTGGATGTGCCTGGAAAACCTCCCTCGGGAGGCGACCAGGAAGCATCCTTACTAGATGCCCGAACCACCTCAACTGGCTCCTTTCTACGCGAAGGAGCAGCGGCTCTACTCCGAGTCTCTCACGAGTGACTGAGCTTCTCACCCTATCCCTCAGGGAGATACCAGCCACCCTCCTGAGGAAACTCATTTCGGCCGCTTGTATTCGCGATCTCGTCCTTTCGGTCATTACCCATTGCTCATGGCCATAGGTGAGGGTAGGAACGAAGACTGATCGGTAGATCGAGAGCTTTGCCTTCTGGCTCAGCTCTCTTTTGGTTACAACGGTGCGCCAAAGTGCACCCAATACCGCTCCCGCTGCACCTATTCTCCTGTCAATCTCACGCTCCATCCTCCCCTCACTCGAGAACAAGACCCCGAGATACTTGAACTCCTTCACTTGGGATAAGGACTCCCTCCCTACTTGGAGTAGACAACCCACCGGTTTCCTGCTAAGAACCATGGCCTCAGATTTGGAGGTGCTGATCCTCATCCCAGCCGCTTCACATTCTGCTGCAAACCGATCCAGTGAGTGCTGAAGGTCACATACTGATGACGCAAACAGGACCACATCATCTGCAAACAGCAGTGATTCAATCCTGAGCCCACCATACTGAAACCCCTCCCCTCCATGACTACGCCTTGAAATCCTGTCCATGAAAATCACAAACAGGATGGGTGACAAAGCGCAGCCCTGGCGGAGGCCAACACCCACTGAGAACAGGCCTGACTTTGTACCGAGAATCCGGACACAGCTCTTGCTTTGGGAGTAGAGAGATTGGATGGCCCTCAACAGTGACCCCCGCACCCCATACTCCCGCAGCACCCCCCACAGTATTTCCCGAGGGACCCGATCATATGCCTTCTCCAAATCTACAAAACACATGTAGACCGGATGGGCATACTCCCAAGCCCCCTCCAGGATCCTTGCAAGAGTGAAAAGCTGGTCCGTTGTTCCACGACCAGGGCGGAACCCGCATTGTTCCTCTTCAATCTGAGGTTGGACTATCGGCCGAACCCTCCTTTCCAGCACCTTGGAGTGCTGGAAAGGAGGTGCTCATACTGACACCGGGAAACAAACGAGACTGAGGCTCCTGGAAGTGTTCCCCCCTAAGGGGAAAAGAACAAGTGACATTCCTCTGTCTCCCACTTTGTAACACAAGAGGAGCAGAATGGAACAGTGCTTGGGTGACTCCTTCTGGAGCGTTTTGCTCGGACGCATGCA
>CM051004.1:18190690-18215690 GCA_027704905.1 Muraenolepis orangiensis
TGAAACACGTGTATAAAGCAAGCATGCAGGGCACGACTATAAAATATTAACAAAGGACAAACTAAACTGCAACTGCCAACAAAAATGCTTGGGTACAGCATATTTTCTTCCATTTTAGCTAACCTGGGTTTGAAGGGAGTTTTGTCGCCATTTGTCGCCAAATTGACCATTTCTTCTGCCTAACATGAATGGAGGCCCAATAGCCCACGTTATGTTGTTAATGTAGAGAAAGGACCAGGAGGGGAAGGAGGAGGAGGAGGAGGAGGAGAAGGAGGCATGGCAGGTGAGAAGGAGGTCATTTTAATTAACTTCAGGGAACGCAAGGAGAAGACTTGAAGAAAAAAGCGATTTCAGTCACAGGCACACCTCACAGATGAGGTGGAGCGAGGAGGAGGGGGGGGCCAGGTGGATACAGTGTTTGAAGGACTCGGCAGTGTGTGTAGTTGTAGTAGAGGTTAAGAGAGGACAGAGACAAATGGCCCTCTCTCTCTCTCTCTCTCTCTCTCTCTCTCTCTCTCTCTCTCTCTCTCTCTCTCTCTCTCTCTCTCTCTCTCTCTCTCTCATGAGCAGGAATAACCATCTCTATCCCAGATCCCAGGTTGTCAGAAAAGTGCACAGCGCCGTTCACCGCGAGGTGTGTCGTATGTTCGTCACATTGAGATGTGACTATTCATGAATGTTCCTTCTTCCTCTAATGTCTCTTTATTTCTAGCATGTGTTACAGTGGAATGCTTACTCCCCATTCTCTATTCCAATTTCACCAACCATACTATATTATATATACTGAACTACACTGTTCTATACTATGCAATACTATACTATACAATACTATGCTATACAATACTATACTATACATAGCGATATATACAATCGACTGTATACTATACTTTATACTATAAACAACGCTGTACTATCACAATACTATACACAATTTAAAGAACAATAAGAACAATATTGAGTCTAATGGAAGATAATTATAATGTGTGTGTGCGTTCCTGTGTGTGTGTGTGTGCTGGCCTGTTTGTGTCTGTGTGCTTACTTGTGGGTTTCTTTGTGCGTTCCTGTGTGTACGTGTGCGTGTCTGTGTTTGTGTGTGCCTGTGTGTGTGTGTTTGTGTGTGTGCCTGTGTGTGTGTGTGCCTGTGTGTGTGTGCCTGTGTGTGTGTGTGTGTATGTGTGCCTGTGTGTGTGTGCCTGAGTGTGTGTGTGTGTGTGTGTGTGTGTGTGTGTGTGTGTGTGTGTGTGCCTGTGTGTGCCTGTGTGTGTGTGTGTGTTTGTGTGTGTGTGTGTGCCTGTGTGTGTGTGTGTGTGCCTGTGTGTGTGTGTGTGTCCCTGTGTGTGTGTGTGTGTGTGTGTGTGTGTGTGTGTGTGTGTGTGTGTGTGTGTGTGTGTGTGTGTGTGTGTGTGTGTGTGTGTGTGTGTGTGTGTGTGTGTGTAGCGATCAATGCCCCGCCCCCGGCTCTGCTCTCCTGGGCCTCGTCGCTCCGGGACAGGGCCGAGTTCCTCCAGTCGGAGACCATGAGGCCGGCCAACGACCCCAAGGAGCGGGAGCCGTCTCACGTACGCATGCTCAACGACGTCCTCCGCGACCTGGAGAAGAGCTTTGTGGTGCCGCTCGCCCCTCCTGGGGTCTACAGGTAACCCGCTTCATCTGTGCAGGATGGCACATGCACCTGCAGCCCCTTTTGTGCAAGCCCCTTTCCCGAGACGCTCGTCTCGGACTGCTTGCAAGATGTGCAGGTTAGACTGACTGGAAGGACATTCGTTATTCCCCTGTGGTGTGTGTGTGTTTGTCTTAAGGTGTGTGTGTGTGTGTGTGTGTGTGTGTGTGTGTGTGTGTGTGTGTGTGTGTGTGTGTGTGTGTGTGTGTGTGTGTGTGTGTGTGTGTGTGTGTGTGTGTGTGTGTGTGTGTGTGTGTGTGTGCATGAATGTGTGTGTGTGTGTGTGTGTGCATGAATGTGTGTGTGCATGAGTGTTTGTGTGTGTGTGTGTGTGTGAGTCCCACACCAAAACTACACCAAGCACATGGTGTAGCAAATGTGTGTGCGTGTACATGTGTGTGTGTGTGTGTGTGTGTGTGTGTGTGTGTGTGTGTGTGTGTGTGTGTGTGTGTGTGTGTGTGTGTTTGTGTATGGAGGAGATATGACTGTGACATGTTCCATGTTCCATGTCCCACACACCAAAACAACCCCAAGCACACACACGCAAATGTGTGTGTGTGTGTGTGTGTGTGTGTGTGTGTGTGTGTGTGTGTGTGTGTGTGTGTGTGTTTGTGTGTGTGTGTGTGTGTGTGTGTGTGGGTGTATGTGTGTGTGTTGTTGTCAGGACAACACACGTTCTCCCGTGTGAGTGAGCCCACGATGGCTTCTCTAACACTTCCAACTTTACCATCCTCATCTGCTATTTAGCTTTTGTCTCTGTCACTAGATTGCGGGAGAATGAATGGGTTTCCTGTTCCGCGTTATTCACAGTTTATGGTGGTAACAGACATGTTAATTGTCCTCGACTGCCATTAGCAGCCGAGCTAAAATTAGCTGCTCCATCATGCTCAGAAAGCATTAGCGCCTAATGGCACTCGTTTATAAAGGATGTTAGCATTTCTTCACCGGAAAGGGACAATTAAAATAGGGACGATTGATAGCTTTGGAAAATGTTTACATATGACACGTATTTTTCGTGTTGTCAGTGTCACTACGGCATTCAATGGAAGAATAACTACCGCGGTGTGTCTCTAAATGACCTATATACTGTATGGGTACATTACGCATATTTATATATATTCATAGATATATATTTGCATGTGTAACTCAAAAAAAACCAAATGAAAGTGGCAGTGCCATGCTGAAATTTTGCAAAATACCATATAAAATAGAAAAACTGCAAAAATAAAATAATAATAATGAGTTGGAATAGCGGAATAATGCTTACTATTTACTAGACACACATCTTCTCATTTTATTCTCTCATGATATAGGATGTGTAACCCCACTGTACTGCACTATATATATATATATATATATGGACATAAACACTGCAGAGGCAGGGTGTGTGAGAGGAAGGTCATGACCTATTTTACAGCGCCGCCTGTACAGGTGTTGAGCAGTGTGTCCCTGCAGGGCGTCGTAACAGATGAAGAATCACTCTATTTACTCCCTAAAAGACTCTCCGTTCTGCCACTTTAGCAGGAATCAATGTTCTTTGTCAAGAAAAAGTCCCAGAGAAGAAAAAGAAGAACGCTCCTCGGGTCTCTGCAGTTCTGACCTACAAATGACTGTTCGGCAAAGCATGTGCATACACACACACACACACACACACACGTCCTGTGTATGTGTGTGTGTTTGTGTGTGTGTGTGTGTTTCTGCTGTTTTAAAGTAGTGTGTATTTGCTTTGTGTCTTTCTTCCTGTGCGTGTCTGTTATTTGTTTTACAGTACTTTTTTTTTCCACCTGTGTGTACGTGTACATGTGTGTGTGTACGTGTACATGTGTGTGTGTGTGTGTGTACGTGTGTGTGTGTACGTGTGTATGTACGTGTGTGTGTGTGTGTGTGTGTGTGCGTGTGCCTGTGCCTGTACGTACATTTGTGTGCGTGTGTGTGTGTGTATGTGGTGGCACTGAAATGAAGGTAAAAGGATAGGCCCAGACTCTCTCCCGGTATAGCAATATTTCACGCACTGCACTTTATGCCTCTGCGAACTGTTTGTGACAGAAGATAAAACAGAGGACAAAACTATTCTTTTCATTTTGCATCCAGGTGTCCTTGTTTTTTCGTGCCGCTATTAACCCTCTTGAGTTATGATGACCGGGAGTCTCCCTCTTCAGCAGCTGCTGTCCATTTCAAATCCAGTCAGAATACTGTCTTGAAATATGTATCTAGCCTAATACCTTAAAAAGAATCCCACGGTGGGGTTATCACCATTTGGCTTCTTTTTTTCTGCTGCACATTTGTGCCGGGTGATAAAGTCTGTAAAAGTGTAAAACAGGAAATGTGGAATTGCTTGTTTTTGCGCCACTCAATACTAAAGCAGCCGACGCCTTCTTCTTCTTCTTCTTCTTCTTCTTCTTCTTCTTCTTCTTCTTCTTCTTCTTCTTTCCTGTCCCCCTATGTGTCCGGTTAGGAACCTCCTGTACAGCCTCCCTGGGAGCCCGCTCCAGTTCTCCACCCTCCGGTTCCCCCAGGGGGTGGGGGACGCCCGCGCCGCTGAGGCCGTCGGAGGGCCGGGGGTTCCCTCGCCGCGCGGAGCCCACGACAACCAATCGCTGTCTCTCATCCTGGCCGCCGTCCGGTCGGCCGAGAGGCTGGTGTGCTTCGGCCTCGGGCTGTTCGACGATAATAACGCCGGTGATGGCGAATAGCGGCAAAATGGCCTCTCGATTTGACCCTAAAACAAATACGGTTCTCAGGAGAATAATACAAAAAAGAAAAAAAAAAGAAAAAGAAACAATTCAAATGGATCTGCCTCTGTCGGTAGTTGTTCCCTCGATCCTACAAAGGCTTTTTTTTATGGTATTAATGATTATTAATATTAATTAATATTAACGATGATATTATTTAATGATAATGATATTAATTATCAGGAATTTCCCAACTATTGTTCCTACCGAGCTGTAGAGGCCTGTACAGCAGCAGCCACATACCAAATTAAATCCACTTAATGCGTTGGAGGGGGGGGGGGGGATGGAGACTATTGAATAATGAATATGTTGCTACAATCGTGGGATAACCACGTGTCCATATGGGAATTGAAAACACCGTGACCCCTGGAACGACTAAGGCAGCTCTGCTAATTCTAATAATCATGAATGTCCTAGTATGAACACCAGACACAGCCGGTATTTCTGCTTGTCCCGTTGCAGTGAGAAGCAATCAGGACAAAGGACAAAGAGAAGTGATCCTGTCAGTGCTTCTGTAGGCACAAAGTGAAGTTAAGACACAAGTGAAGAAGAATTACCATTGGGTTTACAAGGGCCAATCGGTACAAGTACACACACACACACACACACACACACACACACACACACACAGCAGCCCCAGCTGGCTTCGTTTATTATGCCTTCCGTGCTGTTGGACAATTTCTCTCTCTCTCTCTCTTTCTCTCTCTCTCTCTCTCTCTCTCTCTCTCTCTCTCTCTCTCTCTCTCTCTCTCTCTCTCTCTCTCTCTCTCTCTCTCCTCATCTCCTTCACCTTCTTACTCATCTCATCCTGCGTTGCTCGTACCCTTCCATGCTGCCGCTCCTCCCCTGCTGCATCATCTCTAGCTAGTCTGTTTGTGCTTGAGATGCAGCTTTGTTCATCACACACACCCACCCACACACACACACACACACACACACACACACACACACACACACACACACACACACACCGATACAACACACTCTCACCCCTCATTTGCTCCGATTTAGTTTTTATCGTCAATGTCGTTCTAATAAGTGGAAATAATTTCTAGTGCTTTCCCTTCTACCGCAGAATAACAATGAGCTTCCCTCACTCATCGTCTCTTTGAACGAGAATAGCTGCTGTCTGTCTTTTAGGATGATTTGGTTGTTTGAGTATTTATTTTTGCGTAATTGTCTTTTTTTTGCAGGGACCAAAAGTAACCTCGGGACCTGTCTGTTGTGGATTTGTTTCACATTTGTATATAAATATGATCCAGAATGAAGTGTAGACAATGGCTTATACTAGATCAGCTTCTGTGACTCCTTTAAATCTGATTTAGGACTGATGGAAGTCAGTTTAGCAGGCAATACATAAGCAGGATTAAATAATACATTTTGGACTTTTTTAAATGTTTGGGCTTTTTTGGTTAATCCTTTAGATAGCAAATTATTTCATACAGTCAACAGGACTGAAGGGTACAGATAATGGAGGTCTTTATATTTGTTTTTAGTCTTAGTTCAACCGACCAAACCATGAAACATAAACCACACTGTGGAGTGTGTGTGTGTGTGTGGTTGGTGGCTGGTTTAAGCAGCCTCACCTGGCCTGAGTTGGACTGATTGCTCTATGGCTGGTGAGGCTGCACACCTGTGGGTCATCGTTAATCAAGGCTCACAGGTTAAAACTGCCACCACCCCACACACACTCGAGGAAAGTGCTCTAGCGTGTACCATGTGCTCTGTTCACCGTCATTCTAAGCTCTACAATAAACCGGATTCTTCATCAGCCGGTGTCCTTATCTTCTGGAGGAGCCCTCAAGCAGCCATTTTAATGGCTGGTGGAAGCGTCGACCGCTAACGCTGAGCTTGATGGAACCGGACAGAGAATGTTTCCAGCTGTGGCGAGACTACTTGGGCCTCGGAGACACTTTAAGGGACATTATAGCGAGAGGCGCAGAGCCCGCAGGGTCCCCGGAGGCGCCGCTGCTTTGGGGAGCTCAGGATCTCCAGTCTGTAGGTGAAGAACCGTGCAAGAAGGACGATGTTCAAAGAAGCCATGTCTTCGACGTTGAAACGCAACGGCCGGTGTGTTCCCCGACTTCTCGGGAGCTCCCGAATAGTAAAGACCTGTTTGGGGCCACGTTATCCAGCCCTGGACCCCCCTGCGGGCTGGCAAGACGCAGGGCTGTCGTGGAGGAGGACACGGCATCGCCGCATCATGCGGAACGCATGTTCTGCCGTTTCTGCAAAAACAACGGAGAGTCGCAGGCGGTGTTCGAATCACACTGGCTGAAGAACCAGGCCGGTGACGTGCTGTGCCCCTACCTCCAGATGTACGTCTGCCCGGTGTGCGGGGCCACCGGGAGCCGGGCGCACACCAAGCGCTTCTGCCCCAAGGTGGACAAGGCCTACACCTCCGTTTACGCCAAGCCGAGACGCTGACACCCGGTCGTTGGCCTCGGTTGCATGTAGAATAATGGAAGCAATTTTAGAAGTAGTTTGGTTCAGTTGTGTTGGTTTGTTTTACGTGTATTTTATTTATTCTATTTAGTTTTTATTTATTGTATTTACTTTTTGCATGCATGTTTGCTGTGTACGAACTCTTGTTTTGAAAGTATCTAGCGTGTAAACCTGTGTCTTGTCTCTTGCTTGGTGTTATTTGTTGTATGCTACTGGCATGTTAACAATTTCCCTTGGACGTTACCTGGACTTTACACATTTTAACGTGACCAACGTCAAATGACATTCTCCTGTGTGTATATGCTCTCAATGACATGCAGCCTCTCACTTTTTTATATTTGAATGCTAATTGTAATGTTTATTTGATTTACAATGTTAAACATGTGTTTCTTAAAAAAAGCCTCTTGAATACAAGCTTTTGTGACGGTGTCGTCTGCTACATTGGCGCCTGAACAGGGACCTTGCCGACCAGTACAAGGCACAGCCAGCTCCCAGCACCAACCCTTTCCCTGCAGGCAGCGATGGCCACTAGTGGGGCCTAGCGGAGGACATGGGTGGTAGCGCAGCAACCCCCTGCGGGCTGGATCCCTGGATCCAGCCCGCAACAGCCCAATAGTTTTCTAAATGTGCCGTTGGGCGTGTGTGTGGCTGGTTTAAGCAGCCTCACCTGGCAAGACTCTGACTGATTACTCTATGGCTAATGAGGCTGCACACCTGTGGGTCATTTCTAATCAAGGCCCACATGTTCAAACAGCCACCACCACACACTAGAGCTCTAGCATGTTCCATCTGCTCTGTTCACTATCATTCAAAACTCTTGCAATAAACAGGATTCCTCATCACCCTGTCCATCTTCAGGGGGAGTCCTCAAGCAGCCATTTTAATGGCTTGTGGTGCTACACACACCAAATAACATGTACAGTACGTCATGGGTGAGCATTTTTACTTTTACATGGTCGCCGAGGTAGTAGAGTAGTCATGTGTAGATGTGGGTGTGTAAAAATAAGTGTTTCCTCTTTAATATAGAGAATAAGTTAGGCCCATGTGTTTTTATACCACTCTGCATGAGTGGAAATGACTGACATCAACCAATTGTACGGCATTACCTTATAGATGCCTTGTTATTGTTCACTTTCTGTGTTGATAGTTAATCAGTTAATAATCCTGTCTATTATTTTACCCCATTGTAACGTATAGATAATGGTAGCATGTTTTTTTTAATATTTGTATTAATAGTATGGTATCGACTGTTTCAGTTTGAAGCAAACATGACATTTATTTGTAACTGAACTAGTCATTTGTACTTTGAGTGAGCCTTCTGAGACGGTTGTTAAGAAGCACAACACTATGAATTGATCTTCCACCGAGACAACCGATATTGCAAAGCGTTTGTGTGAGAGCATGATGTGTTTTTTGGGTCAAGGCCAGCTAAAGGTGGTCACAGTTACTATCTTATTTTTTTTAAACGTTAATTAATTGATTCACTCACAATATACTATTTATATTAGCGTCTACAATGACACACATGATAACGCTTACATATACGCCATTGGAAATGTGACGTACAATAGCTGTTAAGTGTTGGCTCACATTATTTATCTCAACCAAGCTGGGTCATCCTAAGTCAGATGTGTAAACTCTATGGCCACACATGGACGTCACACGTGGCACACACATTATAGAAATACGCAACAAAAATTACTGAAAGAGGCAATTATGACCTCTTGACTTTCCTGTACAACAGAATTGTCATCATTCTTATCTTTGGCAACTACTAGTTGACAGCAATACAACGGGACAATGAGGGATTAATAATTAGCACTTTTAATTCGCTTGTACATCAGAATGCATCATGGGATTTCTTTGGGTTGGCGTTACTCCGCCATTTTGAGAGTACGCGGGAGAATTGTAACCTGGGCTGATGCCCATAACCTGGGCATGTCTCGCATGAGAAATGCTGTGGCACTTTCAAACTCACAACAATGTCTCCCCCATATACTGTAGGCTAATGACATAATTTTCACGATTAATTACTAAACGACAACCAAAAAAGTCCATTACAACCAACATGATAACCCACATGTTACAATGCTCCTGTGCTCTCACACCATTCATCTTTGTATGTCCATGAACTCCTATGACGTGATGGTTGTACAATTCCGTTGCAATAAATCACAGTATTTACTATTTAAATATAAATAACATAGTGTCCAGTTATTCTCGGGTCGTTTAGTATTTTCGGCTCTGCTTTTCTCTCGTTTATTGTATGCACACACACAGCTCTGTCCAGTCCAGTCTGTCAGTGATGGGATGCGCGCCGCCACCGCCACCGCCGACGCCGGACCCTATACTGTGGGATGCGCGTTCACGTGTCGTCCACAACTAGCGCGTGATGGTGATGGTGATGGGAGGAGGGAAGGTAAGAGGGAGGAGGAGTTGATAATGATGGCGATCGCCGTGGACTCGTCGACATCGTCGTCGTCGGAGATAGCAGCGACTCCACGACAACAACAACAACAACAAACAAACCCCGGTCCCGTCCCCGACAACAGTGTCCCCTCCACCTCCACCACCACCACCACCACCACCTCCTCCTCCTCCACCACTATGTCTCTCGCCAAAATGAGCCGGAATAGAAACCGGGATAAACCCTGGAAATTGAGGGTTGTGTACCTGCAGTGCTGTGAGTACCGACGACACACACACGGGCTGATCGCTGATCAGCTATACTGATCGACGACTGATCGACGAGGATTGACAAACACACGTTGAACACACACATATATATATATTTGTGGGGCTCGCAGGACGGTGGTGCTGATGATACTGATACTGATGATGATGATGATGATGATGATGATGATGAATATAAACAATGAATATAATACAACAAAACAATAGAAAAGCCGCGGATGATCGCGATACCACAGTAACGATTTCCTCTGTTGACGCGTTGACGAACAGTCTTATCAATAACATGTGGGATGCCCACATCCCACAATGTGGCTGCACAACGCGTTTAATGCAACGTCAACAACAACAACAACACCAACCGCAATATAAACATCTTACATTCTATAGTATACGCTTGTACCAATGTTTGTGTGTGGTTTTTTTTTTAGGCTGATCGATATCAGGCTAAAGCGCAGTGCGTGTCACACAGATAATAGTGATAATCGATAATAAGGCTATTCTCAATCAGCTATAGGAAGGCTATATAGGCCACTGTGTTACTCTAGGTCGACCTATGTCTGCATCATCATCAGCGTCATCATCATCGGTGTGGTGTAGTAAGTAGTATGTGTCCTTATCTGACTCATGTTCGTCCTCCTATAAGGAAAACATGTCACGTTGAACCAAGACAACTTATGTTCTTTGTTTATTATTATTATTATTATTATTATTATTATTGAGATACAAACACTACAAACCATTTACACATCAACCGGCGGCTAAACGGTAACTTGACGTCACAGGTCAATCAATATATATGTGTGTATGTAAGTACACATATTTGTACATAGAAATATGACAATACAAAAATAAACATAATTAACTTAATACGGGAAAACAATCCCGACTCACCTGAAGGGGCGGTGGTCCACTTTACTTTTTACATATAGTTATTTCCGTTACAGTTGCTACAGACTGCTATACACACACAATATAATGTAAATAAAACATAGATATATAATTACTGTTTGTCGCCTTGTGCACCCCATCCTCCATCGCACCCTGTCACCCAGGAAAAAACCTTGCTTGTGGTAATAGGGATGTGCATTGTGTGTGTGTGTGTGTGTGTGTGTGTGTGGGGGGGGGGGGGGTGTGGGGTGTGTGTGGGGGGGGGGGGGGTGTTGTAAGGGGAATTTATCAGAAAATGATGAAACAGGAACAGACTGATAAGAAATGACAGGTTAATTCCTGCGATGATGGGAGTTACTGTCAAGCGTCCGTGATGGATCTGAAGGCGACGGAGAAGTGAACGTTTATCAATACAGTCCCTAACATGTGGGCCACAGACTGGCTCTCCAGTGTTCCTCCATTAGTTAACCAAGGGAGGAGGGGGAGGGGGGAGAGAGAGAAATAAAGAGAGGACGAGAGAGATAGAGAGAGAGAGAGTGAGAGAGAGAGAGAGGGGGAAGAAAGAGAGGGAAAGGGGGAGAGAGAGAGATAGAGAGAAAGGGGGAAAGAGCGAGCGAGCGAGAGAGGGAGAGAGAGAGAGGGGGAGAGAGAGAGAGAGAGAGAGAGAGAGAGAGAGAGAGCGCGAGCATGCTCTGTTTTGGCTGTACAATGTAATCACAAGGGATCCTCTCTGGGGATGAATTATTCATGAATTATTGCGTGTCATTTTGCCCAATGAGAGATGTCTCATGGACGAGGTCTTCATTAATAATTATAATACAAAAATATTTAAAGTAGTTGAATGAATGGCGTTAGACTAATTGGTGTGAGGCTTCCGGGCCAGAGAAGCAAGCCGGCCCTATTTCACTGACATGTTTTGTTTTAATTATTCTCCCTCAGATTTCCTGAGCATTGCAACCATACTGGGGACGGGCATCCTAGGTAAGTGTTGACGATACTAAGATTACACTCTTAAGAGTCACTTGTCGATGAGTCGTGAAATCTGATGTATTGAGTGTGTGTCATTGTCTCTTTTTTACTAAAGAAGAGCAAATCAATTCGTGAAATAAATAAGTAACTCTGAAAACCATTGTACGACAAATTATGATGAAACCCTGCTTACATCGATATATACAGTAGGGGACAATTTTGACAATGATATTTTTTGGGGGTGGGGCAAAAATCACACACACACATACACGCACATACACACGCACACATACACACACACACACACACACACACCCACACACACAGTATATCTGTTTAATAGCAGCGTGGAGAGGGGGGAATGCTGAAGTGATATTGTCTCCATGCCGTATGACGGCCATGCTGAAGTCCTGAAGGCAACATTCACAAACCCTTCCTCCTCACAGCCGACGCAGCTTATTAATCTGAAGGCCCCAGCTCCCCACTCAATATCCACTTCTTATAAAGAGGTCGCACCGCAATCACTTTAATCTAAGGGTAATTACATTATCTATGTCATTCATAAAATTGAATCCCCAATTAGTAAGAAGTCCCTGTGATGATACAACGGCGGATAACATCGTCAACATCTGTCATTTATCTCGTTCAGTTTTTTTGGTTTTGGTCTCTGCCCGAGCAGAAGGCCAATATGCCATGGCGCCCCCACCCCCCTAAGAGCCGTTCGGAGGGAATATGTTGTCCAGGGATGTGCGTATGGGCTCTTATCTGGCTCTTTCTGGGCTCTTCTGTCTGCATTTTCATTTTGTCAAAGACAAGTGCAGATGGCCCTGGCCCCAAAGACAAACGCAGATCACACTCTGCACCGGTGCCGTTAACTAAAGGACAATATGAATTGGTTGTATATATAGTAGGGCTGAACAATTGATCAAGATACGATCCAAAATTGCATGGGCTGCCTTTCTTTTCACAAGGGCAAAATGAAAATAAATAAAATGAAAATGAATGAAAAAAACGTTAACATTCAACGCCATTTCAAATTAAGTGAATGATAGGTTATGTAAGAAATGCCCTGGCCTTCACATTTCTTTCTCAAGATGTAAGAAAACATGTTTGTTCGGTACAGACGGACCACAACAAATATCACACCATGATTTTTCATTAAATGTTTTCGTGAAAATGAAAATTGTAATGCTAAATGATCATTCCTAAACATAGTGACAGCAATCGCTTTATATCTGTCTAAATATATGTATGTAGTATGTTCATTATTAATATTTTTACCTTATCGTTCAGCCCTAATGCATAGTTCGATGCACTGGTTGACCCTTTAATGTACCTTTTATTGATCTATAATTCAGAAATGAACAGCATGGGACCACAGGGCCAAGCTGTCTGAGACTAAGCACCACCGGTCGTACTGTGGTGAACAAGGCCCAGAGATGAACCCCAGCCTGGCTATGTTTGTCCTTTAGGTCTTCGTCTGTCTTTGGAATACTGGTGCGTCACGAGGATAATTATACAAGTCTGACGCCTGTCTTGTAGTTTTATATGGGCAGGGTGTTTTTTTATTTTTTTTACTGTGCTTTATGAAGTGTAGTTTACACTGGGGGAGATTGATAGAAATTACATGGGACATTACATTTCACTACTGTTTTTTCATCTGCGTCTTCGTCCTGTTGTTCCACCGGGGTGGAGCCCTGTCGCGTTAATAGTTGTTCAATCACTTAATTCTCATTGAAATCATCTTAAGCCATAAAGTTTGATGGGAACTTTGAGCCAGGCATGACATGTCTGTGTGTGTGTGTGTGTGTGCGTGCCGCGTGACACAAAGAGCTAAAAGACAAGAATAGGATGACAAATGGACTTGAATATATTTTAAACACATTGAACAAGTTTAACAAGTGAGGGATAGAAATAGAATTATTCATTTTTTTGTTATGCTCTCTTTTTGATTTATTTTGCAGGTCTGCCAGTGACAATCGCACACGCTGGATTGCTGCCTTTCCTTGTCACGTTCCTCATTGGATTCCTTGTCCAGGTATTCCTAACATAGTGCATTTCATTGTGTTATTTATGCAACTTTTACAAAATAAATGGTTGCATTTGACAATAGTTGGTTCAACACCAGATCTTGCCTCTAAAACATATATTTGTCACAACTCTGCATGTTTTACGGTAAATGGAGTGTGTTTCTACAGCGCTTGTATGGCCTTTTCTTGTCAAGAGCTTTTGTAAAGCTTAAATTTGTGCCTCCCATTCATACACACATTCCCACCACTGACGGCGATGTCCACCATGCTAAGGGAACAGCCAGCTTGCCCGGAGCAGTTATGAGTTAGGTGTCGTGCTCAGGAACACCTCGACACTCAGAGATACCAGGGATTCGAACCGGCAACCGCTGGGTTGCCAGACAACCCCGCTCTACCTTCTGAGCCACTGCCACCCCACGGCTGGCTACTTTGAGCAAAACATATACGTATATATATATATGTAAATGAGCAGACTACAGCATAGCCAGAGTTGGATTTGTATCTTGAAGCCAATCCCAGGTGTCAGATTGCTACGTTTATTTGTGGTGGAAAACACCTTTACGTGTTAAATAACACGCTACAGTGGAGAGCCATTGACACTGTCACTGTAGTACTGGCAGCAGGTGGCTTGGCGCTGTAGTAGATAATAGGCCATTGAAGTGCAATTGAAGGGCAAAAGCTCTCTATATACCATTCCCAGGGTGTTTATTTCATTCTAAAAGCACAGGCCTTTAAAGCTCAAACATTTAAGAAGTGTAATGGTTTGTGTAATGGCTTTAAAGGTGCAATGAGTGTTTAATGTCTGTGTTAGTTTGTTAAAAAGTGAATTTAATGTCAGTGTTAGTTTGTTAAAAAGTGAATTATCAACAGACTGTATTGTGAGATATTTACTTAACTTAACTTACAGTCGAAAAACTTAATGAGCCTAATTTATTTAATACTTTCTGCAAATTATGCCCCAATTTTGTGGAGGATTAATTGGACAGTTGGCCAAATCGTACACACTTGCACCTTTTTAAGTTGTTTTTTTTCCATTTTTATTTCTAAAAACTTGATATTTTCCTCTCATCTTGTGATTAAGGGCCTTGTGATCTACTTGTTTGTGGAGCTGCTTCAAAGATGCCATGCGGTTCAGGTGGAGTCTCTGAAGGTAAGCAGTGGTCTTTTCTGCATGTCAATGTCACCCGAGCTGTCTGCTTTGGTCTGGTTTAATGTTACAGCTTCCACACACGGTGGTTTCAAGTTTCCAAAGTAGCTCTCAGCCAGCTCTCATCCAAGAACGACTTGGATGACTATGTCTGTCCAATTCATTTGCAGAAAAGCACTCTTGTGGAAACCTGAAATAGTGAATAATGACTGAAGCACAAAAGCTTTTTTTCTTTTCTTTTTCTCATGGCCCTGAATCCTGCATGTCTACGTCAAGTGGTGTAGAATAGCTCTTAACGTTACCCCTCTTTGCCCAGGAAATCATCTCCAATCAAATGTTCTGTCCTCTTCCCTCTCCTCCTGCTACCCCATCCAGGGTGCCACCACAGAGCAGATTATAATGGACCAGGTGGCGGTAGGGAGGGAGTCGGTGCCTGCAAGACCCACACTCAGAGAGGAGGAGGAGGAAGAGGAGCTGGGGGAAGAGGATGAAGGGGAGAGTGCAGGTACATTGCGTTTTTATATATTTATAGTTTGTTTTTTAGTGGAGAAGAAAACCGACCTGGGGGTTTGTTTTTGCACACCGACCACCACTGCATACCCTCCGGTGGCCTGTTTGGCTCCCTTTGCAGGGGGGAAAAAGCTTGCGGCAGTGTACTGCAGAACACTGTGTCTGCTACCTCATGGTTGTCTTTCAGATGCATGGGGAATGTCCACGTTTAAAAGCATATCTAAACTAACAGACACGCAGACATTCACCGTGGAAATGTGTCATTGGAAATGGCGTATATTCGGTTCAGAAAGATAACACACGTCGCCGTCACGTCAAAATATACATATTACATATACATATATACATATTGGATGATATATTTCAATCTTGATCTCGGCCCCCACGTCAGATTTCATCTCCCGCCTTTCTGTGGCCAATGTGTCGTATAACTAATAAGTACGAGTATAAGTAGTTAATAATGTGCAAAACGGGAAGAAAAATTGAAAATGAAAAGCAACAACACAAAGAAACAGTTTATTCTGCTGAACCAATCAACCAACCAAGCTTCTGTGCAACACTTTCAATAATGGTCGACACTGTAGCATCAAGACATGAGAGACAACAAGACATAGGGGCGGCAGGATAGCTCAGTCAGGAGGGACTTGGCTTTGGAACCAGAAGGTTGCCGGTTCAAGACCCTGACACACCTGGTACCGCTGCCGAGGTGCCCTTGAGCAAGGCACCAGACCTACACTCTGTTCCCCGGGCAGCTGTATATAAAAAAGCTGCACACTGCTCCTTATACTAGGATGGGGTTAGGGTAGGACAGGGTTAAATGCAGAGAAACAAATGTCACTGTGTGTGTGTGTGTGTTTACATGACCAATACATTTAAATCCTCCAGCTTTAGATGTTGTGGGGTCAGGCCACAAAAGGCACTATAACACTAATATATGATCTATTTAATATTATATATTGATAATATAGTAGAGGGCATCGCTAGGTTACCACGGAGACTCATTCCGGGGTTTTTCTCACTTCTCAAATGAAGGTGGTTAAAAGTAAACGAAGGCCTAATTATGTGGGTACAGGAAATTAAACCAATACCCCAAGCTATGATTAAATTTATTTCAATAAAGTTAATATTCAATGAAAGCATTTCACTGGGATACATATATATATATATATATATATATATATATATATATATACAGTAGATGCAATTAGCCAAGAATTTTGGATAAAGGTGAAACCAAACTATATTTAGGTTGTGTATGTGTGCGTCAAGTTTGACACAAAACAGTTTGCATGGTCAAAGCAGTTTTTTGCTAACTACCTGAAGGACACAAGTCTATATATCGTGATTGTGTGATCTGTTTGATTTTACAGTGGCATTCTCGCTTTAAGAAGCTATTTGTCACGAGAGAGGGAGTGGGTTGGACCCCGAACGCAGACGACAACAACAGGAGTGATACGAGACGGCTTTATTTCCCCAAAACACACAAAACACAAGGGTACACGGGGAGGACGATCCGCGGAGTACCGGCAGGCAGGTGACCGGCGGGTAGTCCGGGACAGGGGAAGGAGTCTGTACCGGGGGTATCGGGTGCGAAGTACCGGCAGGTACGTTAGGCAGGCGATGGGTACCAGACGGGAGAACTACGTGCATAGTAGAGTAACGACCTCACGCTGGGGTAAAGGAAAGACAACGTATATATACCCCAGGTGAGGTGATAAACAAATTACACGGGGAAATTGTGTCCAGGTGTGTGTGTGTTTGTGGCCAGCGCACGTGGCTTGGCCACGCCCCCTGCCAACCAACGTGATTGTTTGTTGACAGGGGCGTGTGTGCGCCGCTAGCGCACGTGGCTAGACCACGCCCCCCTGCCAACAACCGTAGCCGTGACACTATTTTGAGAGCCTTGATGTGGCAGTTGGCCATGCTATGCCAATAACTTACTGGAAAGCTACTATAATTTAAAACTTAAATTGCTAAGCAATTGTCAACACTACACTACTACTAAAAAGATTTAAATGGTTTTTTTTGCATTCCTACTTGTCCCAAGCTTCTGTGCAACGCTGACATCATATGTTTAAGATGTCTGTCTGTACTTTTGAATATGTGTGTGTGTGTATGTGTGTATGTGTGTGTGTGTGTGTGTGTGTGTGCCTGTCTGTCTGTCTGTCTGTACTTCTGCATACATGTGTGTGTGTATGTGCACGTGCTTGCGTGTGTGTGTGTGTGTGTGTGTGCATGTGTGCGTGTGTGCGTGCGTGCATGTGTGCATGCGTGTGTGCGTGTGTGTGTGTGTGCCTGCCTGTCTGTCTGTACTTCTGCATACATGTGTGTGTGTGTGTGTGTGTGTGCACGTGCTTGCGTGTGTGTGTGTGTGTGCACGTGCTTGCGCGTGTGTGTGTGCCGTGTGTGTGTGTGTGTGTGCGTGCGTGCGTGCGTGCGTGTGTGCGTGCGTGCGTGTGTGTGCCTGCCTGTCTGTCTGTACTTCTGCATACGTGTGTGTGTGTGTGTGTGTGTATGTGCACGTGTGTGTGTGTGTGTGTGTGTGTGTGTGTGTGTGTGTGTGTGTGTGTGTGTGTGTGTGTGTGTGTGTGTGTGTGTGTGTGTGTGTGTGTGTGGTGTGTGTGTGTGTGTGTGTGTGTGTGTGTGTGTGTGTGTGTGTGTGTGTGTGTGTGTGTGTGTGTGTGCGTGCACATGGGTGCGTGTGCGTGCGTTCACCTTTACTTCACTAGCACAGCGGGAAAAAAGGGAATCTCATGTTCCAAGGCCTCAGCAGAGGGCTGTGCTCATCGTCAGAGTGTTCACAACATTCCCAGAACTCTGGGGGTCCCGTGAGGCAGGGGTCCACTATGAAGCCCCTCACACACTTACCGTGGGCCACAACACAGAGGAGCCATCACAGACACTTGATTTATTTTCTTTTTCTTTTCTTTTTTTCTTTTTTTTTCACCAAAGTCAGCACGGGCAGCCCAGAGCTAATAAACGCTAACGCTCATGTCAGTAAGAACAGTTTGTTTCAAGGTTGGACTCTCTCTCTCTCTCTCTCTCTCTCTCTCTCTCTCTCTCTGTCTCTCTCTCTCTCTGTCTGTCTGTCTGTCTGTGTCTCTCTCTCTCTCTCTCTCTCTCTCTCTCTCTCTCTCTCTCTCTCTCTCTCTCTCTCTCTCTCTCTCTCTCTCTCTCTCTCTCTCTCTCTCTCTCTCTCCCCCTCGCTGTCTGCTGGATGAGGAGAAAGCTGATAAGCTTATTTCACCCATCACTGATACTAGTTCTGTAAAAGCATTCTGACAGGAGGTACCCTGGCTTAGTGCTTTCTGTCTATTTATGTGCCTCTACAAAAGTGTTTTGATACTTCTATCCCCGTGTGTACGCTTTCTCTGCTGAAATGGCACTATCTTACCTTAATGAAGTTTTTTGCTATTCATGGTGTGTTTTTCTCTCTTTAGTTTTGATAAAGCTAAATGAATAGTAACAACCTGCTGTTGTATATGTCTGCCCATCTTGAACATGTTACCTTGTCCTGGTAACACGCCTTTTTGCCGTTATTTCTCCTGCCTAGACTACAATGCATTTTAGTTTGCTGTGTTGTAATTTGCTCTGCGGTCCGTCCGTCCGTCCTTCCTTCCGTCCATCAACCGTTTGTCGTACAGTAGGTCGTATGTTTTTTTCACCCCTGTTTGTTTGTCAGCAAGATAACTCCAAAAGTTGTTTACGGATTTGGACACAACTTGGTGGTTGGATTACTCATGGGCCAAGGAACAGTCGATTGAGTCGATGTCGGCGCAGTGGTTTAGTGGTGGTGTGGCAGAGATGTGCTCTCTCTACGTGGCATGGTGCTCGAAAGGCCGTAACCCATGACTACAGTGGAAGCTACGAGGGAAATGGATGGTGTAGCCAAGAGGGGGCCCTCTTGGCTACACCATCCATTTCCCTCGTAGCTTCCACTGTAGTCATGGGTTACGGCCTTTCGAGCACCATGCCACGTGGTTACTTTAATACGCCTATGTTATGAAGTCTCCTGCTGCACCGTGAAGAGATAGCGTCCCTCTTCTCTCCAATTGAAAGCTTGTTAAGTCAGTTGCCATGACATCTGATACAGAGGCCATACCAATCTCCTCATTCTTCTAGTTGCCTCGCATCCTTACAGACATGTCCAATAAGAATCACGTGTCACCCGTTGTCTCTCTGAAGAAGATGCCTGGCTTACATTGCTGCCTGTGTCTTCCCTGCACGGTCGTGTGTCCTATTAAATCAAATACGTTGCTGTCTAGAAGTGTCCTGAAAGAAATACTTTTCCCGTCCGCGCTTTAGCGGCGAATTACAGAACAGGGGCGGTAGGAGCTGACGTTTATCAGTAATCGGAGAACAAGGCTGGTGTGATTATGAAAGTAATTAACCCCCTCCACACACACACTCACTCACTCACTCACTGTTTCTCTTTGTCCCACACCCTTCCTGGGAGTAGAGAACCCTCATCCATCTCCCTAGGTTTCTTTCTCAAGGTTCCTTCCTTGATAATTAAGGGCCAGTTGAGCTTCTCCATGCTCTTTGGGTGGCTAGGGTTAAGGGTGTGTCATAAAAGATATGGCCTGTCACTGTGACTAAGGGCTATACACATACAATTGACCCGCCTCCTCTGTAATCCCATGCATCTGAGTCACTATCTGTGTGTATTGTGACGATAAGTTTCAAACAAGGTTGAATATACTACTAACGGCTCCCGCCCGTGACAGCAGGGCATCGGTGAGCGACCATTGATAGGCTGTGTTAACTGACGTTGGATGGGAGTTAAAATTGCCGGCCTGCAGGTCTAATGGCCTTTTAACACTCACAGCTGTTGGGGCCTCTTGAGCAATTTGGCTTCTGACCAATTTTTTTTCGCCAAGATACATTTTTTCTTTTTCTTTGCATAATGACTTTGCTATACCTGATTGCTGATTGCATTAGACTTGAAGCTAATGGGACAAACGCATATGAATTTGATTTAAGATTCAATATTTATATATGCAAAATGTACAATGGAATGCTTACTCCCCCCAACAGTGGCTGTAATGAGTCCAGAAAGTCCTGCAAAAATATGATAGTGTGATGTAATACGGATGACAATGTTATGATAGTGGCAGCACTCCTAGCAGTTCAGTAGGCGCACTGCCTTTGGATAACAACTATCCTTGAATCTGCTAGTCCTTGTACGGATGCTGCGCAACCGGCGACCGGACCACAGGGGGGAGAAGAGATGGGGCCCAGGGTGGTTGCTGTCCTTTGTGATGGAGATGGCCTTATTCCGACATATTTTTAGTGTAATCCAGTGATGATATGACGATGATATCAAGTGCACTGTACTCATTTGGATGGTGCGGGTAAGGAAATGATGGGACTCACTAATTAAAATGTGAAACAGTTCAGTTTACCTAAAATCGACACAGCTGCAACATAACTTAACAACTGAGTCTGCTTAGCAATGAGTAAGGCATCTGCATATGATGACTCATATACAGATGAATTCCAGCATGTGAGTGTAGAACATAATAACCGAGGGAAATTTGTTTTATGGTGTAAACATTGCACTAAGCCCCTTTTTAGAGAAACTGCAGTTTGAATACAGCTACATGTTGGTTATGAAACAGATGGGTGGAGCTGAGCTGAGCTGAGCCCAGCGAACACCGTAAACAACTGCAGACACATCTCAATGAGTTGGAAATTAACTTCATGAAATACATGGAAACAAGATGGAGCAGAAAGCATAACACATGCTATGTTCATAATCATGATCATGAATCATAATGAACAAACATGTTTTGGTCACTCGCTGGCATATTGGGATTTTTCCCATATCAGTAGCACGTACAAGGTCATGTTGAAAAAAATGTTTATTCATTTATAATTCATTTGAGCATAATAGATTAACAGATTTTTTGTGAATTATCAACTTTTTATCCGTAGAAATAATGGTAAATGGTTTCATATAATGCTTTTGTAACCAGTGGCCACCCGGAGCACTTATGTTATACAAGCAGCCATGCAAGGCAGCAACCAGCACGTTGGGAGCAGTTAGGGTTAGGTCAGGGACCTTGCTCAGGGACAACATCTCAACACTTGGAGGAGCCTAGGGATCGAACCAGCAACCTCCAGGTTGCCAGACAACCCTGTTCTACATCCGGTGCCAACTGCCGCCCAGAAGTGTTGTCAGAAGCTGCCAGTATCAAAATGGTAAAAACTGGAAACCTATTCCGCCTGTCAAGGTCCTGCTGTTAGCTATTTAAGATAGAAGTTATGTTTTAGATTGCATCTTGTTATCAGCCAACCAAAATATGGATCTGTCTGTGGATTCTCTCTCTCCATTATTTATTGATCAAGTGTTTTCACTTCATAAGCCTCTCGCTCTCGCTCTCGCTCTCGCTCTCTCTCTCTCTTGCTCTCTCTTGCTATCTCACACTCTTTCTCTCTCTCTCTCTCTCTCTCTCTCACACACACACACACACACACACACACACACACACACACACACACACACACACACACACACACACACACACACACACACACACACACACACACACACACACACACACACACACACACACACACACTAGGGGAAGCAGTAGCTCAGTCTGTTGAGTCTTGGCTTGGGCAACAGAGGGTTGCCGGTTCAAGTCCCCGAAACGGACCAATTGCAGAGAGAACTGGTGCCAGTTTGCCTCCTGGCCGCTGCCGAAGTGCCCTTGAGCAAGACCCCGACACTGCTACATGCTGTATATACATATATAATCACTGCCCACTGCTCCTAATACTAGGATGGGTTAAATATAATACTATACTGTGAATTATTTCACTGTGTGTATGTGCATGTTTGTGACCAATGTAGAGGATTCAAAATCCTTTAGATTTAGATTATAAATGCATTGTATCTGCATGTCATGAATGGCCTGCCCTCTGCTGAATATGTTCAGCTGTTACTTAATTATCTCTAGTGATTATCATCAGATCTACTGATTATTATTATTATCAGCTGTGACAGAATTAATTACGGATTATCATCAGCTGTTACCGAATTTACTACAGGTTATTATCAGCGCTTAACAAATTAACTATGGATTATCATCGGATATTTCTCAATTCATTACTGGTTATCATCAGCTGTTACTTAACTATCTCTTTACTGATTATCATCAGCTGTGACTGAATTAAGTACTGGCTATCATCAGCTGTTCACTAGTCAACTACTGATTATCTTCAGCTATTACATAATTAATTGTATACTGTAATCTATACTGATTATCAGCTCTACTGATGATCATTAGCGTTGACCCAACAACTGATTATCATCAGCTATTAACTATCTATACTGCTTATCATCAGCGCTACCGAATAGCATCAGCTGTTAACTGATTAATTACAGATGATCAGATATTACCTCATTAACTTACTGATTATCATCGGTTTCCTGTGCCTTGTCCTCTGTCCATCCCAGCATTTGCATCAGTCCTTAAAAGGCAGTGAGGGAGAGAGGGGAGAGATAAATGGGGTAGGGGAGGTAGACGGATAACCACAATATGTATGCGATGGAGGGAGGGAACGGGAGAGGCAGCCGGCCAAGAGAGGCGGTGAGCAGCAACCACCCGGTGTTGTAAAGCGGGCCAATTGATGAGTTGTGTTCCTGGAATGGTATTCACTCAAGGCCTACCACACTGCAACACACACACACACACACACATACTCTTAGACATAGAGGTTACACGGCCACACACATTTCCATACAAATAGCATGAATATTTCATCCGAACAATGGGTCCACCCACTCATCCGTTCATCCGGGTGTCCACACACACACACACACACATCCATCCATCCTGTTTGGTCACGCTATCTCTTGGAGAACATGGCTCTCTATTCACACCACGCTCATATTTTGTGGGTCTCTTTGAAGGCCCCCTTTTCCCTTTGAACCGCAAGGCGTTTTCAGTCAATTACAAGCGGCTTGCTTTGTAGTCGACTTTCCCATGCTTAGCATTTTCCGTACTGGGGGATTGGTCGAGACGAGGAAGCTGAAGAACCGCTGCTCCGTACTGTATATCAATAAGTATCAAGCCGCTTTGCTGGCATCCCAATAATCTCTTTTCCTCCCGAGTGCCCGATGCTCGGCTAAAACGGCTAAGGAAGCTGCCGGTGGTGGACCAAGACTTTCTAATTAACTGGATTCACAGCCCTCCCCGGAGACTTCCCGGCTAACGAGAAGCTCTCCCTTTTCACCCCGTGTGTCTCTTTACGTTATATACGTTTTATCTTTTGTTTTGGGGTGTTTTTCTGCTGTGGAACAGTTTGTTAATGTTGTCCAATGTTGTTTCCGGACTTTGACAAAAGTCTGCCTGCACTTTGATTGATATTTGACTGATAACAACTTGGTCTCTTTGGGAGAAGTTAAAAATTGTCTTTCCATAACCATCCATTCATCTCTCTTACAATGGGCATCCTGCATATTTCGTCAAGTCAATGTACCGCCACTAAACTTATTTAACATAGCTTCCATTTCAATAAAAGACAACAACATTACTATATGTATAATACTGCATAATGTACATTATCTGATGGTAACAGACAACAATACCCACATGTTGAAGGGGATTATTTCCATGTTGAGCTAGGAAGATAGATCAGATCATATGTGTTTGAGAGGCATGGTATACTTGACTATTCTGTAAGGTATTTCAGCAAATAACCGTCCAGCTCGGAACTTTGCCGGGCAATGAAATGTACAATAGGTTATGTTCCACACAATAGGTTTTTTTTCAACCGCTCCCCAAGTGCAACTTGTTCACTTGTATAACCACGGTTGGTTGTGTTCCTCTGTGTCAGACACAGGCTTACTCACGCCGGATGCAGAGGCAGTGGGTGTCCAGAGCCAGGCCCCCCAGAGCTTGCAACCTAACCTTCATCTCCTGGGCCTCCTCTTCCTCAGCCGGCCAATGAGCCACGCCTTTGACTGTATCATCCTCTTTCAGTTGTAAGTCACTCCCCCCCCCCCCCTACAATTAAGAGCCTTTGGGATACTTTGATACTACTATTACAAAGTGAATTGCATTTAATTGAGTTGTACTCAGTTGTATTCAGCCATGAGATCACCTTTGCCTTTTGATTTATTACATTTATTACATTTATATCTCCTGGCTTCGGCCTCACGGAGAGACTTGAGTAAATCGTCTCTGTTTGCAAAGCCACCTCATTGAACAAAATATAATTCATGAAAAGTAAAATAAGCTTGTTACCTCATTAGTTCGGTGTAAGTGATTCAGACATGTCAGATGGACTGAGAGCTGCATAATTGTTTAACAAGGCCTTATTATTGCCCTACTAATGTCTCTATAATGTGTCTATCCTGGTCACTTGTGCGTGTGGCCGTGTGTGTGCACGTAAATGTGTGTGTGTGTGTGCGTGTGCACGTAAATGTGTGTGTGTGTGTGTGTGTGCGTGTGCGAGAGAGTCACATACCAAATGCAAATTGCAGAGACACCGATAAATTACAAAGCTTGATTAACAACAATTATGGGTGTGTGGGTAATTACCAACACGCTAATTGTATATTGAACTCTTTTTGTACTCACACCCACACACACCCACACACACACCCCCACACACACACACACACACACATACATACTTATCCATGTATGCACATGCGCATAGAAAGGTCAAACTATATAATTAAACTGACACTGCGGCGCCATGTGTACACTTTGTTTGTGTAGGACATGTTTTGCATGTTTGCACATTGTCCCTGTGTTTATATTGTATTTTGGGTGGCCTTAATCAACACAGCCAATCACCTTGGGGCTCAGGACAACCTTACTGATGTAAGTGGCTTTGGATAAAAGCGTCTGCTAAATGACTGTAACGTAATGTAGATGTACATTACATTATGTAACGGCTGTGTCGT